>CM070827.1:16630929-17230929 GCA_036326025.1 Chrosomus eos
GAGGCCGATCCAAATCCGATATTGTGCGTATACTATTGTGTTATTGTTAAGCCCCACAAAAGGCACAAAAACATCATAAAGCACCATAAAGTTTTCGTTCCACTATCTTATAAGTGTTCTGAAGACATTATATAGTATAATGTGAGATATAAATTAATATTTAAGTAATTAAATTCAAGATCACGTACACTTTTTTCCTCCACTGCGGCTCTCAGTCATTCCATTCAGCATTCAAACAGCGCGTCGCGTTCGGTTACGACAGTCAGCATGATGAAACACTCTCTAAGATGATTCAATGTTACTATTATTATACTTGATCTGTAGATAAAGGTCTATGGTTTCGGATAAAACAACTTTATATTGCTGGACTTTATTGCTGTAACTAAATCAGGGTGTCTGTTAGATCACAGCACTAGAGTAGAGTCAGAGCATTATAATTGTTCTTCACACGCATAGTGACTGAAATTTAAAACTGTTAAAACGAAAAGGCTGAATAAACTATTGCATAGATAGATACTGTATAATACACTACGCATCAATATGTATTTCCTTTGTGCCTTGAACTTTTCAATCCGGATTGCGGACACGAAGAGCTGCGCGCTGTGACCAGGGTTGCCAGGTCTGCACAACAATACCAGCCCAATTGCTCATCAAAACTAACCCAATCTCGGCCAAAAATAGTCAAATAGCGTTCCCGGGTGTTTCCTCAATAACAATCATGTTCCAGTGGGTAAAACAATCGCGTCAACCCGCGTGCACTAAAGTTACACAAACAACCCGCGGAAACAGTGCAGGCACACGGACCTGGCAACACTGGCTGTGACTCCGTGTTGCTTCAAGCGCATCATTCTGCGCTCGGGATGCGCATAAGCACTGTTTGCAGCACTGTATTGAGCCTTTCATATCATAATACTTTCGCGCAATGAAAGATTATTAATAGCCTTTCTTGTTCTGTCCTATCTATCATATGTTGCTGACTCGTTAAACAGTTGTGCTATGCATTTAAAACATGTCTCAATTTTATAGTAGCCTAGGCTATTTTTAATAATTAATCTTTTTGATTTTTGTTGTCTTGTTTTTCATTAATGTATTTTACAACAATACAAAGAGCAATGTGTAATGTTTTACGAAATTTAGTGTTACACTTATTGTCTCTTATTTGTTACCCACTAAATGTTTGTTTTTTTTCACTAAATGTTCAGATTTTATTCAATAATTGTGCACTTGTGATTTTTCTAGACTAAATTTTACTGCTGAATTATCCACTAATCTAGTTTGTAATAGCATTTTTGTCATAGATTATGATCATATATTTTTGGGATTTGTTGTTTTTCTCTATAATGAAGTTGTCTGTATTAAGTAGATTGTGTTTAACACACAAAAGAGTGATTATCAGTTCAACACAGAGTTATAGAAATTATACTTGATTTAAAAAAAAAACTGCACTGGTATCGGATTGGTATCGGCCGATACTCAGAATTTTGGTATCGGATCGGATCGGTTTTGAAAAAGCGGTATCGTTGCATCCCTAAAAAAAACAGAAGATTTTATGGAATTGTGGCTTGTAGGAGTTATGGTATCGTACTTGCAGCTGTTTAGGGACACTAATTTAGTACAAAATCTAAGTTCACAGATAGTTCACCAAAAATAAACATTATACTCAATTAACTCATCCTCGTGTGACTTCAAATCTCTATGACTTTCTTTCTACGATGCAAAAAGTATGTTCTTCATATTGTTCATTTCCATACAATGATAGTGGACAAGTGCTTCCGAACTCCAAAAAGGATAAATGCTGCTGCAATTATGTTAAACTACGTTGTTTCTGCAGACAACCAAAAAAAAAAAAAAAAAGTAAAAATGTTTTTTGAGTAATGTGTAAATAAGATTCGAGAGCTGCACCCATGCGTTTTTCTTTGTCCTTTTTTTGGAATTCAACAGCAGCCATTAACATTAATTTTTATTGTATGGAAAGGAACTATGTAAATATTCTGCTGCTTCTTCTGTGATCCATGCAGAATAAAAAAATAAATAAATTTAAAAAAAGCAAACATCAGATAAGAGTAACAATTGGCTTTAGTGTGTAAAGGGCAATCACACTACACTTTTCACTTCATTGACTTCCATTCATATGCATGTGATTGCGAGAGACTGGAAACGCAAGCTCATGCAAGATGCAGGTTGGTAGCGTTGCAGGAGTAGATTGTATATTTAGGGGTCCAAGCCCAGAACCCGATGGTACCCTAGTTTGAGTTTTTTCTTTATTTGTTTGCCCCAAAAGTGTATGGGAATCAGAGACCATAAATCATAGAGACCCCAAACTTGGCAGGAAGGTTCTAATCATGCACCACTACTCAGGAGGAGCACAGACAGACACCCACCTGACACTAAAGGCACTATAAGGCAATTTTAATTTTGGATCATAACATTATTTCACGCCATAAGATGTTCGGACAATTCGTATTTTCTTAAAAACCTGCTTTTTCAAACTCCTAGGCTGTTGGTTAGATCTTTACCAAACTAGGCACACATCAGCAAGGGATAATGATGGCAAAAATATATCAAATAATTCTGATTCACTGAAGCGTTGCAAAGTTATTAGTGAATTAAATGGCCTGGTGTCACTCATTATTCATGAATTGACCTGAACTCAACCTTAACAAAACTTGATACACAGTGTTAATATAAAAGCCTGATCAGAACAGCAAAGTCCACAACAGCTACCTATAATGAAATTGTAGGAATAACTTTCAGAATGTTTTTTTTCAGCTGATGAATAAAAACCCTCACACCCAATCAGAATCCACACATTTGAAGAAGAAGAATCTGACCAATGCTGATGTGCGCAAATTTGTGTTCTACAAGTAAAGAAAACACATGATTGAGCTGTATTTTTACCATCAAAAGCATATACTGAATAAGATTTTTTTTCTCTTTCGGTGATCCATATGTGAAATATTAAGCCTCCAAAATGAAAACATGATGAGGAACCACATTACAAAGGCAGGTTCACTTTCTGTGTCTGAAATAGTTATTACATTATTTGTTGTTTTTGTCTTGCATATTTATAGCAAACATATTATAAACAGAGACAAAAAAAGTTTTTCACAAAAATAATATGAAGGTTTATGGTTGGTCAGTTTTCTCCATTTACTTGCAATTGACAATGTACAAAAAAGTACATTCTAGTTCCATTGTAGGAAGAAATCCATATAGGTTTTGAACAACATGATGGCGAGTAAATGACAAAATATTTTTTTTCTTAACTTTTCCTTTTAGTTAAAGTCTGAATTACTCCATGCAAGAGATGTAAGTGTACATACAGAGTTCAGCCTTGAGGAAGGAGAGAAAGACATTGATAAATGAACAAAAAGGTGACTATGGGCAGAATGTTTATCATGTTAACACTAGAGCTAATTACAGAGTCCTTCATTAAACTCTGTGTCAACAATGATGATAGATCAGGCAGGGCTTTCCTGTCAGCCGCCCAAAAATGCAAAACTGCGGTATCTGTAACCCGCCCTGTCTCTGTGAATTACGAAACTCACTGTTTGTGCTGTCAAATCCTAACAGGCCTGCTTTGAGCAGATGAAAAACAACACACAAACATCCATCTAGCCTCCTGTATTTCACAACATTAACCATTACAGAACACTTCTCAGACACAGCAAACACTACAATAAGTCCAAACTGTTTCAATGGAGGTAATCTAAACAAGAGTTGTTAAGTGTTAGGGAAAGCCAGAAAAGAGCGGGCTGAGAATATTGCCATTGGAGCGGTTCAACCCAAAGACCACCAGGCGGATCAGTAAGGGTCCAACACGCTTCCTTTAAAGGAAATATCCCACAGCTGTGTAAACCAGGGGGCTTATTCCAGAGGAACTCCCCATCGAATGATAGGGGTGGGGGAAGCTGGGAAGCAGGAAAAGCTCAG
Source organism: Chrosomus eos (assembly GCA_036326025.1). Lineage (NCBI taxonomy): Eukaryota > Metazoa > Chordata > Actinopteri > Cypriniformes > Leuciscidae > Chrosomus > Chrosomus eos. The sequence goes on from CM070827.1 coordinate 16,634,863, forward strand.
GCCTGTGCTGGCAGGGAAAGAGTTCACCAACGAACTTCCAAAGAACTTTCACTGGCTCGGATAAAACCAGAATGTAGGAAAGAAGATCCGTTTATGTGTGCTGTCAAAAGATATATACAGAGTGTGTGTGTGTGTGTGTGTGTGTGTGTGTGTGTGTGTGTGTGTGTGTGTGTGTGTGTGTGTGTGTGTGTGTGTGTGTGTGTGTGTAAATATATTCTGTGGTGAACACAAGCTCAAGACACTTTCACATTTTATTCTATGAAATAATCAATATTAACATGTATTAACACATCAATATTACCCCACTCACTTATTATTTTTTAAGCTGTTACGCGTCTTGAAAAAGGAGGATGGCTAAATGGAACTACAGAGGCTGTCGGGCCCGGGGACATTAAATGTCATCACGCCGAAAAGGTAAACTCAGTCCACTTTTACAGTCTTTTGTTTATAACTGTGCTCTTACAGTTAACTATTCTAACTCAAACGTCCTGGGAAAATGTTTTTAGATAAAAACTGAAAGAGTTGTCGGAAGCTTAGTGGAGGTGACTTTGAATTCGTGGGAACGTGGTGTAGTTCGTTAATAGCCTACCTTTAGCTTTTTACTTCTGGCGACTGCATTTAGGCTTCAAAAATCCTAAAAGTTGTGTTCATCTGTGATAATTATCTTGATGGACAAACGTGCAAGTATCATAAACTTTTGTTGATCCCAGAGCTGGTTTTTAGCGATAATCCAAAAGCCTATTATAAAAATCTATTGGGTTTTCAACGAGGGAACCAGTGTGATGCTAACTGTCAGTTGGCCTACAAAGTGACATCATACCTGTCCTACTTTATTGGAATACCGGTAGTTATAAATTTCCATTTGGGCACCAAAGCAGTGGCATCTGACATTTTTTTCTATAAAATAAGTATTTAACCCCATTTTATGAATACTAAAAGGTAAGATCCGATGTTTTATCAAGCTATCATTATTTTTATATTTAGAGGCAGAAAAGATAGTGTATGTTCCTCTTGAAAATTGTTCCCCATTTTTATATGTTTCTCAAAATAATTTTTATTCTTTTTCTTTTCTCACGGTCCTGGGGCTTCATGTATCAACACTGCGTACGCACAAAAACACGGCGTACGCGCCAGCTTTCACGTTCACGGCCAGATGTACTAACAGTGAATTTAACGTAAGAATGTGCGTTCCTCCACGTAAACTTCATGTCTGGCGTACGTACATTTGTCGTGATTTTTGTCCGTTGGCGACTCAGAGGCAATAAAGTGAACTGGCAAACATTACACAACGAATTGTTCTATCGCACCACCAGCTGTCAGATATTGCTTATAATTTGTAATTGATAAATTATTTGACATATTATTGTCACACGAGTCTTATTAAAATATTCTATTATGCAATCAAGAACGAACATATATAAAGCATGTGCAAATTGATACAACCCGTCTAGCAATGGCTTGGTTGGCTTAACTAGGAATAAAAAATAAACTTCATCAATTCGGTCAGTAAAGATAAAAAAAAGAAAGTAATATTTTTATTCAGCAAGGACACATTGAATTTGTTTAAAAGTGACAGTAAATGCATTTATAATGTTACAAATGATTATAAGATTTCTATATCTGTTTGATTTAAGTTTTTATTCATTAAAGAATCCTGAAAATACTATATTCACGGTTTCCACGAAAATATGAAGCAGAAGCACAGCTGTTTTCAACACTGATAATAATCATAATGTTTCTTGATCATCAAATCATCATATTATACTGATTTCTGAAGGATCATGTGACACTGAAGACTGGAGAATGATGCTGAAAATTCAGCTTTGATCACAAGAATAAATTACACTTTAACATATATTCACATAGAAGACATTTTCAGTGAAATTTCATTTCTTGCTTGCTTTAGCCATGTTCTTGCAGGTTTATTTGCCAAATTGGACTAATTACCATATTTAAATTAATTTAACTGGGGGAGGAGACTGGGTGGGCGTTGTTGTGCATGTGCGCTCAATTTTACGTTAATTGGGATGTACAAAGAGAATATACGTGGGATCCTTTGTACGCAGAGATTCATACATCTGTTTTTTTTTGTGCGTACGCACATTTACAGCTTTGTCCGTACGCAATGTTTTAGTATGAATTCAACACAAGTCTTTGTACATGAATGAGACTGCAGTCCGCCATTTGAATGTGCCTGACTTTTTTTTTAAAGGTTCAGTATCAGTACTGTGTACAGTGTTGATTTACAACCACTGTAAAAACATGTTTAACAGTTTAAAACCTAAAATACAAATCCAACTATTATTTTTCAGCAATCATAGCCAAGTAAAGCTTTACAGAGCTCATAATCCTTAGCACGTATAATAAATTGGGGGGGGGGGGGGGGGGGGGAGAAGCTTCTACACAAGCCAAGATCAATCCTTAAAAATGGCTGGTAAATGTGTTAATGATTGGTAAATATTGACTTTCACCAGACTCATGAATCTACCCCAATGCCAGTCAACCGACAGGTCTAAAACCATAGAATACCATATTGTACGACCCACTAAGAACAGACAAATGGTCTGAACAACACATCTGTGTCTTTATCACACAAAAAAAGAGCTGGAAGTGTTTGACAGCGCTGCACTTCTTCAATTATCCTGCGATTCTAATTACACGCTGTACACCAAATTGCCATCTAAAAGCTCGCTTCCTGCCCAGTGTGCAGCAGAGGGGGAAACTCCAGGGCGTAGCTGCACCAACACTCCTCCCAAAATCCTGTGGAGATGGATTTCTGAAAAACTGACAGAAGCACAGCTTCTGCTCTGTATTACTTCCATTATGAGCAGGACGCGAGGTGACCCCAGGTGGGCGTCAGTGACAGTTTCAGGTTGTGTTGTGTTTGGAGTCTGAAGAGCTGAAGGTGGAGGTAGATACTAGTCCTCAGGCCAGGCTGAATGAATGGGATTACAGGAAACTTCCCACCCACAAGGCCACGCTCACACACACACACAAAATTCCAAGGGAGGGGGAAAACCCCAGGTTCATGGGAGAATGGGAAGCACATTTGTTTCGAATGCGCGTTTCTTTGAGCCCTGTTCTCTCATTCTGTTCTTCCATGTGAAATCCATCACTAATGCATTTCAGCACACAGCTGCCAGCGCCCGGCATGAAGTGGCCCGAGTGAAACCATATACCTCTAGACACATGAGCATATAATCCACATAGCACTGCAAGCTGGGTCACCAGCCCTCTATTTTTGACACTAATAAAGTTTCATTCAAACTTTTTTCCATACGTTGCAAACCTCAAAAGGACAACAATGTTTGTTTTTTTAAAGGGATAATTGTAAAGAAATGAAAATTTGGTCAACATTTACTCTGTTGTACCAAACCAAATTACCTTATTTTCTGTGAAACATAAAAGAAGAAATTTAACAGACTAGTTCTAATTCCAGTAAATTAGATGTCAAGCTCCAATATCTTCTTTTGTGTTCCAAGGAAAAAGGAAAATGCCAATTTTCTTTTTCAGGTGAACTATCCATTTTTAAGGTTTATCAAAAGACCTTTAAATGAAAGAAAAGGTCTAGCAGATATTCCAAAAAGGTTGTTGCAGGATTTGGTTATAATTCTCCTCAAATGACAAATGAGCTTTAATTTAAGGAAACAAAAGAGGAATTCTGTGGGCAGCAGTGGGATGAACTGGACAGAAGCTACTCACCGACGACCATGAGAGTGAATTCAAAGCCCCTCTTCACAGACTTTCTGTACACTTGGTTGGGGAGATTTGCGAATCCCACGTACCCCTCAAGGTTCTTCTGTTGCTGTAGACCAAAACCAAACACAGTCAACGGCTTTGTCATGCTAGTCTGACAAAACACTACAAATAAGAAATACGTGGGAGGCCATCCATGACTACATATGATTACTGTTAACAAGATGAATCTTCAAAAACAAAAATTTAGTTTGACACTTAAACAACAGCATAGAAATTTGGCTATAATAATTGGTTAAAAGCATGGGCTTTAAGAAAAAATATCATTTAAAAATTATATTATTAATTTAAATTTTCTGAAGAAAATGTCAATGCTTGCTTGTGCAAAACAAAACAAAAAGTCCACCCCATGTCTTTATAATAACCGCATTGATAACCACGACTTACGAAATGAGTATTTTGCTAAGCAACAGTGAAAAGCAGAGCAGAGTCTCTCGTCTCTATACTTTGTATTTGGTGTTTTTTGATAAACACCATAGAAAAACATGTGAATACAGCTTGACTTCCTTTTTACTCTGACAAGTGGGTGTCAAAAACGGAAAGATGCACACAGCTGCACTTTTGAACCGATACATATATTTGTATTTTTTGTCAAGGTGTTCGAAATGATTGTACGCATACTTACTGCTACTTTGGAGAGCATTCAGATCGTATTGTTCCACAGATCGATGGATGAATGGATGGACGGACGGAGATCAGATTCCACCAGGCAGGGAAAGAGGTATCCACATACACGAAATAAAACAGAAAGAGAGAAAATGAGAAAAGAAAGATAAGCGCTAAAGTGCATTAAGTAACTGCTGGTCTGCAATTCACTAAGAGCTTCACCACAACCATTGGCTCAGGTTTGATTGACAGCTGATGTTGAGCAGACAATGAACAATAAATTATTGAACACCAGGTATAAACATACATCTCACATGATCCAATCTCAAGTGTATACATGTGTGTGAACAGTCTCCAAACACTGTTGTGGTCAATCAAACCACGTTCAATGGTCACATTACCAGTTCAAACAAAATACATGTTAATACCAGGTGTAAAATGGCTAATGATGACCTATTACTGTGCTGATGCCAAATCAATTAAATAATTTTGAGAACAAAACACATCTGTGGAAGCTTCTGTTAATACCCAACCTATTTTAGTTCTGATACAAACCACAAAAATGTACAGCATATTGTGTTTGCCTAGTGCTTAACAACTAAACCACTTCTCTAAACGTACAGAATTACAGGAAGGCCAGAAATTGGGCTTTAGCACTAGACTTCCACAGTGTGCCAGTAAAATCGGCAGTAAAAATCATCTCACTGAATAAATCAGGCCTTCTCTGAATAGTATTTCTTTCTTCTGAAACTGAAAATCCTCAAATATCTGTGATTGCAGCACATAAAAAACCCAACTCATTTGACTATCAAAACCTTCATGTCATTCTGCTTGCACTACAAAAGGAAATATCCTGAAGGGACACGTATGCAGCAGAATAGATGCAAGTTTGTGATGATGATTCAAAAAGTATGCTGCAACGTACTGTAAAGGTTACGGTAGCTCAGACGACTCATGCATTAGATTCAAGGTCTTCTCAAGTATTAAGTTAGCTTCGTGTTAGGAACAGAGCAACATTTTATACTGAAGTAGTTATTCAGTGATAATCACTTCAAAATTTGCAATACAAATTTGCGTGAACAGAATCAGAGGTAATAAAAGACCGAATATATCTACAAAATATATTCAGGATTCAACGCTATGGATTTTTTTCTACTCGCCCAGTCAGGAGGACAGTGGTTTAAATTTTCAATAGCCTTGCCAAAATTTTCACTGGCCCTAACACAAAAATGTAATACATAAATTAAATTGGCATGGTTATTGTTTTCATTGTTTTTGACCCATAACCTTAACAAATAAGCTTATGACACCAAAAACTACTAGCCTAACTGAATATTTCAAATATTGTTAAAGTAGCCTAATAAAATAAGAACAAATAATAAAATACGAGCAATAGCACAAAGAAATACAACAGAGCAAACATACAAAAGAAATAAACAGTGCTTTTGATGTGTTTCATGTAGGTGCAACAATAGTTTTCATGTACATAAATTGAATAATCAAAATGTAAAATAACACTAGTCTTCACTGTATAAATTAAATTTAGATTAATCCTTATTAAAGTTACAAAAGTTATTCAGTCAAGATTCGTGATTTTTTTCTTTGTCCTTTGTTGTTTGATTAACTTTAAAACATTAACATTAAAAGACAGAAGCAGGTTTATTAGGCTGCTGTCACTTTAAGAACTGCATGGATCAAATATAGCCAACACGTTTTATTTCTCAACTGTTCACTCAAGACATAACCAACTAGGTTTACGTGGATACTTGCCAATAGGCATTTTGACAATTTTGTGTGAATATGTCCGTTTAAGTGAAAGACGACAGACAATTAAGCATTCACACAATGTCTGAAGCCTTGTTCATATTTTCGCCTGGCAAGTGCCTCCGCTGATATAATCACATTTATACAATTCACAAATACAACCTTGTTGCAGCACATGATCAGTTATGAAAGTTATTAGAGCCAATGAAATTTACATCATTTACATGCACTTTTAAAGATCAATTTCAGTGGGAATAAAGCAAAAATTTAACATCTAATTAATCATGTAAATGCTTAGTTGATTTGAAATTATACCAGTCTATTATCCGTTTAAGATTAGGCTATTTAATTATAATTATTATTGAACATAGAATGTGTCCCCTCTTACCCAATTATCCCCATCCACACAATGATTAAGCAATGCTCTTTCTCAAAACCACAAATGAAAGTCTGATACGAATGTCTTGCACCACTTCCTGGTGATGTTACCGTTTGGTGATCAAGGACAGGTGTTGAGGTGTGAGAAACACTCGAGTACACGCATGCACTCGTCTGATCTCACGGGGTAAACGAGGAGGGTGTAAATTATGTTCCTTCTTCAAGGCTAAAAACCTTTCAAAGAAGACACACTCAGAATGTTTGAAGGGGAACATCTGAATTAACCAATGCAAATTTTGATGGTCTCAACCACATACCAGCAAAAAACACATTAGACCGCCACGAGGAACATGCCAGAGACCCCCCCCCCCCCCCCCCCCCACCAAAAAGCCCAACTGGATTTTCCTGTGGTGCAGCATTGACAGAAATGGTCCACAAGGACTAACACAACCAAAAATAAATCATGTCAAGGCTCACACATACATGACTGTACCTCAAGGTTACATTCTGGGTCACTGATGTGGGTTATTATTGGACAGATGAATGCCTTCATCCAGTACATGGAAATAAATGTAAACAGTTAATCAAGACATGCCATGTTAAGTAGCTTGGACATTATGCAAAATCCTCCTCCTTCGTTCCACAGAATCAAGGCATCGAGGTTTGGAACATCATGAGTAGGGGTGCACGATTCAGAAAATGTCACGATTCGATATCGATTTTTAGGCTCAAGATTCGATTCAAAATCGATTTTCGATTCAAAAACGATTATCAATTCAAAAAACGATTCGCAGTATGCATGGACGCGGGAAGTAGGGGTGCTGGGGGTGCTGCAGCACCCCCTGTTGACAAACTGATGACAATAAAATGATAGCTTATAAATATATCTCTGGTTGTTGTTTCTGTTCCACAAAATTTTGTATGTCATGTTTGGTGTGTGGGATGAAGAGAGGGATATTTTTAGTGATTATTTAATTAAAAATTATTTAATTTATCTTCAGTGTGTAGTATTAGCCAATCAGGTGTCTTGACGCGAATCACGCGATTACGATTCAGCCTACACAGCACAAAAAAAAAAACTAGTCTAAAAAACTGCTGCTAGTGAGATAACGTTAGTCTATATCAATATCAGCGCTATAGCAATATAATTATAGCTCATGGCAGAGTTTATCAGCCGAACTCCAGAGCGGGAATCTAACGTTACCTTTGGTGTACCAAAATCATCGTAAGGTAGAGACACGGTGTCTTACATCTACGTCTTTTTCCTGCTGCTGTGCAGGCCCAGATGGTAGCCTATATGATTGTGATTAGCATGCCTATTATAAAGAAACGAACCTTTTACTATCATGTCAGAGCAAGACAGCGCTTGTGTTGTGTGAAGACGTGAGATTGCGCGTGCGCGGCCGGGCGCGCTCTCTCTCTCTCTCTCTCTCTCTCTCTCTCTCTCTCTCTCTCTCTCTCTCTCTCTCTCTCTCTCTCTCTCTCTCAAAGCAACACTCACCGATCAAAAAAGGCTTTGGCGGCCGCCAAAAAGCGGACGATCCGACGTATTTTACAACCCGAAACTAAAAAAAACAGACCGGCTATTTGAGACCGGCCTTTATTTACCCAAACCTGTCGCCACACCAGGCGTGTAAATAAGACAGGCGTCTATTTGGGACTCGGCTATTATTTTAAGTTTTACGGTATAAAGATCGTTGCCGTGCTTGCATCAATGCAAATGGGAAAAAAGGTTTTGAGGTTAGATTAGTAATAATTCGTTGCATTTGCATTTATATAGCGCTTTTCTAGGTACTAGTAATTCATCGATCTGTATAGAAGTGGACTTTTCTACGTTCCTGTAATTGCTTGGTCGACAACCCCCAACCCCCCCCCGCGCAACAAAGCACCCCGCACCCCCTGTCGAAAATGACTTCCCGCGTCTCTGGCAGTATGTAAATGTAGTTTACTTTTTCCTATGTGATTGATTGCAGTAGACACAATTTAGAAACACAACAAATTAAATGTAGTTCGATATTACTTTATATGTCTTCATACAAAAATAAAAACTTTTGCAACTAAAAAGTGCAAAGTGCCAAGCTTTGGCCAGCTTTCAAATACATTTAATTCCAGTTTAAAATAAAACTTAAATAAAAATCTTTTACATAATAGCATAATATATATATATATACAGGGTTTTTCCTGCATAGACAATTATGAGGCGGCCGCCTCCGTCAAATTTCGTGCCGCCTCCGCCTCTCGACAAAACTCGGACAGACAGTCACGACACGTGCTCATATACACTTTATCCACCGTGACAGTTCTGTCGCGATTCCCGCTTGTGTCCATTCTCTAACCGTGTACTTTGCCGATAGTGCTGCACGGATCATAATCCGCGGGCCGAGTAATAAAAACCTTCCATTCAATCGAGGGTGGATGACAGCTAAATGAGTGTGATAAAGACACGGAACTCCCATCATGTTACCTAATGTACGCACGGTAACAAAGTTGCGCTGTTGTATCTCGCGCAGTTATTTATAACATTAATTATAGTTAAGAAACAATATATAGGCTACTACACACGACCAGAGTACTGTTTTCCTGAATGCCATCACGAGTGAAACCGAGATATTAATTTCAGAACAGTTCAATAAACAAATAGTTAAAATTAAGTTACTTACATTTTTAGACTGTTTTTGTTCTGTTTTAGCAGCGAAAATAGTTCCAAACAACAGAACCATATCGCGTCTCACAGCAACACTCATCATCCATGATTCATTACTGAATCATTCAGCGTTTTGAACTAATCGCTTGAGACAAAGATTCAATTGCCTACACGCCTCATTCTGAAACAATCAGCCGTTTGAACGAATAGTTTACATTAATGACTCAATGACTCGCTCATAAAGACGGTCGCCTGCCCCCTCCTACTGGCGGTTTAGTTTCAAAGTATCATTCTTTTCAACATTCCTTGTATATTCAAAAAATATTCAAAATAATCTCATTTAATACAGTTATAATTTGTCAATGTAAATTATTTAATTTGATTGGTAACAGCCTAGTGTCTTATTATTTTAATTTAATGTATTGATAAAATGTAAGAATTTTAAATGAAATTTAGAGCATACATTAAATAAAATTAGGTGGAAAATGCCCTTTATAAAGGTACAAAAAATTATTCCGATAAGAGTGTTTTCAAAAATGAAACATTGACAATAAGTTTAAAGGGAGTAAAGCCTCTGTTTAGGCTATAAAGAAAATGTAATTTTGCCAAAAGAAGAACTTTTAATTTAAATAAATGTTAATTGTGTGATATGTTACCATATTATCATGCTTAATTGAATAATTGTAATGTGATGATCAGATGCAGATATCTAAATCAAAGAATATGGGTGGTTGGCGGGTGGATTATTATTTATTTTTAACAACAGATTCGAGTGACTCAAAGTGCACCAGATTAATGAATTTATCTTTAAAATGTACAAAATTTTCTCCCGGGGGGGCATGCCCCGGACCCCCCTAGTTTTACAATTTTACCACCTCCGCCTCATTTTGAGCCAGGAAAAACCCTGTATATATATATATATATATATATATATATATATATATATATATATATATATATATATATATATATATATATATATATATATATATATATATATATGGATCGATTTTTGGAATTCTATTAATCGGTTTTGAATCGGTAAAGCTTGAATCGCGATTCAAATGTGAATCGATTTTTTTGCACACCCCTATTCATGAGGGTGAGTAAATGATGGCAGAACTTGCATTTTTGGGAGAACTATTCCTTTTAGGGGAAGTTCACGTCACATCTAAAAAAAAAGGAAAACGCCAAGAAAACACTAAGAATTTCACCAACCAATCCAAGAGCTCCACCTGGACGATGAGAGATTCAAAGCCTTTTTCAGAATGGACAAAGACCAGTCTAAAGATGTTCTAAAAAATGTTAGCCCAAAAAATCATCAAACAGAGCTTCTGCTTTGAAACCATCTCTCCTGCACAACAGCTCTGGATTTGTCTGAGGTCATTACACTACAATTAGAACTGAAAAGGCAATGTAGAATAACCATTACCAACTGATAATAACTTTAGATCAGATTGGTTGGCTCTTGTCACATGACCTGCGGTGCGCTTGCAGTATTCTGAAAAGTTAGAAATTTTTCATCTCGCTAGGTCATCATAATGCTCGCTTGTTGTGCGTCTACTTTTAAAAGAACAAACTTGAGGGTGCAAAATAAGTGACTTGAACAGCAACTTAGAAGGAATTTTTAGATGACACCTAACCAAAAGCTTCACCTTGCAGAGATCAAAAGGGAACATAGAGAGAGTGAGAGAGAGAGAGAGAGAGAAAGAGAGAGAGAGCGACTGGAGTCCTGAAACAATGACATGTTTTTGTATGTGGCTTAACTGCCGGAAGAGATGTGGTAGCCTAAAACTAAAGCAGTAAAGAGAGAAAGACAGAAAGGCAACGTAATGAAAATGAGTATGGTCTAAGAAACGGTGATGATATCCCTTTTTAACGTAAAAAAAATTGGGGCCATAACTTCACAAATGCAAACTGCACAGTTCATACAGTATACAAAATGTAGCCTATTCCAATGCAAACCTGATAATGACCTTAACTAAACCATTGTGTATGGACATGTAGGCAAAAAAGTGAAGGCCCAATTGAAAATCATTTTAATTTCCATTGAATTTTTGGTAAATTTCATTTAATTTTCCAAAATCTGTTTTCCGTTTAAATTATGCTTTAGTGGTTTATTTAAGATGTAATAATAAATAATCAAATAACCAATTGATTTCACAAAATGTAACCAAATGAAAATTAAACAAATCCTTTTTTTTGCAAACAAGTGCTGTGCAACAGGAGTTTACGGTTAATAAATGGATAACATTTTTTGTAATTGTTCACTTTGAGAAATATTCTACTGTAATACATTTTTTGTCATAATTTCTTCAGGTTACACCAACATTTTATTTTGGTGGGTTGTAGTGAAGCCCTTAAGAGTTTCTGTGTGTATCTGTAAATAGTTTCATCAAAAGAAATGGTGAAATGCTGGTGAAGTGACTCTCAGAGCAGCTCTGGAGAGTTCATGCGTTTATGTCCTCATATACTGAAAATACCACCTGCAGCGTCGTGTGTGTGTGTGTGTGTGTGTGTGTGTGTGTGTGTGTGTGTGTGTGTGTGTGTGTGTGTGTGTGTTAGACAAAACCGTTTATTCACAGACACTGGTCCATATCATGATCCAATTAACTGTAAAGTTGATTTATTTATCCAAAATTTAGCAAATTCCATGACATTCCACATTTTACAGTAACTACAGTAACAGTTTTTATGACTGCTTTCGGGATTCCGTCCATGTTTCACAGAAATCATAGAAAACCAGTATCTTGTCGACTCATCGCAACAGCACCTGCCTCGTCTTGGTTTTGTCATCACACACTCAATGAAATCGGTCAGACAATCCGCTCCATAAAGGCTATTCTGACCACCCACAGTTCAGAGTCAGACAAACATTTTCTCTCAAGATTTCAGCTGTAAACTATTTTTTCTTTACATCCTACTCAAAGACACTATAAAGTCATTATCACATCTGCATTCAGGACCAAAATAGATTTACATTCACAAGAATAGCAGACCCTGAGCCATAAGCTCAGCTGATCCCACACAGCCAGACTTTTGACTACTGGCACAAGGTGTGGTCCACACAGCATCTTTTTTTATTCAGGAACCAACCACTTAAACCATCCAATCGATATATTAAACAAACCAACAACACTGTTATGTTTAGAGATGAGTAAACCAATCAATATCTTGATTAGCCTACTTGCCAAAGTTGCCATTAAAGGGGTTGTTGTAGTTCATCCAAAAACCCTCATGCTGTTTCAAAACTGTATGCCCTTTTTTTATTCTGTGGAACATAAAATTAGATATTTTGAGAAAAAAATTCTTTGTGTAGTTGTGGCTCTGGTCTGTTTGCACTTTGAATATTAAGTACTTTATGGTTGCACTTGCAATTATTGTTAGCACTTAATAAGACTATAGAAAAAACTGTTCACAAAGCTTAATTCATGTACAGTAAGGTCTGAAGAGACTCATGAAATCATACAGGATAGAAGCCAGTCAGTTGAGTTTGTGGCTAAACCTTTTACAGTGCTTGTATTGTCGTTTTTCAATATATTCATTACAAGATTATTAGTTAAAACATTTCAAAATGTGCCTGCAGACTTTTTTGTCATGAATTTTGTCATTGACAATTTCTATAAAATATTGTGCAAAAATCTCGTCTCGTTCCCGTGAACCCAATCTCATGTCTCGTTTTGTGAGACAAGTGTCTCGTCACATCACTACATACCAACATTCTTCAAAATATCTTCTTTTGCGTCCCATAGAATTTAGTCATGCGGGTTTGAAATGACATGAGGATGAGTAAATGACAGAATTTTCATTTTTGGGTGAATTATACCTTTGAATGTCTGAAATAAAACAGCCAAATATCTTGACAAATTTGGTAAATTCAGCAATTCATACAGGGAAACAATGTTTACTTTAGATAATAAAATTGTATGGTGTGGACACCACTGAACTAGAGACAAAAAGGATTCTGGGACCCCTAAATCCAGGGGCCTCATTTATAAAGATGTGCTTAGAATGATCATAAATGTGAACGTATGACAGTTTCTGGGATTTTTTCAGAGCAATTCGCACAAAAAAAAATCTCTTTTAAAATAAATGTATGTAGGCATATTATAATTTGTGCATATTGTGATTGCTATTCATTTTTACATTTTCATAAATTATTTTTAATCTAATTACTGGTATTTGACCTCAAAATGTTTCTACAAATGCTCTTTAGTTGGCTTAGTTGCCTATATCTTGATTTATTCCCTTTTGAGGCAAGATAAAAATCCATGGATTTTAGGATCAAATTTGATTGTATCTGGCTGCGTTTTATAAATGAGGCCACAGGACTAACCATGGGAAAAAATACAGAGTCACATGTGAATGGAAAAGAACGATTCAAGCAGTAGCCATGTGATCCAAACATGATGGGAATAAATAAAGAGCGAATTCTTCTTACTGAACAAGAGCCCAACAGGGTCTTCACCCCACCAGAGATCTTATGAGATCTTACTCATATACGATCCTGCTGAGTGTTGCTATAAAACAAATTTATTCTAGTACAGTTCTTCTATATATGAGACTGAGGCTTTATACAAGACGTTATGTTGCTTAAAAGTAAAGGTAAAATCAAGTAATTCACATGCAACATACGAACTTAAATACAAACTAGACAAGTGCAAGGGAGAATGTTTAGTATGTCTAACCTTCAGTACAGTAAAAGTGAATTGCAGGTGGTCTGTGCTGGACAATCTACATTAGTGGATATCCTTAAAGTCAGGATGAAATCATAATTGATTCCCAATTTCTCATATTTACTTTGTTAGCACACAGTACTAGTCTTGTGATGAACAATTAATCCATGCAAGTTAATCCACACAAGAAAATGTGTTTGTCTTCGTAATCTTAGGTCAAAATCTGAAGATGTGCTTCCCTGTGGAATGGCATTCCTTCTCTGATGACATCAGTTTGACGTCTTGAGCAGAGCGTCCTTAACCAAACACCTCCAAGCGTCAGTCTGCTGCCAGCCAGAGATGATGAGGAGGTAGCCCGAAATCAAGCCCTGCCCTTTATTTAATATAATGTCACACTACTGAAGTCGGCTGCAACTTCTGGTTCACGCAAACTTAATTATCACCAAACGACAAAGAAAAGTTGTTTGTGCAATTAATGTTTCAAATGAAACAACAAATAACCGTATGATTAATCAATGTACAAACTGTATCAATCCACCCATTTGTCAATCAATCTCTCTATCCGTTCTTTCATCCTTTAATCTAGTAGCCTATCTATACTTCCAAGTATCTAATAGCAAGTGATCAATTCTCTACATCAGCCAGGGTGTCCAATCCTGCTCCTGGAGGGCCACTTTCAGGTGTTTAGCTCCAACACACATGCCTGGAAGTTTCTAGTGATCCTGAAGACCTTGATTAACTGGTTCATGCGCGTTTAATCTGGGCTGGAGCTAAACTCTGCTTGAAGGCAGCCTCCAGGAGCAGGACCAGACCCTGACCTACTGCAACATACTCATTGGAATATTTCTACAAAGCTGAGAGTGACAAACACAAGAAGGTGTTCCTCCAGATGGAAACACTACATCTACAAATGTCTGGCGATAGCATTGCAATCGTTGCTTAAATCCACCCTAGTCAGTATTTTCATGGTTTTCTGGACAAATTATTATGTTAACGCGATGTTTTGTTCATCATGACATTCTTTGAGGTACATTAGAAACAATGAAAATACCATGCCACAGGAATATGCTTATGATTCAGTTCCATTTCCATTGCATTACTATCTGATACTGTTACCTTACCACCCACATTACATATTCGTAAGTGAAACCTCTCTATTAAATGCCTTATTTGAGAAAAGAGACAGTAAATGTCATGATATGACAGAAAGAGTGAAGATTAGGCTACACTGAAACTGAGAGCTAGAGCAGATCTCTATTTGTCTATTAACGCGGCCAGGAAACGCATCTACCGCGCGCAACAAAGCACGCGTATTTAAAACACACTGCACACATAAACCTAGAAACCTACTTACAGAAGAGTTTGACAGTTTGAGTTTAATAAAGCGACAGGGACTAAATTCTCACCCATTCTGTTGACGCTCCCGGCCGCCTCTGTAACCGATCTCTCACCGACCGACATTCCCTTTCTCCAACTCACGGTCCAGCCCACGCGCGACAAGCGTACGTCACATTTCTTGCGTAATCTCCCTTGCGACTACCGGGGCGACGGTAGTGGCGTATCTTTGGTGAATAGCGTCCGCACAAATCTCGCGATATTTCATGTAAGCCACAAGGGGGGGAAGATTTTTTTATGATTCAAATGCGGGTTGGGTATTAGTTTGTCATTGCATTTAAGCGGAATATGCATTTGCATGTTGTTATTTGCAAACAAATTTCGGAGGATTTGATACCTTTTTTAAGTTCACTGATAATAATAACGAAAACAGACATACATATTTTCTAGGGTAAAAAAATCCATAGTAAAGCAACAAAAAAGTCACTGACAAAGCCGATACCTAAATAGTAGTAAATACAAGTATACAAAATGTTTATAAACGAAAAATTAGGTGTAGATATCTATGTGGATGCGGTTCAATAGTCGAAGGGCCCTTCACTGAAAAGGCTCTGTCTCTTTTTCTTTTATATCTAGTCATGAGAAGATGGAGATACACTGTAAAATTACATTTATTATAATGGTATGGCTGAAGACCCACATCTGACTCCGATTCCGAAGATTTAATTACCTGATAATTTACTGGAAAGAGCTGTGAGAAGAGCGCAACAATGATGCCACGTGTTGGCCAAAAAGTATAAAAGCAGCTATACACTTGATGTATAGCCTATACATTCACACACGTTTTTTCTCAATAGCAAAAACACTTTGTTAATGTGAAAAACGACAATACTATAGACCTAGCAAATTAAATAAATAAAAATTGTGAATTATAGTCTATTCTAAATTTTTTAATTGCCAGCAAACATAAGTTCATGTCGCACCATGGTGTAGTATCGCATAATGCTAATTTAGAACAAAACCTTAATAAACACTAGGGTAGGCTACTATTTAGTGTATAATGCAAAATACAAGCAAAATGAAACTAAAAATCAGCAAAATTAAATTCAATGAAATGTTGCTACAATGTCCTTTGCAACTATTTCACATTAAAAAGGGACCAGGACAGTATTTTTGGCCTAATGTCTTTTCAGAAATATTCTAGTATACTGATTTGCTGCTCAAGAAACATTTATTTTTATTTTCAATGTTGAAAACATCTGTGCTGCTTGATATTTTTTGTGAAACCATTAAAATGTGTGTTGAATTCAACACCTTTCTATTCATAGAAAGTTCAAAAAATTATAATTCTGTAACAATAAATGTCTTTACTGTCACTTTTGATCAATTTAACACATGCTTGATAAAAGTATTGATTTATTATATGCCAATACTATGGTATAAGTTCAATGGAAACTAAATTAGGCGATCATTGCTACTTCGAGATGGGCCTATACTTCACTACCCAAAAGTCTGTGATATTGACATTGTATTGTGTTCAAAACATGATATTGCTATGGCAACAACTCAAATACAAATATATTTCATATATTTCATAAACATAAGTTCATGTCGCACCATGGTGTAGTATCGCATAATGCTAATTTAGAACAAAACCTTAATAAACACTAGGATATATTTAGTGTATAATGCAAAATACAAGCAAAATGAAACTAAAAATCAGCAAATATTTCCTTAAATTCAATGAAATGTTGCTACAATGTCCTTTGCAACTATTTCACATTAAAAAGGGACCCGGACAGTATTTTTGGCCTAATGTCCCAATGCCTAGTTTTATGATAGTTTTTAAATATCGCTAAAGTTGAGAGGTCCTTTATATGAATATATTGTAACATTTATACTGGAAAAGATTTACACAAAAAGTTAAACAAGTTTGTTTATTGCTTTATGTACAATATCCACATCACACGTATATAAGCTTAAAGAAAAAGAAAATAAGGCACATGTGAACAAATACACGCATAGCTTAATACACAAATAGACTGTTGATCTCAAGCTTCTGCAACATTTCCACTCAGTTCTTTGGCCAGCTTTAAATCCATCAGAATAAAAGGACTTTTCTAACTTTTCAACTTTTCACTCTCATTCATTGTTTGCATATAAGGACTTCCTTGTTCATTTGTGAGGGCATATCCACATTTAACCCTTTTAGTAGCAGAGAAGACTGTTTTGTCATTTTCAGTCCACTGATGAAAAATTATTTTGATTTACACAGTGCTGATAATATTTAATTTTGTTTTCATGAATTAAGTAACGTCGATTTGGCACATTTCAGCTCAGTGCTTTGGCCAGGTTGTTCTCTCTTCAAAATCACTGTGCAGAAAAACAGAAATATTAAATTATATCATGATTTGTTATTTTAACTGTCTCTAAGTATTGAGCAAACTTTAATTTGGAGATGAAATAAAACCAATGCACTTGCTTTGATTTGTGATGATGATCTTCCATTCCTGCTTGTGTCATGAGATCAGCGACATTGTTCTCCAGGTCATCTATACGTGTTCCCATCTCATCCAGTTCAGACATTAAGGAAAAACTAAATGCATTTATTAAGAATAAACATGATACTCTAATGTATGATGTGTTTTTAAAACTATTATGTACACTACCATTTAAAATGTTGGGGTTGGTAAGATTTTTTTTAGGATTTTGGCTGAATGTATGATTAAAAAACGAGTAGGCCCAATAATTACCATTTAAAATCAGTGTTTTCTTACTTGAATACATTTTAAACATGAATTTTAAATTCATGGTGGCAAAGCTTTTCAGAAATATTCTAGTATACTGATTTGCTGCTCAAGAAACATTTATTTTTATTATCAATGTTGAAAACATCTGTGCTGATTGATATTTTTTGTGAAACCATTAAAATGTGTGTTGAATTCAACACCTTTCTATTCATAGAAAGTTCAAAAATTATAATTCTGTAACAATAAATGTCTTTACTGTCACTTTTGATCAATTTAACGCATGCTTGATAAAAGTATTGATTTATTATATGCCAATACTATGGTATAAGTTCAATGGAAACTAAATTAGGCTATCAATTTCTACTTCGAGATGGGCCACTACCCAAAAGTCTGTATATTGACATTGTATTGTGTGCATAACATGATATTGCTATGGCAACAACTCAAATACAAATATATTTCATGCTAGTGATATGACAGCGGGGAAAAAGCTAATCTCTTACTTTTACAAAGTTAAATTATGTATCTGGAAAGATATTTTTGGAGATGATCTGGTCAGATAAGTTCTGAAACCTGCTCTAAGTTGTTGCATTGTCGTCTCCATCTGTTAGAAGAAACGAATTGAGCAGATGTGTGAAACAATATTATATAAGCTGCAATTAGGCCATAAAATGTTCTCGTCTTGCCTATAATTGTCAAATTAAAATGTATTAAAATAAACACTTGCCATTGCAGACAAATCTTTGGCGGCATTTGAGTCGGATCCTGCCATGAGGTTTGTTGTTGGTGAGTTGGTTTATGTTGTGGAAGTTGTTCGTTTCAGCTCCAGGCAACGTTGTCGTCTGGACTAAAAAAGAACCAAGTGAAAATAATTGGTAGGCTATGTGCTTTAACCTCAGAAATCTTTGGTCAGTCATACCTATATAGCTATCCATCAGAATAAAATTGATTCTATAACTTTTCAACTTTTCACTCTAGCATAAGGACTTCCTCGTTCGTATGTGAGGGCATCCATATTTAACCCTTAATCCACGTAACCCTTTTTTGTTTACGGTCCACTGATGAATTTTTTTTTGATTTACACAGTGCCGATAATCTTTAATTTTGTTTTCATGAATTATGTAACGTTTATTTGGCACATGGCAACTTTATTCGGATTTCGAGGGGATTAAACGAGACAAATCGTGTGTCATAATGAAGTAAGATCAGGCCATTTCAAGTGTGCGTCTAATATGTGATGGAAAATAATTGCTTACATTTAGAAATGCTGAAATGCTGGCGTTAATAATTTGCCGAATCATGTTTTTGTCATACGCTCCTCAGAAAAAAAGCCGACTGACATTAGGACCGTGCGTCTCATGAATATTAATAAGCGTATCGTGACGTAGTGCAACACGGAAGTACTGTTATGAGCATTAGCCAGATGTAGCAGAGAGGATCACAACGGCATTAAAATGATTTACAGCACTCCATTCATCTTTGCACAGATCACAAGACAGAAGATACACGCCATCTAATATGGACTCACGCTGAGGAACCGTTCCCATCGATTTAGCAAGTATTTCTTTCCTGAAAAAAGGGAAGCACTTGAATGAATCAGTTCTAATGAGTCAGTGGATGGTGACTGGGACAATGAAAGTACATTTACTGTAAAATTGCATTTTAATGTGAACAAAATAGCAAAGTAGTAATGATTTATGTTTCATTAAATTAGTGAGCTTGTAATTGTATTCAGTTGATTTAACTATAAAGGACAGATAGATACATCACTCAAATATGGATGAAGTGGTTATGGATCAGATCATGTATGTTGTTCATCAAGTGGTGTCTTGGATCGCATCTGTTGCCATCATATTTGGAGGAGTTGTGCCATACATCCCTCAGTACAGGGATATCCGCAGGACTCAGAATGCTGAAGGATTCTCCACATATGTTTGCCTGGTGCTGCTGGTAGCTAACATATTAAGAATACTATTTAGGTGAGTTATTATGCACGACATCTATAATGTAAATAGCCTACATGACATATAATCCACTCATCTGCCTTAATTCACTTTGATGCATATTTACAGAGACATTTATCTGACATCATACATTTTTGCATAAAACATGCTTGCTAAATGTTGCTTTTTTAGTATTTTTAAAGGTAGTTAATCACATACACTGCCTGGCCAAAGAATGTCACTATTTGGATTTAAATAGGCAAATGTTTAAGAGTCAATGATTGGATCATAATTGCAGTGATTATTATTTTTCTATCATGTTATGTTTGGCAGCGGTTCTTCAAATCCTAATTGATGAAGTGTGTAGCTTTACATGTAGGAAGACACATCATGGCCATATTTCAGGATGACAATGTCAGGATTCATCAGGCTCAAACTGTGAAAGAATGGTTGGGAGGCAGCATGAAGAATCATTTTCACACATGAATTGGCACCTCTTGAGTCCAGATCTTAAATTCATTGAAAATCTTTGTGCTGGAGTTGACTTTACTGAGTGCTTGACTCTTGCACCAGATCTTGACCAAAACATGATGCACCTCTTGATGGAAATAACATCACAACATTTATTTCCATCAAGAGATGCATCATTTTTTGGTCAAGACCTTGTATTGACAACATAGCTAAACACTCCATCAGTTATGGTTAGAAGAACTGCTGCCAAACATATAACATGTTAGAAACATAATAATCATACCATGTGTTAACATTAGTTAACTACTTTAGTTAACATGAACTAAGAATGTACAATACTTCAACAGTATATTAATGCATGTTGTTATTTATTTATTTTTTCCAGGTTAGGACGTTACTTTGAGACTGCGCTCCTTTGGCAGAGTATAATCATGATCGTCACAATGTTAATCATGCTGAACCTGTGCA
Organism: Chrosomus eos; assembly: GCA_036326025.1. NCBI lineage: Eukaryota > Metazoa > Chordata > Actinopteri > Cypriniformes > Leuciscidae > Chrosomus > Chrosomus eos. The sequence goes on from CM070827.1 coordinate 16,655,654, forward strand.
CCAGCGTCCGCATGGTCACTGAACTCAACACCAAACGCCGCTCGTTCACAGGTGGGAATCTTTATGACTCTTCACAGTCTCCGAATGAGTGTTGTTTTCAGCATTTTATTGAAGAGAACTTTTATGTAACACTTTTTTTTAAATTCCCGAATGATTCATTTACTTTTTTCTGGTTTCTTTCTTTAAATGTTTTTTTCTCTAAATTCTCTAATTCTTATTTTTTCCAGTCAGTCTGTTTAGTTGAGTTTGGTACTTGAGTTTACAAATGAATGTATATACATGGTCAGGGTCTGTCTTTGAACACGTTTCACGAGATTATCATACAAGGAGGGCCTTTGAAGTGGATGAATTTTGACCGGCTGATTGCTTGGTGAACATCACATCAGTCCAGGTTTATTTATACTTGAGTTGTGTTCTTCACTCAAACTGCCATTTTGTATATAAATGAGCCCAAACACTAAACTTTATGTTCGGAATAGAATACGTATGTACTGTATACTGCCATACTAATTTTATATAGTATGCAGTACTTACGTATTCCATTCCGAACATAAAGTTCAGTGTTTTTAATCGAATGTGGTGCAGTATAAATTAACCCCTGTTTGGTTAGTCCCAGACTGAAATGCATGTTTGAGCTGTTTTAACTGAAAGCAATCTTAAAACAGTGCCATTGTTTTGTCTCAAGATGCACGATTTTTTTCAAAGGCACGTTTATAAAAGCTACTTAAATGCCCTAATTGATCTAAGGCTTAATCCTGGTTTAGTCTAACCCCTGTCTGTGGAACCGGACTTATGTTTCAAACTGGTGATATGATGCTTCATTGTTATCACATAACATTACTTCATATATGTTTCATTGAGTGATTCCGGGTATTCCATGCATACAGAAAATGCATTATACATACTGCTGAAGTTACTGGTGGAGTATGGTAGTATGCTGTTCCGAACATAACCAATAACTATGAGAGAACAAAACACAGTGCATAAAGGTACAGCCATATTCTGACTATAGAAACGCTCCTTGGACAAATTTGATGAAACCTTAAACTAATAGTCTCTCACTTACACTCACTCTGTTTACACAGGACATCCTGTTTACACAGTTTTTATATGTTGGTGTGAAGTAGTGCTGCTGCCCTCGCGGTCTTTATGAGTTGACTGCTGTCTTAAAGGGATACTCCACCCAAAAATGAAAAATCTGTCATCATTTAGTCACCCTCAAGTTGTTGCAAACCTGTATGAGTTTCTTCCTTCTGCTGAACACAAAGGGAGATATTTTGAAGAACAATTAGAACCAAACAGTTGTTTGGCACCATTGACTTCCATAGTAGAAAAAAAATACTATGGAAGTCAATGGTGCCAAAGTTCCAATCGTTCTTCAAAATATCTTCCTTTGTGTTCAGCAGAAGAAAGAAACTCATACAGGTTTGCAACAACTTGAGGGTGACTAAATGATGACAGATTTTTCATTTTTGGGTGGAGTATCCCTTTAAGACTGACACGACATCTCAGAGTTAATTTAATAATGCTGACGTTGTCACTTCTATATAATTATTTGAATCAAGATAAGACTACCCATTATTGGAATTCAAATCCCAAGGTTCTCATGATCTCATTTTAACAAACCTGTTTGGTACACATAAAATTATTGATCGCATATGTAACTTCAGTAGTTTGATTGTAATGTAAAACATTTATTTTACTTGATAAAAAAAAAAATATATTTATTTGATAAAAAAAAAATTATTTATTTGATAAAAAATACATTAATATAGTGAAATATTACAATCTAAAAAAACTTGTTTCTATGTTAATATATTGTTAAATGTAATGTATTTCTGTGATGGCAAAGCTGAATTTTCAGGAGTCTTCAGTGTCACATGGTCCTTCAGAAATCATTCTAAATGCTCATTAGCAGCTCAAGAACCATCAATGATACCCCAAACTTTTGAATGGAAGTGAAAGTAGCAGCAAAACTGTTTTCAACTATCATAATAATACGAAAGGTTTCTTGAGCAGCAAATCAGCATATTAGAATGATTTCTGAAGGATCACGTGACACTGAAGACTGGAATAATGATGCTAAAAGTTCAACTTTGCCATCACAGGAATAAATTACACGCATATATTAAAATAGAAAATGAATATTTTAAATTGTAATAATATTACAGTTTTCACTATACTTTTGTTAAATAAATGCATCCTTCATGAGCATAAGAATTATTTTAAGACTTTTATTCAATGATTCCAAACTTTATGACCCAGATACACTAGCAGTCAGTTTCAACCCAACATCAGATACAAAGTGACATAATATTTAGCTAAAATTAAAAGGGATTTGTTTTTGGCAATTATATTAATCTTATTTACTGCAATGTGAATTTTTTTATTATTATTTAAATTATGTTTATTTATTTAGTTGGTACTAAACCCATAATGAGAATGTGCTGGGAAAATATATGCTTAACCCAAAAATTTAAATTTTGTCATTACTTGCCCTCATGTTGTTCCAAGACCGTATAAGTTTCTTCCTTCTGTTAAACACAAAAGAAGATATTTTAAAGAATGTTTGTAACCAAACAGTTGACAGCACCCATTGACTTCTATAGTATTTTCCCCCCTATTATGGAAGTCAATGGGGTCCATCACTTTTGTGTTCAACAGAAGAAAGAAACTCATACGGGTTTGGAACAACATGAGGGTGAGTAAATGATGACAACATTTTCATTTTTTGGGTGAACTATCCCTTTAATGCACAATGTCTGTATAATAGTGATTCTAAAAATATGCTTTGTTTACTTAATGCAAAATCTTAACGTTTGATTTTAGGGTGGAATATGACTTGGACATGTTTTCATGAGGTCCATCTCTTCAGGGCTTTTTGTGTCTCCATGAAGATGGAGCGATGCAATCAATTTTTCCCCCTGCTCTCCCATGTTCTTATTTTTTGTTTATTTGTCTTATTTGTCTGAAGCAACAGACAGTAAGGACGAAGAAATCAAAGTTCCTAAGAGGCTGTTTCTGGGTATGTACTGATGTGTTTCCCCACAAAACACCAGTTTTTATTAAATATATATATATAGATTTTTTCCCCCCATCATCCACCCCAGTCATTTCCTCCCAGAATGACCTGTATGAACCATATACTCATCTAATCCTGTCATCAATTCACAACTCTCTATTAACCCTAATGTTTCACTTGCATGTACCTGAAACAGACATGTGACGTATAACAATGAATTACAAATGCTTGTTTAGTGATAGAGGCAGTTTTGCATGTTTTTGTTGTTTTGGATGCCAAAATTTTAGTATTGCATGCAAATCGATGATCATTAACTGCTTTTCAATTGATATTAGTTTTTGTATGGCTTGCATGAACTATCCAGTCAAGAAGACCTTATAATAATTTAGTTTAACATGATTCTAACAGCTTGTTTATCTGGTTGCTAAATCAGTAATTCAATAATATTTTATACTGCTGCATTCTACTCGGTGGAATTTTGACTTAACCCTTTAACACTCAGAAGAGTTTCGCATGACTTTGGGTACTGAGCTGATAACAACTGCAATGTCACATAACAGTTAACCAACAGGCATGTTTTCACTGAAAGAATCTCAGTGTGTTCACAGCCCTACAGCACCCTTGGTTTCCGTTGTTCCACATGAACAGCAGGTGGCGCTAGTGGTTTACACCTGAGATCTGCTGTTGCACAGTCTGATTGATGGACTCTTTTGCATACACTTCCATATCTGCTGTCTTTCGGCACATATGCGCTTCGATTTTTTTCTACTTTAAGTATGGCCTCCATCTGAGTGTTTTTGGAGAGAATTCAAAAGATTGCTGAAGAAAGAATCTTGTTATTGACTGTAGACGGTGCCAGATGTCAGGTGTTATTAGGGGGAGTTATTATTAAAGATGCACTTGTTTCAAGTTTAGTTTCTGTGCTGGTCAGCCAGCTGTTAATGTTGTCCCTCTCTCTGAGCATCTGTGAGGGTCGACAGTCCGGTTTTAGGTTCAGTCATTTAACCTCGAATTTCCATACTTGAATAGAGTATGACCATCTCTCTTAGATTCGCAAGTGAAAATGAGCAGCAGCGCATGAAATTTGAGTATTTTTACTTTTTTCCGTTCAGACTTGCAGGCCTGAACTGTTATTATGAGACACCACACTTTTACAAAAAGGGTTCTTTCAGTCGCTTCATATAGAACCTTTTAGGAGTTTCCATCATTTTATTGATTTAGTTTGAATTAATTATGTTTTTAATCCACTAAAAAGTATAATTAAATGTTAGGAATTAAACAGTCGTAAACTTACAAACAAAAATTGAAATAATTAAATATGAAAGCATGCAGTCATTAAATACATTTATTTTTATATAGAACCTTTTTAGCACAAAGGGTTCTTTAAAAAAGAGTCAATAACACTAAGGTTCTATATAAAACCCCAAGAATTATGATTATGCATGAACTTGTCTATTTATCAGGTATTTAAGTCAGTTTTATATTGTGACCAAGTGAAATAAATTACAATCTGTAAATCATTTGGGATTTAAAACAGTGGTTCTTATCCTTTATTACTAATAAATATATTGGTGTTATTTCTGCTTTAAAAATAAATAAATAAATGAATATATATTAACAGAAACCTGGAATATTGATATATTCAATTAATTAGCCATTCATTTTGTGACTCCAGAAATTTCAAGAACTGTATGTTTGTCAATAAAAAAAAATAGTAATTGAGGGAGCAAAGAAGTATGATTTCAGTTTATACCTTAATTTTATTTTGTTTTTAGCATTTTAATCTAGAGTATATTTGTAGAATCTAAATTTGAGAACCAATGCCTTTAAGACAACGTTATCACTTAAGACTAGGTGGTTTGCTGGTTAAAGATCTGGGCTACTCAAACTTGGTAGGTTTGAATCCTGCAAGTGATGAATAATTAGCTCACTATTAATCCCTTGTTCAAGACCTTTAACCTCCAGGATTTTCCCTGTAATAATGTACTGCAAATCAATACTAAAGTTATATGTGTTGGCATTTTATTCTAAAATGCTTTTTAAATCCTTTTTCACATCAATCACCATACTACATAATGACAAAGCAAAAACCAAAGTTGAGATAAATTTGCACATCTATTTTAATTTAAAGATTTTAGCTTAAGGTTATAACTTAATAGACAATAACTATTATAGTATTTATTCATATTTTAAATTAACTTTTATTTGATATTTTCAGCTTTCATTTTAATTTGAGTAATTTTGTATGTGCTTTTGTCGTTTTTTGATTAGTTTTTGTTTTTAATATATATTTTTTTATTTAGATTTTATTTAATTTTTTAGTAATTTTAGTACTTTTAGAAAAGTTGCCTTGGCAACTAACTGAAATAAAATTTAAAAAATAAAAAGTTAGTTTTTAATCTAATATCATTATTTTGTTTTATTTCAGTTCACAATAACAATGTTTTTTTAGTTTTAGTGGCCGTTTACATAACTCTGTTTTCGACTAAAGCCTCGTACACACCGGGACGAATATCGGCTCGCATTAAGCCTCGTACACACCGGGACGAATATCGGCTCGCGTTAAGCCTCGTACAACCGGGACGAATATCGGCTCGCGTTAAGCCTCGTACACACCGGGACGAATATCGGCTCGCGCTAAGCCTCGTACACACCGGGACGAATATCGGCTCGCATTAAGCCTCGTACACACCGGGACGAATATCGGCTCGCATTAAGCCTCGTACACACCGGGACGAATATCGGCTTGCGTTATTCGTCAGCGTTTTTCAACGCGTTTTTTGTGTTCACACCCAAGCGATTTTCGCTGACGATGAGCCAAGTCAACATGCAAATTCATTCCCTGACATTAGATGGCGCTAAATACCCCGGTCCACAAAGTGCTTCTGACACTCGCTTGTCACTCAGAAGAAGAGAGCAAGTTTATCGCGTTTGTCATATAGTTTTTTATTCTCGTTGGTGTCTCTTTATATAGACAACAACAAGACCAGCAGCTCTACATTCATCTTGCCTTGCATCTTCTTCCCGGCAGAGTGTAGACGCTGTATATCTTCTTCGCCATTACGTATGTGTGCTCGGCAAGACCGTTTTGTGTTTGAACGCCCCCAAGTTGTGTTTTACTGTAACTTCAGAAGCTCCAAACACATGAGCAAAAGCGCCAATCTCATTGGTCGGATAGTTTTTGACGCGGCGCGTCAAACAAAAAAAACGAACCCGAGGCGTTTTTAAAAAAATGACGCTTTTACGCGTGGCGTTTTACGCGTCGGTGTGCACACTCACATTGGCGCCCATTGTTTAGTCACGAGGCGTTAAAGGTTGACGAATATCGCACGGGAAATTCTTCCCGGTGTGAACAGGCCTTAAAAGCGTAAAATGTTTCATGCGTTTTGGCTGTTCATTTACTTGACAACGGTGTTCTGGGGGCCTGAAAATGCAAAATAAATAAAAAATGGGTTTCAAAGTGAAAGTTTCTGAAAAGAATACCGTTATTGTCTCTGTGTAAACTACAAAAACACGGATTTGTGAATACAGTGACTTCATGTGCATGCTTATTCCTATACGTGTTCAGTCTATAGGTCCATATAGTTTCGTCAACTACTGGCCTTGCAGCATAATACAGCGTTTTTCATAGTTTTCGCAGTTCAGTGTGAAAGCGGAACATTTTTACATCGTTGTCGTCCGAATACAAAAAATGCAAAGGAAAAACATTTCCGTTTTTGCACATGGTAATTTAAACTTACCTTTAGTTAAAAATAACAAAACTGTGCAGTACACTTTATCTAGACTATCTATTAGTATTTGTCAGTTTAAATCAGCATTGAGGATTTATTAATTGTCTGCTAGAGGACTTTTTAAATCTAGATGTAACTAGCAGTTGATGGAAAAGTAGATTTGTTTTCTCTCTCACATGGCTCGCTCTATTGATCAAATATGCCCAGCGGCCCCTCACACACCTCATTAGAAGTGTGTTCAACAGAGAGGCCGAGAGGTGTTTGCTAATTGCTGCTTTGCTCACAAGCTCATTGATTGAATGGATCTGAATAATGGAGGTGTGCTCTAATCCATCCAAAGGTCAAAGGTCAAGCTGGAATGAGCAGTTTGCTTGTTGAGGGCAGTACAAATAGTGCTCCTGAATGACATCCAAGCACTCAATAAGTCAGAGTTTTTATGTCCATACGTTCAGATCTCAATTGATCCGTCCGTATTTGTCATCCTGTTGATGTCCGTCATTGAGGCCTGAAGCAGGTGGTGGTTGTTCACTGCTGATTGCCTGTAATTCAGTCCAGGAGCTGGCAGAGATTTTTTAAATGTATTTCATGTAGGGCAGACTGCTGGGGTCCTTGTGGTTGTGCAGTAATGGAGGTAAATAGGCGGCCCTCCCACACACAGTCTCGGCTCGCTACATTATCCCTAAAGGGGACCGCAGCCGCCTCAATTAGCATCCAATCACTACTATCGGAGAATTGGGTGTTTCAAATATATATGAATCTCTTAAACTTCCCAAAACTGCTCAGTCTGTGTTACTGTAAACAGTAAATTGACCAAAATTAGCTGACTGTACATTTTTTGGGGAGAGAATTTTTTTTTAACAAAATAATAAAACTAATGGACACAGCGAGTGTCCGCCCCATGCCTGGGCCTCGCCCACGCAGAGACTGCACTCAACAGTAGGGGCTGCCCATCTCCATCCTGCGTTCGCGGCTAGATCTTCTCTTAGATGGCGACCCCACCACTCGCGCTCCCGCGCTTCCATCCCCCCTCAAGCCTCGATTGAAGAAGCGACGAGGCCAAAGGATGCCTGAACCGAGCGAGCCCATGCCGGCGTGCCTCGCTCTCTCCCCTTGAGACCCCCTCACCGGTGCTTTTCTCGCAAACGGATCTATGGCCCTCCTCTCAAGCAGCAGGACTCGTTTCGTTAGGCGCATCTGAGGAAGATGGTGATGACAGCCTGTTTCTTGCTGCATCTGAGGGAGAAGATTGGCCGGGCTCGACAATTGACCCCGCCCCGCCCCTGAACTTAAGCTGGCTTAATCAGCCTAAACTGGAATTATACACCAGAAGCCGTCTCAATGGGTGGTTTCTGTCGGGGTGTCAGCAGACCCCTCGTCAAAGACCAGCACCCTGCTTCCCCGAGGTGCACGACGAGCTGACCAAATCATGACCGCGCCCCTTACTCGGCTCGCTTAAAGATTTCAGCTTCCGCAACGCTCTCAACTATCGACGGCGCTGAGGAGAAGGGCTAAAACACGTTGCCCCCCCTAGAGGAAACTGTGGCCACGCATCTCTGCCCGCCCACCTCTAGTGGATGAAATGAACCAAGGCGGTGCACCCATCCAAGCCCTGCAGAACAACATCTGCCCTCGCCGGTCGTGCTTACACCGCCGCCGGCCAGGCTACATCGGCTTTGTACACTATAGCAATCCTTCAAGTGTTTCAGGCCAAACTCCTCCGCTCTATGGATGAGACTGGCCCTGACCCTGAGGCCTTTGCATAGGCCCCGAGGGCCCTGAGCCTCTGCAACATTATACCTTAATAAAGGGCCCGACCTTTTACTGTTGACCTCGGGCTACTTAGCCTCAGGTATGGTTCAGGGATAAGTCGCTAGCTAATAGCATGGCGTTTTAAAATGTGTTCCCACTGCGCATAGCTACACAATAAGAAGTGAATGTTCTCGAAAGGGAACGTACTCGGTTACTAACTTAACCTCGGTTCCCTGAGAGTAGGGAACGAGTATTGCGTAGCCTGCCGTGCTATTAAACTTGGCTCAGGTGCTGTCGCTTCAGTCGATTTAACCTGATTCTATGGCTAAGTGGTCTGCTTGTATAGGCATAAGCCACGCCCATTCAGACGGCTTTTGACGCGCCTTGGACGCGAAGCGACCCGATTGGTTTGCGCGTCTCAGCAGCCTCGCCATAGGTTCATGCAGTTACTGCAGCACAGCCAATGAGCGAGCAATACGCTTTCCTCTGTGCTCGCTGTGCAGCTGCACTGCATTTTTAAATAATGGCTTCAATATTCTCGAGAAAAGGAGTTTTCCCACTGCGTATAGCTACGCAATACTCATTCCCTACTCTCAGGGTACCGAGGTTACGTTAGTAACCGAGTACGTTTTTACATGTAAAAAAAGTAACAAAATGTATTTAATGAACAATGAGTTACTATGGCAATTTTTGATGCAGCATTAATGACCTATGACTGCATTTTTGACAATCACAACAAAAAATCCGCTTCACATCCTCTATATAGGCTATAAAACTTTGGTAGATGTAAACATCTGTTACAATGGTAGACATTGTAAACCTACTGTGTGGTCAAAGTTATGAATATGGGACTACAAACTTCATGTATTCGTGTGTGTGTGTGTGTGTGTATATATATATATATATATATATATATATATATATATATATATATATATATATATATATATATATATATATATAATACAATAAGTAGAATAATAACAACAAAAAGATTGAGGTAGTAGAAAGCATGGAGCTTGCAGTGTCAGAATGCAAGTCTGCTGTAGTCGAAGCAAGATGCAACCCATAGCAACGTGTTATAGCAAAAATGTATGACGGCAGATCAAAATAAACAGTGATGACTTTCGAGGGTTGCATTACAAAAATGCACATCAAATATGCTAAACACAGAAGCTTGAGCATGCATTTATTTATTTCTCGCATGTCACGTGTGGACATTTGAGCTGGTTCTTTTCCTTTTAATGGCGGTTAGCAAACCCACTTGAAGGTGCATATCGCCACCTACTGCTCGACACCTGTGTGACAGCTAATAAAAAATAAAGGATCGGGCTAATGATAGCAGATACCGGTCAGTTAAAAAAAGCTTGAGATCGTTTCAGGACGTCCCTAATTACATGTGTTATCAATGCTGACATATTACCAAACATATTCACAACACAAATCACAAGAAAATCACTGTATGTAACTGTTACAGCAAGACAAATTGCTTGTTTCCTGTTCTGGTAAGTGAATTCAGTCTGGTGTATACAAGCCCGATAACATCTTAATCCAGCGTTTGTGGTGACTGCCGTTAGCTACAGTCAGTCGACAGTTCTGCAGATTGAGCAGCAGTCTATACTGGATAGAGTAGCGATTGAACAGATTGTGTGGATTTGGATGAAGACCAGCGCACCCTTCAGAACCAGAGCTGTCATTCATTTAAGCATCCAAAGGCGTCTTTGACCCATCTTTTCTATTCACTTAGCTGTAATTAGAGCAGGGGACTGACAGATTTCTCTTGGCATGTGGGCTGAAGCTGTGCTGAAAGAAGCAATGGACAAATAATAGTGCCACTCTGTTGTACGTCAATCATTCTCAGCCCCTGGCCTGAATGCCATTTTTTTATTCATTTATAAATGGACAGAGTGAAACTTCATATGGGCCTAGGGGAAGACAGCATGAAAATAAGGACAGACCCTGAGGAAAATACAGGTTTTAGAGGAAAAGATGTTATTTGTTCCATTTGGAAACCCATGTAGAAAGATTTTTGTCTGTAATGCTTATGAAGATAAATGGTTATGTGCCATCATTCCTGTAAGTATGACTGGTGACCACTGGTGTCCTACATTCCCATACAATTTAATTATCATTCAAAAGTTTGGGGTTAGAAAGAATTTTTTATTCTTATGGTCATTAAAGCTGCATTTATTTTAAAAAAACAGTAATATTGTGAAATACTATTACAATTTAAACTGTTTTCTATTGTAATATATAATGTTATTTATTACTGTGATGGCAAAGCTAATTTTCAGCAGCCTTTACTCCATTCTTCAGTGCCATTTGATCCTTCAGAAATCATTGTAATGTTGATTTGCTGCTCAAAAAACATTACTTATATCCTTATTGCTGCTTTTTTTTTTTTTTTGCTTAATATCTGAATTAAAGTATTGATTTCTTTCACAAAAAAGTTTGAGTTGATTTCTAAGAAAACATCAGTATTGCTCATACCTAGAGTTAGGCATATGAACAAGTATGCAATATCACACCCATTTGTGCTGTCAAGATGAATAATACATCAAATCATGTGACTTGTTGAGAAGAGGTGTGCTGTTATTACCATATTTTCAACAAATTTAGCAAGAAATCTGTGCATAAACTGAGTTTAAAATCCCATAAACTTACATTTGAAGAAGTAACCTGAGCTATAGTATAGAAACCAGTATATCATAGAGACTTGCAGGTGGGCAACTACAGATAACTGCATAGCAACATGCTTGAAACCTCAGAACATCTTATAAACCACATAGCAGCATCTTAAGTTCTTAACAAATCTATAGCCATGTCTTGACAGCTATATTGCCCTAAATAGTTGTTTATTTGGCCAGCTTGCCCAAGAATAAGTTAAAAGAAATTTCACAGCATATTTTCAGCGTTGTCCTATGTAGTATCTGTGTTTTGCAGTTGTCGTTGTGCATGTAGGACTGTGGGGGTGAGATGAAATAGAGGACGAGCTTGGTGGGGTTGCTGTTTAAAAACCGTGGCAGTCTATTCCCACACATTGCCCCGCTGGCAGAAGCGATACGCATATGCACAGCGGGGTAAAGCAGTGGCGTAACGCTCAATAGGCACGATACAGTGTGGCACGCACAACTGCCGCTTTGATCCAGCCCTCTCCACACGCACAGCCTACAGCGTTAAAGAGCCCTTTACCTGAGCCCTGTGCATGTACACACACACACACACACACACACACACACACACACACACACACACACACACACACACACACACACACACACACACACACACACACACAGAGGCTCTATATATGTGTGTGCGATTTTCATTACATTCAGATAATTTTGTTATTTACAGTATTACAGCTACAACTGGCAATTACACTCATTTTAGTTATGTACAAATACATAATGCAATTCATACATCCAGTCACTTGAATGCACCCCTTCTATCATGAATAAAAAGGAAAATAACACAGGAAATGATATCATAGAAAGGACTCCTGCAGACCCTCTTGACTGCGTGTTAAGGTCAATAAGTCTCTTAAAATATCAGATAATTTGACCTTTTTATGACAAGGCAAAGTTAGTTCATGTTGTCAAATGTCATGAGCTTCGGTTATAAAATGGCATGTGGTTTAACTCCCCAAAAACTAATAGTAATACATCATATTTGTAAGGGTAGAAAAAAGAAAAAAAAATCATGGTGTGAAATGTTCATCGTAATATTTATAAAATAAGTAAATTCATGATATTTGTACAAATACTGATATTAATTTAGGAAAAATTATTTAAGATTATAAAATGTCATGTGGTTCGAGTCCCCCAAAACTTAATGATATTTGTAAAACAAGTAAAATAAATAAATAAATAAAAACCCTAATATTAGTTCTGGCAAAATTAGTTAAAATCATAAAAGGCCATGTGCTTCGGTTGTAAAATGTAATGTGGTATGACTCTCTAAAAATCTAATTATAATTGTAAATGGTAATTCATGATATTTGTAAAAAATCTTAAAATAGTTCAGGCAAAGTTAGTTCGTTGTAAAATGTCTTGTGGTTCGACTCAAAAACATGACTCTTTATAAACTAGAAAATGTGTGTAAAATCATAATTATAAAATGGTAATTCAGGATCATCATAAAACATCTCATATTAGTTTCAAAGTTAGTTCAAGATATAAAATGTCATGTTTGACTGTAAAAATGTAATTATAATTATAAAATGGTAATTCAGGATAATTGTAAAAATTCTGATGTTATAGTTCACGTTGTAAAATGCCATGTGGTTCGACTCCCCAAAAATGTAATAATATTTATAAAACAAATTTTCAGGATATTTGCAAAAACAAAAAAACTTTTGTTAATAAATCAACACGAATTCAAAATAGATCCCATTTGTATTTACTTCGCACCACTTTGATCTGGTCAGTTCCCCATTAATAAAATAAATGTTCTATTCCACTTCAACATTGTATTGTCTTGTTGAATGTCCTACAGTATTTCACATCTCAGAAGTTGGATGAGTTCAGCACTGGCCATCTCAGACCTGCTGATTGGCGTCTGGCACTGTGCTGGTGTCGTGTCGGTAGTATCATGGACGTCCTTTTGCATCTAAGCCCAGGTGTAGGTGTTTTTCTTTTCTTCCAGGTTGCTACTGTTATCTGTGTGTTCCAGACGATCCTGTCTCCTACAGTGATGCCTGCCGGAAAGCTATTTCCAGGCCCAAAATTCCATACATACACAAGTACTGTATGCCATTGCCCACTGATGGGTGAGAGACAGTGATGTGATGTGTGTTTCCTTTATATTAGGGCATGAGACTGGAGAAGGTATACCATGACAGACATGATACAGACAGAGCGCTTGGCACATTTTGAAGGAAGTCTATAAATATCCTGCCAAAGGCTTTTCTTTGAAAAGAGTTGCCGCTTCTTGTGAAAAGGCAGTGTGAAATGGTCAGCGTGAGATTGTGTGATTCTTTCGTCAGGTTTTCATCAAGGGTGTCAATGCTCCTTACAGAGATGAGATGTAAAGCAACAATCAATAATAATGTTGATGCAAAGTATTGCAAATACTGCAGCAACTAAGGACGTTTTTTAAGTCATCATATTAAGTTATGTTTTGTGGAATAGTTGTCTAATTCGCATGAACAAATACGTTTCCATACATCTGTTACGCCCAGTGATGGGTATGTTCATGGGTAAGGTTAGGGGTGGATCTTCATGCTTAATTTTGTTTTCTTATTATCGTACGTTTCTGACGATTCATATACAAATTCATGCGAAATCGGCACCTCATAACTTACATTTTCCAGTGAGATCAGGTTGCCTGATCTTATTGTGCACAATTTATCAGGGCATGTTATTCCAGAGCAAAATATGTTTGTCATCAAAGTAATAACTTGAAACCTCTTTGTCCTATGCTTTGAGAAAAAAAAATAACAAAAGAAAAATTAATGTTAACTGATAGCCAAGTATCAATTTTGGTATTGGTAATTTATTTATTTCAATTTTAAACTTTCCGCCCCCACACTTCTTCAATCTTCCATTGTTCAATAAACGTGTAGCTTGGCCCTAAACTTGCAACGTTGGTTAATACAACAGAAAAGCTGAAGATGTGTTGGTTGGACAGTTATGTTGAGACACTGTAGTTCCGCTTGACTTGATCAGTCATTCGATTAAAATATCGCACAAGTCACATTCTCGAGATGTTGGAAATGTCTTCTGCTTTTTCATAATATTTCTGTCGAACTAAAAGATCTTCTCTCACACACAGACACTCCCTGCACCTGTCTTCTCTGTCAGGCCGCAGACAAAAGCACAGTAATTGATCTGATTTTAAAATGTCATCTCAAATGTCAGTGTCGTTAATTATCAATACTTCAATAAATCTGTTTGAAATGTCATAAACTGGCCATCGTTCTCCTCTGATGGTGTAATAGATAACGGTCTGCCAGGCCCAAATCAACGTCTCTCATGTTGATAACATTTTACGACTCCGATAACTGCTGGTTTAATCACAGTTTCATCTTAGACCTTTACAGGTTAATCTCATGAAACCTGTCGAGAACATATTTGAATCTTTAACTAAATGTTTTTGTAACATTTGGACAGATTTCTCATGACAATTAAGCACTAAAAAAAAGTATTTACAAAGATTCTTTGTTATCGTTTCTTAGTTGTACTGCCTTTTTTCTGAATTTAATTGAAAATAATTTTATCATAGTCATTCATAACATCTTAATGAGTGGCATCATTGAGAATAATGGAAAACATACAAAAATACTTAAAGGGGGGGTGAAATACTCAGTTTCAGTCAATCTCATGTTAATCTTGAGTACCTATAGAGTAGTATTGCATCCTTCATATCTCCAAAAAGTCTTTAGTTTTATTATATTTATAAAAGAAAGATAGGCTGTACCGAGTCTTTCCGGGAAAAGCCGAGCGGGTGGAGCGTGCCGTGTGGGCGGGAGCGCGCGAAGCTTTTGTGTGTGTTGTAAACAGACAGACTCGTGGTTTATGAGGACATGATTTAGTTTTACAATAAACAAACGGACACCAGTGGCCAGCTAAACAAATGTATTTAAACACACATACACACACCATACATCGCATGCTCCATCCTTTCGTGATCATGTTGTTTACTTGCTGTGCTTACACGCCGATAGTTAACAACACACAGACATTTGAAGCAGTTTTACTCACCACCTGCGATTCCAACGCACGACCGTGAACCTTTATCGTTGGGACTGCTCCATCTTTAAGTATTAGGCGATCTGCAAATCCGGCGTCGAACTGGGCCTATAACTATAACCGTCGAATTGAAGGGAACAAACAAGCACACTTGCACAACTCCGTTGCTGTACTGGAAAAAACAAAATCCATCCACAGGTCCCTTAACGCTGGGTTCTTTGGAAATTTGTGCAGTGTTGTCTTGCCCTGGCAACCAAAAACACACTTTTTTGGTGCCATTTTTTTGATTGCAGCGCAGCCGAGCCCAGCCGCGCTCTGACGGGCATAGGCGTACTCTCGCACGCACTGGCTACAGCTGCGCGGGCGCCCTTCCGGGAGAATTGCCCTTAAGACCCGTATAAGGAAATTCCGCCCACTCTGACGACACAATGGGCCGTATTCGAAAAAAACTTTCCGAAACTTGTGACAAACAGGAAGGAGTATTTTTGGAACAGAAATACTCCATCAAACTTACAACTTCATTTTTTAAACTTTGTCCATGTTTAGCATGGGAATCCAACTCTTTAACAGTGTAAAAAACTCACTATGCATGAAACTGAATTTCACCCCCCCTTTAAGTTAAAGGTCTAGATTCACTATGAGAACTGTAATTGTGAAAAAATTCACAATGCGAAAAAAAAAATACAATATAATTTCTTAATTATTTTGATTTTAGGGTGAAGTATGACCTGGACATTATCTTCATTTTCATGAGATTCATATTAAAGCAAAAACATGTTTAAAAATGTGCAGTTCTAAGTCTTTTAACATGATTAAACATTTGCAATATTTCTCTCTCCGTCTCCGGACAGGCATAAACTTTCTCAAAGAATGAATAAATTCAGAATCATGCGATGCTTCATAAATCCTTTTCAATATTGAGTGTGTCATTTCGTACACTTTATGGAGATCAGATTTGCTTTTTTGTTTACGATAATGCACATTTAGACTGGGAAAGCATTGACCTCACTTTCTCTCTTATTATCCATTTATCATTGTCTCTGCATCAAATATTCAAAATGTTTTCCAGTGCTACATTATGGGAATTAATGTCGAGTTGATTTTCCAGAATTGCTTGTGAAGAGCGGTTAAGATAATAAGTCATGACAGAGAGTGGTAAAGTTACTCATTTGAAAATCTCTGGCATCACAATGCGCTGTCTGTGCTCGACAGTCACGCTGTTCTCTGTGTGGGTTGTGTAGACACGACCGGCTCACTGAGAGTCCCACATCGGCCACATTCATTAGTGTAATACGGCTGACCTCATACTCAATGCAAAGCACATACTCAGTCATGCCTTCTCTAAATGCTTCCTACAGGTGTGTGTCTCCTTATTGTTCAACAAACAACATTGAGTTAGAGGAACATAATTTGTGACCTAAGCATTAATATTCATAAACAAGTTACTATATATATATTAATGAATATTAATGAACGATTTATTCTTGTCACTGGCATTAACACAGTCCTTACTCATGTGGTCAATGTTATGTAGCCAATAGCCATCCACATCCTTTCTCAAGCACTGCTTTTCAGCACAATTGTAACCACAAAAACTTCAACATAACAGAAAATCTTTAAAATGTCAAATGTTACCGGATTCAGTGCCGGCACTTGACTTCTGGGGGCCCTAAGCAAAACTTTCTGTTGTGGCCCCTTTCAGTGTGTTCATTAAAAACCCCAAAATAAACTCCGTAAACAATAAAAAATATTTAGAATAGAATAGAAAAAAGATACAAATAAAAGAAACAATTTAGCCTTCTAATAACAATAGTATACTATACAGAAATTGAATCAAGTAATCAAATATAAAAAATAAAACACTGCATAGTCTTTCTTCACTGTATGAATGAAATGTAGGACTACATTGATTGACTACAAGTTATGAGTGAAGTGCTCTCGTGATTGAAAATGATTCTCTCGTTTTCTTTTGTTATTTGATGTCACTTTAAGACCAAATGCACTTTTCATTTGCTCTGTATGAATATTGTTGGTGTTACAGGGTTTGAATTTCAGTGTGGGATTGCGCACATTGCACATAATTTTACTCATTCCCGCAGATTTTTTGGCCACACCCAAAGTGCGTGCACATAAAGCTGCCGTAAGTACTAAATTGAGTTCTTTTTCGCTTCTTTTTACACACAAAATAATTTCAAAATGCCGGTCTTGGTGAGTACTGGATATGTTTGCATCAACTCTGCAATTAAGCACTCTTGTCAAGTTTATTTATAGCACTTATACAGAACAGATAGCAAGCACCTTTGTATTAAACATGAAAAAACAGTGTCAGTGTCGCTTTCAATAAGTGCAACTGCAATTTCTATTGTAAAGCAGCTCTCCAGTGTGTTCATATTTTGACTTGTGTCTGAGCAGAAGAAATGAACTGGAAAATGTTTCCACGTCAAAGGAGGTAGAGCCACATAACACGTCTACCTAATACGTAATCTCCACGGAGAGCCACATAGCACGTCTACCTAATACGTAATCTCCACGGAGAGCCACATAACACATCTACCTAATACGTAATCTCCACGGACCAATAGTATTTCAAAGGTGTTTACCAGTCGGAGCTAACTTTTCCAAAAAATTTGTTTTGCCAAGCACTTTTGAACTCCAGAAACCGAGTTTTCATTTCAAAATGCTCTTTCACACTATTCTCGCCTACAGGGAACCATCGGTAATCTTTAAAATCATCCTACTCCACATATGGGAATCATAATAAAAGCTCTGATATAATACAGAGAGACCAGACAAAGCTCTTACGCAATTTCTGGCACAATTAATCATGCCACCGGCCTCACACCATTCTCTCACAGCCCTCGGCCTCGTCCATCTTGCCACAGTAATCTATAAGATGTTGTAAGTAGGATTTTGCGTAGACAAAGATGTGCTGCAAGACTGTTCCGGCGGAGAGAGCATACTCTTATGTGCACCGTACCAGAGTTGGTTTGGAACTGGACCAAGACCACCTCTTCAGCTGGGTCTCGGTATGATTGTTTGGTCCGCACCCGAGTGCGATTGCTGTATTCACACCGGCCCAAAAGATCCGCACCAAGTGGGGAACGAACTTGAGTTTGATTCAATCGAACTAATCAAGACATCTTAGATTTGTTTTCAAATGTGTCCAGATTAATGTCGATGTAGCCTTAATTTCAAATTATATTCTCCTTATTCGGTCCTATTCAAAGCATGCTGGCATTTTTTTAAGTTATCAAAACAAATAATTCAAGGTGGGGTATGTAATTTGCAAAACGGCCGGCAGATTTTGAAAATACACAACTCATAAGGTCCTACCTTCTCTCCTCCAACGCTGGCCCTGACTCCACCCATTCGAAAAACATGGACGTGCAATCAAGCATGAGCTCCTCTCTCTCTCTCTCTCTCTCTCTCTACCGGGTCAACTTGCACTTCCTGTGACTGGGTCACAAGCTTTGAGTATGCGCACGAACGGGACACACGCAAGAGGGGGGTGGGGGAGGGTAACATGGTAAGACCGTTTGATTGACGCATTTTCTGTCCAATGATTCTAGATGGTCTTGAAAATGATTGGCTGGAGTTTTTCGGGTCCTGTCCGTTCCACAGATGATTAAATTGCTTAATTTTCATTTCAGTGCTTTTAATTTACAGCCAGTAAGTGGGTTAGGAATAGGATTTCAAGTGATTTTGAAAAAATGGTCAAAAAAGAAAATCACATACCCCACCTTTAAAAAAAATTAAAATAAATGTTAAAAATAATAATAATAATAATGCAGCAATTGTTGTTTAAATTACACACCACATTGTGACGTATTAGGCCTTACAAGATTAAGTTCGGGCGCCAGGGGTAAAAACCACCACAATTATTTAATGAATCACTCATAAACACTATACATAGAGATGATACTATCGATTAAGAAACAACAGAACAAGGGACCAGAAGTCAAGTCAATTTAATATTTACTAGTTAAGTTCAATTCCAATCATATTGTATTTTCTTTCAGCACATCAATACATTCCATTTCAAAAGTAATAACTAGAATGGAAGACAGATTTAATGAACTTGTTCTTTTAATTTCAGTCCCAGGAACATTTACCTTTTAATTACCTTACAGTAACAAAATGAATGACAGATAAATCAAAATAAATAATTCAGCTAATTAAATGCAATGCAATAAATCTTATGCAAAACGAATCAAAATACAATAAAGCAACCACATAAGTGGAAAACAAACAAAAACAAAAAAAAGTGTTTCTTACCATGTCACTCATTGACTACTGGGACTGAAATACAATTCATTACATCACACACAATATTTACAAAGTAATTCGGCAACTCGAGCGCAAAAAAAAAACCCCAAAAGAAAACCCTTCCTACCACAAAACCTCCTCAAAACATCCTACCTATAATGCCCTGAATCCACATCTAAAGTACAACATAACCGGATTGGAAACAGCTCTCTCTCAAACGCTCCAATCGCACGCAAATCACACGCTCCATTTACACGCAAAACTCGCTCTCGAACCAACTTTCCAATGCTTTACGAGATTCAATGAGGGAAACATATTCCTCAAAATATGAATCGCAAAACAGAACAGGTCCGCAGCATTAACACATCAATGTAGCACGGCCTACAACAACCATACTCACAAGCCGTCCACTAACGTGACCATGACCGCGAAAAACCCGCGCCTGACAACAAAGGCGGAAGAGCGAGAGAGAGAGAGAGAGAAGCGCAATCACACTTCCTTAAAATAACTTCCGTCTGGCTTCCCGGATATACGCTCAACAGCGCCATCTCCAGTACGTAATAGGAAAACAACATTGACGACTGTCACATTCTTCCCCCCATGGAAAAGGTTCCCTAATATTCTGGAACATACCATATGCTCATCAACAGGGAAATGTCAATACATGAAACCCTATAACAACGTCAGCATAAAGCATTAGTTCCTGCATTCATCATTTAGATTTCCGTCATTTGTAAAATCATTGCAAAATGGAGTGCTAATAAATCTAGGACATCATTATATCCATGTTAGAACCCTAGAAAATCCTCTTCATCTGACTCTTCAGTAAAAATTTTCAAGGCTTCCTCCCTTTCCTTAAGATCAAACTCGTCAGCGGCAGGAAAGGCAGGCTTCAAATTACACACATGGACAGTACGCAAGTCCTCTCCATTGTCCTCACGCACTACCCGAAAATTTACTGGACCTAACTTTTCTATAATTCGATAAGGCCCAATCCATTTGGCTGCTAACTTGGCTGCAAAATGGTTAGAAGCCTTCGAGAGGGGATGGGCCTTCATCCAAACCCTATCTCTCCTGGAGTAAGTCACATTCCTACGACCAGCATCATAAAAACGTTTCTGCTTCTCTTTCGCTCGAGACAAGTTCTTCTCTACAATCTCCTGCAAATCTTTAAGAACCCTGAGACTAGTCTGGTGTGGTTCTAGAACACGTTCAAAAGGTCCTTTCAACCTTCTTTGCAAGAGTAATTCTGCTGGGGAGTATCCCGTACTCTCCTGAACAGCAGAATTGATGGCATACCTCAGCTCTGGCAAATAATGATCCCAGTGATTATGCTCTCCAAACACATAAGACGATATCATCCCCTTAACAGTCCGATTCACGCGTTCCGTGAAGTTGGTTTGGGGATGGTATGCGGTTGTCAGTTTTTGCACCACTCCCCACCTACTACACAGCTCTCGCAAAATTTCAGAGGTAAATTGCGGACCTCTGTCCGATAACAAGAAATTTGGAACACCCCACCGTGTCAATATCTCCTTCCTTAGCGTCTGCGCGATTACCACAGCAGTAGCTTTCCGAAGTGGAAACAACTCCACCCAATGGCTATAATAATCTACTACCACCATTAGCTGGGTGTTACCTTGCGTACTACGAGGCAACGGTCCCATAAGATCCACGCCGAGCAATTCCCATGGTTCATGTGCTTCAGTTTGTTGTAACAGGCCCGCTGGTTTACGACACTCAGGCTTACACTGCTGACAATTGACACAATTCTTAACAAACTTTGAAACATCCCCCCACATATTTGGCCAAAAAGCAACTTCTGTTAACCTTTTTTGTGTCTTATAACGGCCAAAGTGTCCACTTAATGGGTTGGAATGATATGCTTCCAACATAGTCTGGCGAAGGATCTGTGGGACATACACTTGAAAATAGGTTCCTTTGGAAGGATGAATCACCTTCCGGTAAACCTTATCCTCTAAGATAACAAATCCAGAACCAGACTCCTCAGAACTCTGCATATTACCAACTATATTCTGATATACCTTTTGGACCTCCATATCTTGCTGTTGTGCTGTCCAGATATCCTCGTCAGAAAGAGGAAACTGCAAAATCAAACTGTCTGGGGTTTGTTTAGCATAAGCAGCAACTATTGGAGTAGCGTCATGGTTACTGATACGGGACAAAGCATCAGGAGCACTGTTAAGCTTTCCCTTGCGATATTCAAGTGTGAATTCAAACTCTTGCAATTTCAAAGCCCACCGAATCAGGCGAGAGTTTGCTTTGGTGGTGTTAAACACCCAAAGGAGAGATGCATGATCAGTCACAACAATAAAAGATTTGCCCTCCAAATAATGCCGCCACCTTTCGACCGCCCAAACAACAGCCAAACACTCCCTCTCTGTGGTGGAATAATTCCTTTCAGCACCAGTAAGTGTACGACTTGCATATGCCAGTACTTCTTCAGACGCACCACACATAGATGGACGTTGACCAAGAATAGCACCCAAACCTGTTGAACTAGCATCTGTATAAACTATGAATGTGCAAGAATGGTTAGGATGTCCCAATATTGGTGAGGACGACAGATGCATTTTCAAGTTCTCAAAAGCAGCTTGACAGTCAGCTGACCAATGGAAACGAGCTCCTTTTCGTTTCAAGGCGTTTAAAGGTTCGGCAATAGCTGAAAAATTTGGCACATAACGATGATACCATCCGCTCATCCCCAAGAACCGCTGAAGTTCTTTTAGATTTTTTGGTACTGGAAAGTTCTGGATTGCCTCTGTTTTAGCAGGGTCTGCTTTCACCCCTTCAGGGGTCACCACGTGGCCAAGGAACGTAACCTCTGTTAAACAGAAATGACATTTCTGAAGTTTCAGAGTTAATCCTGCCTTTTGTAAACACCTGAAAACCCTTTGGAGATCTTGTACATGCTGACTGAAATCTGATGAATAAATGACTATGTCATCTAGATAAACCAAACAACACTGTCCTAAACACTCAGCTAACACCCTATTCATGAGCCGCTGAAATGTAGCTGGGGCATTTTTCAAACCAAAAGGTAAAACCTTAAATTCATACAGCCCAAAAGGGGACACAAAGGCAGTTTTAGCCATACTGTCTGGGTCCATTGCCACTTGCCAGTACCCGCTGTTAAGATCCAGAGTACTGAACACACTGGCTCCAGCAAGTGACTCCAGGATTTCACCCACCGTAGGGAGAGGGAATGCATCACTTTCACTCACAGCATTTAAACGTCGATAATCAACACAAAAGCGCTGGCCTCCATCTTTCTTAGGAACGAGTACAATAGGAAATGCCCAAGGAGAATGAGATGGCTGAATAATGTCTCGTGAAAGCATATCATCAATCTGATCCTTTACTATTTCCTTCTTATGTACTGGTAACCTATAGGGCTTTTGTGCTACAACCACATCTGTACGGACAGCGATCTTATGCTGGACCAGATGAGTTCTGCCAAGAGAAGGAGTACACACTTCAGGATGATCATAAAAAAGTGTAAAAAGAACATGAGACTCTTTGTCTGGTAATTTACTCTCATTGACCTTGCTTTGTACTAGCGCAACAAGTTCTGTAACAGGTTTTCCCTGCACACAGTTCTCCATACACTCACTCACTGACCATTCCAGTTGGACAGGAGGAACAGAGGAATAAAGAGATGCAGTAGGCTTACCATACCCAGGTGGTTTACAAGACTTCCAAGCATCCCCCGAGGTAATTGGTGGTTGAAAAGGGAAAACACGATTTTCCAGGTCTCCCGAAAAACTGTACAACTGATCTTTAATATTAAGCTGCAACCCCGCCAACGCTATAAAGTCTAACCCCAGCACCATTGAGTACACAAGTTTCTGAGCTGGAAGGACTACTGTAGGAACCTGAAAATGCCAATCATGCAAATGGAAATCAAGCATTTTCTGTCCAAGAGGAACAGTAGAATCCCCATTAGCCAAATAAAGTGGTCCTTCACGCCATGCATCAAGTTGCTCTTTAGGTCCTTTCATCCTATTCCATAAATCAAAATGCAATAATGTATATGTGGCCCCTGTATCTACAAGTGCTTTCCCAGTACAGTCCCTCACAGTTAAGGGAACCACTAACTGTTTAAGAGCTACAGAGCCAACTCTCTTGTCCTGTTTGCTACCAATTGGATCTTTCTTTTCCAGTCGTTGCACATCATAAGCAGAGACTACACCTCGTTGATGACTACGCCCCTGAGGTTCTTTACCACCCTGCGTATGCCCACCAAAGTGTTTTCCACTCAAAGAACCCTTGAAATTAGGACAAGAACCTGGAGAATGATTTTCATGACACCTCCAGCACAACAAGCTTGGATTTCGTTGCTCTGAAGGCAAGACAGCTTTTAAATCTACCTCTTTTATTTTTCTAGCCTGTGAATTCTGATCAAATGTAGTGCTCTTGGACAACTGAAGCTGATTATACCTTCTCTGATGATCATGATCCCTTTCTATTTGAGTTCCGAGCCTCACTAGTTCCTCAACAGTCTGTGCACGACCTCGAAGTTGACTAGCAAAACAAGGGTTCATAGCTTTAAAAAGAGCTTTCAAAACCTCATCCTCAGTGGCTTCCTTTTTCCAACGCTTAAACAAGGCTTGAAATGAGAAAGTAAAATCACGAACACTTTCATTTGCTCCTTGTAACCGATTTCGTACTTGTTCCTCCAATACATCTTGATAGTCTTCCGGCAAAAAGACTGCTAAAAAAGCTTGCTGAAAACTTTCCCAAGTGTCAACTTTAAATCTCACTGTCTCCCACCAATCACGGGCAGAAGCATGCAAAACACTACGCATCGTTGCAAGAATCTCACCATTTGACATTGGTCTAAGAGCTAAGAAATCTTTACATCTTTCCAAGTAAACTAGTGGATCACTCTCATCATGCACTCCACCAAAGGATGGAAATATCATTTTAATAGGCAGGACACGACCACAGGTTAAATTAGATGGAACAGAAACCTGACTAACCAAATCACCAGTATTACTGGGTACTGTTAAACCTGAACATACCTGAAAAGGAGTAGAGGCAACATCAACATCCCTCTGTTCAACTATCTTACTGTCACGTTGTGGACTTTTCTGCAAAAGGGCATCCAGAGAAGTTTGCATAGTAAACACTTGCTGCTGCAGACTGCATACTTCATCTCGTAACTCCTTTCCACTTACACTATGTTCTTTAATAGCTGTTTTAAAAGAAGAAAGTAATGAACTGCTAGTATCATCAACCAATTCCTTAAACTCAGTACATGATTGTCTTGCATTCCACTTAATGGCATCAATTGTTTGACTGGAAAAAACTTTCATACGATCATTAAGCACCTCTAAAAAATCAGTTTGCGCCTTTTCAACCAGTGTCAATGTCTCTCTAGGAATGTCTTTAGCAGCAGATTTAGCATTTTCCTCAAACCATTTTTTCTGCCAGGCCACAGTATCCACAAATACACTCTTAAGTGAATCAATTGCTTGAGAAAATATTGTTAAATCATCTGCCTGGTTTCCTGAACCAATTAAAGGAACACCAAGAAATGGTTGTTCCAAACCGGTGTTATCGTCTAATAAAGACCGTTCTACACTCCGGGGAGTGGAAGGGCTATCATGAAATGGTCCCAGACTGCTATCATCTCCAGGTCCAGTAAAATTTATAAGAGAAAAACAGGATTCCATAGTTACACAGATAATCACAATAGGCCAATAACCACACAACATCTGAATGTCCCTGTTCGGGCGCCACTTCTGTGACGGTATTAGGCCTTACAAGATTAAGTTCGGGCGCCAGGGGTAAAAACCACCACAATTATTTAATGAATCACTCATAAACACTATACATAGAGATGATACTATCGATTAAGAAACAACAGAACAAGGGACCAGAAGTCAAGTCAATTTAATATTTACTAGTTAAGTTCAATTCCAATCATATTGTATTTTCTTTCAGCACATCAATACATTCCATTTCAAAAGTAATAACTAGAATGGAAGACAGATTTAATGAACTTGTTCTTTTAATTTCAGTCCCAGGAACATTTACCTTTTAATTACCTTACAGTAACAAAATGAATGACAGATAAATCAAAATAAATAATTCAGCTAATTAAATGCAATGCAATAAATCTTATGCAAAACGAATCAAAATACAATAAAGCAACCACATAAGTGGAAAACAAACAAAAACAAAAAAAAGTGTTTCTTACCATGTCACTCATTGACTACTGGGACTGAAATACAATTCATTACATCACACACAATATTTACAAAGTAATTCGGCAACTCGAGCGCAAAAAAAAAACCCCAAAAGAAAACCCTTCCTACCACAAAACCTCCTCAAAACATCCTACCTATAATGCCCTGAATCCACATCTAAAGCACAACATAACCGGATTGGAAACAGCTCTCTCTCAAACGCTCCAATCGCACGCAAATCACACGCTCCATTTACACGCAAAACTCGCTCTCGAATCAACTTTCCAATGCTTTACGAGATTCAATGAGGGAAACATATTCCTCAAAATATGAATCGCAAAACAGAACAGGTCCGCAGCATTAACACATCAATGTAGCACGGCCTACAACAACCATACTCACAAGCCGTCCACTAACGTGACCATGACCGCGAAAAACCCGCGCCTGACAACAAAGGCGGAAGAGCGAGAGAGAGAGAGAGAGAAGCGCAATCACACTTCCTTAAAATAACTTCCGTCTGGCTTCCCGGATATACGCTCAACAGCGCCATCTCCAGTACGTAATAGGAAAACAACATTGACGACTGTCACAACATTAAGTTGAAATAAAATGATCTACATTAGTCAACAGAACTCATCAAAATATTTTTTGTGACTTGAAAGTTTTAATTAAATCAATAAATGATAATGTTTTAACTTGCAACCATGCATTTATTTAAGTTGTGGTGACTAGTTATCTACACTCTTTGGCACATTAATTGGCCATGTTGATCAATAGAAAGGAGCTTGGTTTGGCAGCGTCCTCTGTGTAGGTG
Organism: Chrosomus eos; assembly: GCA_036326025.1. Lineage (NCBI taxonomy): Eukaryota > Metazoa > Chordata > Actinopteri > Cypriniformes > Leuciscidae > Chrosomus > Chrosomus eos. Next base: position 16,682,143 of record CM070827.1, read on the forward strand.
GTGCTTCGTATACATCGCTACGCTGTGTACTTAAGTTTTAAGGGTTAGTAGTTTGTTCAAACTTTGTTAATAAAAACTTTAGCGAACACCACTTAGTAATGGAGAAACAAAGATTGTAAATACTGAGGCAGAGATTTGGATGTAAAATGCTTTACCAAAACAGTTTTCCCAAACACACTTGTATCTAAGCCGTGCCGCCCCCTCTTCATCATGTTTTGTGAGCACAGCTGGCATCCGAAGAGATGCGCACCAAGCAATGAATTGCTGGGATCATGTTTTCCTAATCCAGCCCTACAGTTATTCACTGAATGTGTTTTTCCCCTACTTCAGTCCAGTCTAAACCCAGCAGTGCTTTTCTTTTGTCATTCTCTTCGCTTTAGCTTTCCCTGACATTTTCATGACACTTTTGTTTTGTCTCTGTGGTCCTCATGCTTCCATTTTGGCCTCCGCTTGCACTTTGTTGCCTCGACATTTCCATTGCTGCTTTATGAGAGTAACTGTTGTTGAAGCTCCCAGTGTGCTTTGATTAGATATGCTCTTCTCGTCCACCCTGGATGTGCGGAGAGATGACTTGCAGGCTTTTGAGTTCTTTGAGTTCAACCTCCGTCAAAACAAGGCCAAAATAATTGCCGAAAGTGGATTATTTGGGGTCAGAGACCAGTCAGACTCAACCCTGCTGAGTTCCCTGTATGCTGGGAATTGGATGATCATGAAAAAGCTCATCCTTTATGATTTTGAGGGGGTCTTAGAGGATCCCTGGTCTGAACTTGATCTGACATTGGTTCAACCCTCCATCCATACTAATATAATCATTCATCTCCATCGTTTTCAATGTTCTATAAAACGTATTGCTGAAAGATGAACTTGATAAAAACAGACCATTAAAATGATTTCATTCATCTCCCAAAACACTTCCAGAAATGCTTCCATTTCCACTAAACCTCTTCTATCGTTGTCAAGTTTACTTCTTTCAACCAATACGAACTAAAGTATTTCATGCACTGATTACTTTTTAATACTTGCTCTCTTTCTTTCTGAATTCTAGACTTTGACTGGAGCCACTTCTGGTTTTGGAGTCATTTTGTGGATTACCTGCAGTGTGTGCTTGCGTTCACTGTGCTGGCCGCCTACGTGACGTACCTGCTTCTGGACTCGGTTCTGTTCGTAGAGAGCCTGGGTTTCCTTGCCGTATTCACGGAGGCCATGCTGGGAACACCACAGCTTTATTGCAACTACCAGAACAAATCTACTGAAGGAATGAGGTTTGTTCTGCTAATGTTCTTACCCTAAAAAGAAGGGTTCATCAGAGGTTCTTCAGTGATACTGGTATTAATAGTTTAATCTAGACGTTTCTCTTCCTGAAGATCACATATATTATGAATTGGTGTTTGGGTTTAACATTCTTTACACTAGTACTAATAAATTAAATAAACTAATAAGATGGTTTCCTAAACATTATGCCCCAAACTCACTCCATTGGTCTAGCCAATTTTCCTGTGTTGGGAAAGTTGGGATGCTCCAACAGAGCAATATTGTGCAGGAGTTTTTTTTATACTTTAAGATTTTAATGAACCTATTAACGCATTTTATTTTTAAGTTGCCTGTCAGAGCCTGCGTTTTTAACCATATTCATAAAAGTTTTATGGCCCCCAAAATATTTTGTTGTATGGATATGTAAAAAGTAAATATATCAAAAGAAATAACAGAGCCTCTGTTTTATAGAACACACCTAGCTTCATTCTTTTTTATCAATACGTGAATATTGGTAAATTTTGTACAAAAAACAGCAGGTATCTACCTCAGAAAGCAAGATAACGCATTTATTGTGTTTCATCTGCTCGCTCTTAGGCACAAGTAATTTGTTAAATAAAAAAATATTTTTATGTACAGTGGCTCCTCCTACTTTTCTTAGTGATATTTAGCGCCAGTTTATCAGGAAATGATGATTTGTTCTCTTCGACTGGATGGAAAACCTGCTTTATTTGCAATATTACAATTTTGCACACAAGTTAAATTCGCAGCTTTGGATGGAAACAGCTATTGGTGCGGAAGTGTTTTGTCATAAATTACAGAAAATCTCATCAATGAGATTAAAGGGTTAAAGGGAAAGAGTTAAAGGGTTAGTTCACCCTCATGTTGATCCAAACTCATAAGTTATTCGTTCATCTTTGGATCACAAATGAAGATCTTTTTAATGAAATCTTAGAGCTTTCTGTTTCTCCATTGGCAGCCTACACAACTACCACTTTCAAGCCCCAGAAAGCTAGTAAAGACGGTGGAGATAAATATTTTGTAAAAAAAAAAAATATATATTTGTTTTTTTGCATAAACAAATCACAGGTTTATTGGTTTGGAAAGATATGAGGGTGAGTAAATGATGACAGAATTTTTCCTTTTTTTTGATGAACAAACCCTTTAATGGCTTACTTACTGTGGCTATTGGGAAAATCCAGTGCGTAAATACAGCAAAGCATTGTTACATTACATATACAAAGCGAGTTCCCTTTCGAGAGGTCTCTATCGTATTGCGTAAGTTAGCTTACGCTATAGGAAACCTCCTTATGGGAAAAACGTTGCTTATAGCTATATAAGCCCCCATTTCGCCATAGAATTCAGATTTTATCTCCTTCAGCAAGTTTCACTTCGCTAACCTCCGGATGAGAAGCCTCGCCACCGTCGAAAAGCCTTCAGCGGAACAAGCCACCTGCTAAGCAGCTCTGAGGACGCCGGCTTTCTGATTTTCACTGGACTTCAGCCCTCTGTTCTGCTGTGCCATCCGGCGTGCTATATCCTTTTAAAATCAAATAAGTGTGTTCGTCGTTGCGACTCACTTTTCTAAAAGAGCCATTTCTAGGCATTGTTGCAAATGCCTCGGGTCTCTTGCGCCTCATGCAGAGGCCCTCTCTTCGGCGAAGATAGTCACATCCTCTACGCTTCCTGTCTGGTCTGTGACCACGCGGAAACTGCACTCTGTAAGGGCGGCTGCCCAGAGTGTGATGAAATGGCGCTCTCCACCTTGCGGTCTTGTCTGGCCACCTTCGCCCACGACAACCCCGTGCCTCCCGCTTCACCTTTTCCTCTGATCGAGGCGAGCTGCGCAAGAAAAAGTGCCGCGCACAGAGGATGCCAGAGCCGATGAACACGAGCGAGCACACGCCGGCCCAGTCCCCCCGTGCTTCATTCTCTCCCAGAGAAACACCCTCGCCGATCCTGTTTACTCAGGCGGACCAGCGCCCCTCTCAGCAAGCGGTCGGACTCGTCTCTTTTGGGGGATCAGACGAGGAAGATGAGAAGGATGACAGCGTTTCTCTCGCTGCATCTGAATGGAAAACAAATGCAACTAGTAAACAAGGTCTCAGTACCCTTCAAAGTCATATATCCATTGAGGTGATCCCATTTAATAACCTGATCTTTAACTACCACTCCAATGGACCGAATTGTAGTGGAATTTGGATAAACTTGATCTGGGTGGATGCCAAGAAAAGTGGCAAAAAACCCAATGCAACCAATACATTCGATTCCAATATACATCATAATAGTGGATAACAGTTCTTAATACTTAACATTTTTTCATTTTTTCTGAAGAGAACCAACTATGCAAATCTAAAACCTCAATTAAATAATTCAAAACATGTCTCAGGGTCTTGTGAAGACGAAGGTCTAAAATTTTCTGTCTTGTTGCAGTGAACAAATCTTGTGCATATGATCTGCAGGCTAAGTCACATTCGATGGTACGGGTCTGATTGAACAATGTGTGGCTGATCGTTAGACGCGCCTGCGCTCGATTCGAACTGCTTTAATAATGTTATCATTGCTACTGTTGATGTGTTGGAAACCAGTGGCCATCTGATCTGTCAACGATGTGGAGAATTGAGATTGTTTGGTTATTTTACAGGTGTAGGCTGCTGAATTAATTGATCCGAACAATCCTGCTATACTGCTGAGCAGGTCTCGTTTTGAGTGAGCATGTGGAATTTGGACGGCAAGTCTGTCTTTGTAATCAGAAATTAAATCATCGATTCGTGACTGTAGCCATGCATATGACTCATCATTAACATTGCAATGTGTTGTATAGGCAGAGAGTATGTTTGAAATGTTGTACGTTACATGTGTCATTACCAAATTTCCATCATGTAATAAAGTCTTGTTGATGTTTCCTCTAATCAGTCAAGGAGGAATTGAGTAGCCTGGCTCCGCCCTCCTACGCACTTCCGCTCAATTTCATTTTCCTTCAGTACTACGTCTGGGATTGTGCTGTAGACTTTGGTTTCCAGAAATCAATTTTTTGTAGGACCAATCAGCGAACAGAGGGAGTGGGTGAGAACGATGACGTTGATGTCGACTCGTGCGTTATTTTGAGTTGTAGTTCAAAATAAGAAAGATGCGAGCGAAGCCATTCGGTCCGTTGTGACAACGCTGCCGAATATCAAGAAGTTAAACCCGGAGCCAGAACAATCTTTGCTTAGTTTTGTGTTTATGGCCATCCTCCCACGGGGTTCGGGAAAAGACATATGTCACGACCAAACGTTAGCGATTGGTTATGGCAGTTAGAGTGACTCTGGGCAGATCCAATAGTTTTAGACTTCAATAGAGTTCCCGCCTACAAGGAAGTTAATGGAGCGGTGCCAGACTCTATGTACAAATGAAATGTACGAGAGTCTGGTAGAACCAGGCTAGGAATTGGGTGCAATTCCGGATATTTTTGGGGTTTAGTGTATCCACAGGTGGTCAAATTAAAACAATACTTAACAGTCCATGGACAGTTGTGTGGATTGGTGAAATTGTCTATGCTATGTGAACATTCTCCGACACAATACGTTCCTTCTTTTCGGTTGGCCTGTTAAATTTGAGTTTTTATTAGTTTTAGTCACGTTCATACTCTTTTTAGTCTAGTCAAGGTTCAGTCGACTAAAAGTCTGACCATTTTAGTCAGAATTATCCATGACTATTTTCATCTAGTATTAGTCGACGAAAACTGATGACATTTAGTCTAGTTTTAGTCAATGAAAATTGTATTTTAGACAGTCTCTTTTTAGTAATGCAATTCTATTTAACCCAGTCTATATACTATACTTAGTAGTATAGACGAAAACAAAATTTTCTTTTAGCCAAACCTTTCTTTCTCCCAAAGACGAACCACGGCTGGCCGGCCATCGGTCAGACTTAACTTTGTTTGCAGTGCGTATGTGGTGCATATTTTTTCCTGTACACATGTTAACAGGTTAGAGCTTTCACACTGCACGCGGATGCGTTTTGTATTATTTTACAAAAGTCGCTGATAATAAAAAAAATGGATTTGAAATAAAAAATAGAGAATAAATGTTGTGATTGTGTTACAGCCGTAGATCAGTTGCGCACTGCAAACGCAGCAAATGTGAAAGCACAAATGAGCGTGCTGCTCCTGCATACACACCGCAACATGCACCGCAGCCGTAACTCACGCAGCTGAGTTTTATCTTCTAAATAATGCAGTGAGTGGGGCTTGAGGATGTGATGTCGCCTGCGTCTGCGCAGTTCGAGCTAATGCAGCCCCTGAAGTGACACAGGAAACAGAAATGCTGCAAAATAATAAAATAACGCGACTAAACGAGACGAAATTACGTTAAATAACATTTCGTCTCTTCTGGTTTGGTCACCGAAAATGAAGAGACATTTTAGCATAGTTTTTAATTTGTAAACCACATTTAGTCTCGTTTTTATTTGTCAACAATATTGCATTATACATTTAATTATAGTCATCGTCACATGACCAGCATTTTTGTTGCGTCTCGTCTCGTTTTCGTCACATGACGACGATTCTTAGTCATAATTTTCGTTGACGAAAGCAACACTAGTCCACACAAAAGTTTTTGGTTTTGGCTTGTTAAGTGTGTACGATGTGAGATCGTACATTAATTCTGCGTATCTTCTATGTGTGTTATTATGCGTTTCCGTATGTGTGCGCACATATGTTGCAGGTTCCAAATTTTTAACATAATAGCACAATTTTTGGGTCTATGCCATTGTTGTTGTTTTCATGTAGAGTGTACATGCTCTATTTTAAGTTGATACCAGGCAGTGAGGTTGTGCATGAATTTTGATTTGGTGCTTAAAGGGTACATATCATGCTTTTAAATCTTTCCTTTTTACATATAAATCATATATTTGTGGTCTATATAAAGCAGAACTGCAATGCTTGGGTCTGAATTCCTCATTATTATAGCTCCACAGGCCACTTTTCTACCGCTTTTCTGATGTGCGTCTGAGATCAACTCATTTTGGTGCGGTCTCTTTAAATACAAATGCGACACTTCATACCCCGCCCCCTCTCCAGCTCGCAGAGGTGACACTCGGTTCAACTCCACCCCGTTCGGCAATTTTTGTAGTTTTATAGAGATGCGATTATCTAGCCTAGCTGAACAGAAACTTTTTATTCACGTGTTATTAACAAAATGTCAACAACGGAAGACTTGTCCATCAAGCCTAACATGTTCGAGCCACAGTCGGAGCGAGATGAAAATAAAGACGACGAACCTGCAGAACAACGTCTTCATATGGATGTATCGCAATGGTGTGTTACTGTATTTACAGTAAGTTCTGCTTCCATGCCCACTACTACAATACTGCATGATTTACAACGACTATTTTATACTCACAAAACAAAATATAAGTTATATTATAAACAATTAAAGAAAAGTCGATTATTTCTCTTAAAACAAGCACACTAACAAGACAACTGCTAAACCATGACCACCGAGTGTTTTAAGAAGAGTAGTAAGTTACGTTATTTACAGCTTACCGAAGTGCTTTGTTCGTCGTCTCCAAAGATAGAAGGAACTGACCCCTCAATCAGACGAAGTCTATCGGCAAATCCTTCTTTATACTGGCGGAGGTTGCTGAAGTGACGTTGGTTATCCATGAAGTGCTTCGCGCACACAAACATGACTTTACTCACAGATGTGGGGACATTTCCGTGAAAAAAAAAACTCAAACAGGCACTTCGAAGAGGTTCTGATGCTGGCAGACGGTGTAATGAAGCATGTGGGTTGCTACATCCAACAACCGAACATGTTGACGTAACTTACCCTCTCGTAACTTCTGCATACTTGGACTACAAAATTGCAGCGAGAAATAAAAATGGCGGATTGCTCAAAGTGTTTGGCCGGAAGTCGATGTCCTTATTTGGCAGTTCCGCTGCAAATACTTTGACGTAATAGTTCACAAAACGTCATAGATTATAGAAAAATCTAAACCGGTTGAAAAATGTGACCAAAACGGAATATAAAGATATCAACGAAGTTCCCGAAGAGACTGATTTCAACTTTTCTGTACTTATAAACACTCCAAATATACAACAAAAGGCATTTAAGGGCTAAAAAAGTAGATTTAGCATGATATGTCCCCTTTAAGTGTATCCTGAAATGTTTCCTGTAGGTGGGTGGGTGCTACCTGAACTACAGCAAATTTGTGGTGTGCAATTTGGATCCGGTACTATACCGGTAGGCCATGTAGCTGTCTCTTTGGGTGCGACTCTGATTTCTGGTGTGGTTGGCCCCTTGGAGAATTTCCACACCCACCTCCCACATTTCAGGTTGTGTGTGAGTGAAATCATTTGGCCCAGTCTGATGTACGCGGGCCCAGACACTTTTCTTTCATCCGGCCTCCATGGGATCGCTGCAGTCGACCTGGAAGGCAGGAAGAGAAGATGGTGACAGTTATTTATTTATTCTGTGTACCTTTAAAATTTAGTCTAAGTTTAAATGATATGCACTGAGACATGTGGTACTATCGCAGTTTCCATTTTATGGTTGTGGCCACACAGCTGTTGCATAGAGCTTTAATTTCATATGGGCCGTGCCATCGGGGTGTGAATGGACCTTGCTTCACAAAAATGCGTACCATTACCATGTCTCCTTCTGAGAATTTCACCTCAGAGCTTGGGTTGAATTGTGCATAATTTATTAAGTCTGATTGCTGTTGTTTCAGAGCAGCATGTGCATGTAGCACTTCCAGCCTCTCTTGTAATTGCTTTAGCACAGACTGTTGAGTTGCAATCACGAGAGGCCCCAGTTCTGCTGGGGTAATTTCTGGGTCTATGGGCAGCTTCATGACTCTTCCAGTCACCTATGGCTTTTGAAGGAGTTGCCCGCAGTATTGTTAGAACTGTGCGTAGGGCATCAATTCATTGGTTTTTGTGTTGTGCTTCCTTTTTCGAGATGCTTTCTTTTATGGTGCGTTCATCCCTTTCCATCATTCCGTAGCTCTGTGTATGGAACGTGAAATCTGTGTTTGATGTTCAGCATCTTGCATATGCGTTTAATTACCTGACACGTGAAGTGTGTGCCCTGGTCAGATTAAATTTGGATTGGTGCTCCCCAGAATGGGAGGATTTGGTTTGCTACCACATGTGCCACTGTGTTGCGTTGTTATTGCGAGTAGGAATCACTTCGACCAATTTGGAAAATGTGTCAATTATCACAAGGCAATAACGATACCCCCCTTTGGCACTGGGTAGTGGGCCTATAAAATTGGAGTGACTCCCAAGTTCCTTTGGGTAGCTCTGGTCTACACAGTTTTGTACGGCCAGGCTTACCTTGGTTAATGGTGGCACATACGATACATGTCACACAATCTTTGAATGTCTGATGCCATTTATGGCCACCAGAAGTTATTTTGTATCAGCTGTTTTGGGAGATGATACGTGTGCATTATTGTGGTATAACTTTATCACTGGTTTCTAGGGATGCCACGGTGAGGATTTTTTCACACCGGTTAATCGACGTGTGACAACACCGGTAATACCGGTATCACCGGCGGGGGCTTTTAAATTGCTAATTTAAAGGCAAATGTAAAATTTTGTTATAGTGCACTGAATTAGCACTAATTTGAAAACGAAACTATTTTTTTTTTACATAGCTTATAAAAAGCTGGTGCAGCAGTGTGCACTTCACATTCACTTACATTAGCGTCAATTCATCCATCGTAGGGAATTTGATGCGATCTGACAAATCAAAATCCACCATTTTTGTCCGATAAAGCAGTCAGGAGAGATATTAGTAGATTAACGTCGGTGGATTTGAACTTGTCTTTAACTGAAGCAATCTCTAACGACACATTAGAGCCACAAAACCATAGGCCTATTTATTGTTTAATTTTCTTTGACTGACTAAATTTGAAAGTTGAGACTTTCATATTAAATATTACCTGCTCGGTCCTGTGTGTCAGCACGTTGTCAGTGTCCTTATAGGCTACGTGAGTTGCACGTATAAAATGAAGTTAACGAACAACCTCGATCCATGTGAAGAAGCCGCTCGCCGGAGATGTGTTAAAGATAGCGGAGTGCATTCATGATTATTAGGCTACCGGTATAATAATCCTCCTGGCTCCGGGTCTGAGTGAGTCAATTACTCTCTTACCTTTGTTCTTTGATTAACTTTAATGACACTTTAATACCAGCTGCTGCTGACAGAGACGCGATCGACACGCGTCCCATTTTCTCACAAATCTCTACGTTAATTTAAGACTTTATTTAAATCATTTAAGACCGCTCTTAAGAGGACACTCGACAAAACTGACATTTTGGCATAGTGTGTGTGTGTGTTATGGTTTGTTCAAGCCCGAAAGAGAACTCTATAGGCTACTGATGCGCGTGTGTCGCGTGCAAGCACGTGTGTGTGTGTGTATGCAGGACAGCGCGGTCTCTTTAGTCTAGTCGCGCTTAATATCATTCACATTAATAAGAGCGTGATCATACAACGGTAGTCAACGGGTGACAGAAAAACACGGATACTGCGTAATTGCGTTAAATATATATGCCTATATATATATATATATATATATATATATATATATATATATATATATATATATATATATATATATATATATATATATATATATATATATATATATATATATATATATATATATATATATATATATATATATATATATATATATAATTTTTTTTTTTTTTTTTTGCGGTGTCGCGGTGGACAAGTGATGAAACCGGTGTTGCGCCTGAACACCGGTAACACCGGTAACACCGACTACCGTAGCAAGCCTACTGGTTTCTGGAGGGCTTCTGGAAAAATGTATTTATCGTCTCTCAAAATCATGCCTTCAGTGACCTTGACTAGTTAGTCAGCACTCACAGCAGGAACAATCAGCCTGCCAGTGTCACCTGAAGGGTCTTCACCGCCGTGGCCACCTGAAGGGTCTTCACCGCCGTGGCCACCTGAAGGGTCTTCACCGCCGTGGCCACCTGAAGGGTCTTCACCGCCATGGCCACCTGAAGGGTCTTCACTGCCGTGGCCACCTGAAGGGTCTTCACCGCCGTGGCCACCTGAACAGTTCTCACTGCCCTGGACGCCCGAGGGTCCCACAGCTCCGCCCTGGACGCCACGAGGGTCCCACAGCTCCGCCGTGGACGCCCGAGGGTTCCACAGCTCCCCCGTGGACGGCCGAGGGTCCCACATCTCTGCCCTGGACGCCCGAGGGTCCGCCTACTCCGCCCTGGACGCCCGGGGGTCCGCCTGCTCCGCCTTGGACGACCGAGGGTCCGCCTGCTCCGCCGTGGCCACGCCCACAGCCTGCTTCGCCGTGGCCACGCCCACAGCCTGCTCCGCCGTGGCCACGCCCACAGCCTGCTCCGCCGTGGCCACGCCCACAGCCTGCTCCGCCCTGGAGGCTTCCCGGACCTGCACCATGCCCTCGTCAGCCTCCAGGGCGCCCACCCTCCAACCCCTTTAGATGTTATACGACGCGAGGACGCGCCTTCGGGGAGGGGGGAGGTACTGTCACGTTTTGATGTGTTTAGTTCTGTTTTGTGATCTTGGTTTCCCCTGTCTTTGTGATTTTGGTTTAGTCCTGTTAGTTTTTCCCGCTCCTCGTTTGTGTTCAGTTTCCTCACCTGTGTTCTGTTAATTATCCAATTATTCCTTGTGTATTTAAACCCTGTGTTTTCCCTCAGTGATTGTTGATCGTCGTCAATGTATGGTTGTGTGTTCTCTGAAGTCCTGGCTTTTGTTCTTTTGTTTCTGTTTGTTTTTGGAAGTTTAATTTTGTGAATAAATCTTCTAAACTGCAGTTTCCGTGTCCTCGTCTTCGGCTACCTGCACCAACAAACCTGACAGCCAGGCTGCCATTCATTGCCTTTTGTGCTGCTAATTGATCTGCGATTTTTGGATTTTGATCTGGATTTTTGTTAATGTGTGTGTAACGATTGTGGTTCAATCAGTGTGGGTGATGGAAGAAGACAGGGGTCGGTAAATGCTGGAACTCGTGCACTTTATTAACTCTCAGGCTGCACAGGGGCGCACTATCGCGCACTCATAAACTCAAAAAGGTAACTCAGTCCACGCTTAACGAGCAGTTCACAATAAAACAAAAACACTTTCGGCTTTGCAGCTTTCTCTTTCCACTCTGGCAGGTTTCGTCACGCACGAGTTCCCAGCGTCTCTCTCTCCCTGTTTTCCCGCAGCAGCCAGCTTTTATGCAGTCTCCCCACGCCAATTACTGCAATCACAGACAGGTGTTCATCATTTGCACTTGACCCACTTACTCACCGCTCGGCTCCGTCCTCGCTCTCCTGCTACAGATTTCGCTGAACCACGCCCCCCTCGCCACATAGTGCGTGCACTTTGACGACGGAGAGTGAGGAATCGTGTGTTTTAATCTCCTGCCAAATCGAAGTTATTATGTCAAAATGTTTGCACTGTCAACTAGGGGTGTGCGATTTTATCGATTCTGCGATATAAATCGAAATTTTTTCCCCCAAGAAAGTATCGATTTTTAAGCCGCAAGTATCGATATATAAGTCCCATTCAAACCCCGGTGTTTAACTTTGCTCGTCAAGGGGCCGGCAAGCGCGCTCATAATTGAAGCAACGTGCTCATTTTCTCCAGGCGCAGCGTGACCGCAGTTCATGTGACAAGAACCAACCATCAGCTTCACCCTTTCCATAACAACATTATAAGCTCGGTCAACATGAAGCATGGGGGTGCACCCAAACACTACGGTTGTTTTTCTTTTCTCCGTAGATAAATCTTGTAGCAGAGCTATAGCAAGCGTTTTTCGGTGGTGGAAATCCATTAGCTACTAAAACTTCTTTGTCGTTGTGGAGAGCGCAGGTCATGGTTGCTTAGCAACGACAGACGCCACGGGAAAATCGGACCTAATTTTACTATTAATAATAAAAGCTAAGCTAATGTGCATTGTAAATGTCTGTAATTTATCTTTTTTGACTCATTCTTTTTATAAAAATGATTTAAAGGCTGAAATATGTGAGGTTTATCTTTTTATAAAACCTTTTTTCTCAACTTTATTTGAGTTTTTTTTAACTTTAACTTTTTTAACACTTTTTAACTCTCCATTGTTAATTGCAATACTGCACTTTATTTACTTTTCAAAGGCTTGCAAGCTACAGTTTGCACTGTTTCAATAAATGGAACAAATTTTCTCAACACATCTTTAATTCATTTTGTCCAGCATTCGCAAGCTGTAGACTCTGTCCAATCAGAGACATATATTGTGTAATTGATGTTTTTAGTTTTCAGTTCAATTAATTCAATCCAAGTAAATGGAACACTCACAAGATGTTACCAAAATCACTCTGTCCCCTTTAAATCTTTCAGAAAATGATGTAAGTGTATCGAATTATATCGAATCGTATTGAATCGTATCGTTGGCTGAATATCGTGATATATATCGTATCGTGAGCTGGATATCGTGTATCGTATCGTATCGTGAGATTAGTGTATCGCTACAGCCCTACTGTCAACCAAGACGCTTGTGTTGAAATCTGCGATAATAATGTAGATGGATTTGCCACTATAGGTGTAGCCTTGGGCAAAAATTTGTTGAGACACTGATTAATACAGAGACGCCATTTACTGTTCTATTTTGGTACTGGTTTTCCGTTTTATGCCTTTATATTTTTATTCGTTCATGGCGAGTCCGTATCGTCAACTTCATCATTGCAGCGACACCGAAAACACCAGTTTATTAATAAACAATGAAATGACTCCTGCTATTTTTACACATATCATTATTGCGTCTTTGTGCAAGCTTTATGCGTGCGCGTGCGCTCGAGGGTCTAAACGCTCTTCCTTATAGCCATTTAGGGATTGATATATAAGGGGCGATTGTCCACTAATGCTTAAATGAACAACTACAGTTGACTAAAAACTTGTCGAACTCAGAAATGCTCTCTCCTCACATGCTCTACGGAACAAAGTATTAAAATAATCAATCATTAGTTTATATCTTATACACTGCCCATACCCTACCTATCATTTTAATCCCATATCAAACACAGTATGTTATGTCTATTTTATCTATTTTTTAAAAAAAATCACGTTTTTAAGTAAAGGCAAATAGCTGTGTGCATTCTTCTTCCCTTTGCCACATCATATCTCTGTGAGATGGGCTGTTCAGCTGTTGCTTCACTGAAAACAAAGTACAGATCTCAGCTGAACATTGAGTATGACTTTTGAGAAATTGTACAATGCAAAACAGGCTCATTGTAGCCCCTAATGCAGGGATAAATAGACCTGTCATGCCAAATGGACTTCTATTCTTTTCTTTTTTTTAACAGATTGCAAAGTGGCACTTTTATTTATTTTCTATTTTTGAACTTGATACAAATTTTGACACAGCTGCACTTTAATTTTCTCTACTTTTTAAAGACTACTTTTTTTTTTCTTTTTTTTTATAAAATTGACTAAAACCTTTTTGCGTTTTCGTCGACTAAAACTTGACTAAAACTATTACGTTTATAAGTGACTAAAATGTGACTAAAACTAAAAAGCATTTTCGTCCAAAAGACTAAGACTAAAACTAAAAGGGCTGCCAAAAACAACACTGTTCTGAACCAGGGTGCGGATATGCTATCCAGAGACAATGTCCCCTCTGCAAATGGTTCAGATGATATGGAGCATCTTCTGCAAGGCAGAGGTTGACCTCTTCACCTCAGAAGACAATGCTTGTTGCCAAACATTTTTCTCCAAAGACAGGGACTGAACTGGCCACACCGCCCACTGTACGCATTCCCGCCATTCACGATGCTACCTCAGGCCATCGAACGGATCAGGGAGAGCAAGTGTGCAGTGCTCTTGGTAGCCCCGCTCTGGAAGAACCAGTCATGGTTCTTCGAGCTGACTCAGCTGCTGGGATCAGCCCCATGGCCGATACCGCTGAGGGTAGACCTCCTTACGCAGGCGAACGGAACGATCTGGCATCCCCGTCCCGACTTGTGGGCCCTCCCATCTATGGCCCCTCAACGGGTATCTGGGAATCTTCCAGATAAGGTGCTAAATACCATTACTGAAGCGAGAGCGCCTTCAACTAGGCGTCTTTATGCTCTAAAAGGGTCAGTGTTCTCCAGCTCGTGCACAGCGTGGAACCTGGACCCCTACTCATGTGGAATAACAAGGGTACTTTACCTTCTACAAGTGCTTTTGGACGCGGGTCACACCCCCTCCTCGCTCAAAGTATTTGTGGCGGCCATAGCAGCATTTCGCGCTCACTTGGCCCGGCCGGGCAATCACTGGGATGAAACGACCTAGTCGTGCGCTTTCTCAAGGGGGCCAGAAGGCTGAACCCGCCTCGACCCCCCTCTATTCCTATCCTGGAGGCCATGAAAGGAGCCCCTTTCGAGCCACTTCAGTGTGTTGACATGAGCCGCTTTCACTCAAAACCGCCCTCTTGCTAGCGCTAGCATCAGTCAAGCGAGTGGGTGATTTGCAAGCGCACTCAGTGCAGGTTGGCACTGAGGCTGGGCTGGGCCTCACCGTCCACATTTTTTATAGTATGTGGTACACAGGTTTTATAATATGGAAGTTCCCGCTTTGCAAGTGAGAGTTCTTTCTGTATGAATAAAGTTTTAAGCACATTTTTACAATTATAAGGCCCGACGTCTGTCTGGTCATGGGTAAACATGAACTACGGTTCTATATACCATATAAGAAGGAGAATGGCCCCGTATAAGGCCCATTCCTATTTTTTTCCTATATAAGGCTCATTACTGATCTGCCCATATTAGGAGTCATAACTTTACTCTTCTATGAGCCTCAGGCACTTGGCCCTAGGCTATAGTATGGGGCGAAGTTTGAAAGCATGCACGGCATTTTGAAAGGGGTTCCCATAGCGTAAGCTAACTTAAGCAATACGAGAGACCTCTCGAAAGGGAACTTAACCTTGGTTCCCTAACGAGTATTGCGTAATTCGCCGTGCTACTGTGCTTTGATCAGAGGATCGCTTCAGTCTATTCAGAACCTGATTCTACATACTAGTGTTGTCAAAAAACTCGGTACTTCGGTACCAAATCGGTACTAAAAAAATTAAACGGTTACGGTACCAGCTTTTCTAGGTACCGAGTACCGGGGTAATCCGGTTCTTGATGCGCTGTCCGAAAGGTGCACAGTTGTGTCCTCTTCATAAAAACACTGAGACATTGCGACCGGCGCTGCTAATGCGGTGGCTCTGAATCCACTTGTTGACAAGAAAGGAGGAAAGAGCCACATGGAAATATTTTGAATTAGGGTAATGTCACGTTGCCATAAAGGGCCATTCACACGTTCACATAGCGCGTTTTTTGCGTGTGCAAATTTCAAATGTAGACGCGCGGCAAGCTCGCTCATAATAGAAGCGACATGCAAGCTTGTTTTTCAAGGCGCGCCACTGTTCATGCGTGCATAGCGGAGACACGGGAGAGCAAGCGCTTGTGGAAATAAGGAGAAAGCGGTGCGAATTGCGATCTCCATGATGAACGCAATTTAAAATTCTAAGGCTCTAAGACAGTGGAAATGAAAAAAAAGGGTGACATACACCTTGATTAACACTATTACTGGACCTTTAAGAGGGGAAAAAATAAGTTGCTTAAAAAAAATTCTGATATGACCACTTTGACATTTTATTTTTCACTCCATCTTGCATCAGTGAGTGAACACAGAACCCTCCACTGCTCTAGTGCTTGAACAGAGGAACATGGGAAGTGAAACGTGGCGTCACAGTCACTCCTTGATGTCTCCTAGTCAGACTTCCTGCTCAACTGGTTTATGAAACACTGTTGCTAAGCTACAGGAATCCAATCTACATTTAGATACCTTATACATTAGCTGGAATAGTGGACTTTTTAATTGAATTACGTTTTTTTAACTCGCTGTAACTATAGATTGTATGACCACAAATTAAACAAAGAGCAAATTAAGTAATAAAACAAGTCACAGTGGCAGAAACTGAACTCAGTTAATGGAGAGAAAATGAATTGGACAAAAACAGTAATCCGGTCATTTTTCTTAGTGATTGTTAGATTGTATAAGATGTGTTGTATGTGTGTAAGAGGTGTATTATTTTGCATGACCTGAACTGCAGTGTGTGTGCTGTAAAGACACGTCCTGTCAGTGCGACTTTGTGTATTTGGTAACATCTCACACTGTGAGATGCCATCCTGTGCTCTGTTTTTCCTCTCTCTCTCTCTGTGTTGTGTGTGTGTGTGTGTGTGTGTGTGTGTGTGTGTGTGTGTGTGTGTGTGTGTGTGTGGTGTGTGTGTGTGTGTGTGTGTGTGTGTGGTGTGTGTGTGTGTGTGTGTGTGTGTGTGTGTGTGTGTGTGTGTGTGTGTGTGTGTGTGTGTGTGTGTGTGTGTGTGTGTGTGTGTGTGTGTGTGTGTGTGTGTCCATTCACCCGCACTTATTTGATGGCGCAGGGAGCTGCCACTGGCATCATGCCAACCTGACAAGATGAGGGTTGCTGCTTTTTGTGTGTGTATTTAAACATCTGTGCAAACCTGCCGATAGAGTCTGTATTGTATGTATCTGTGTGTATGCAAGCAGGGTTATTTGTATATGCTTATGTATGTATTTTTAAATTGAAGTTTGCTGCTTTGTGGGTAACAGTAGTGTATGTAGGTTTGTCTATGAGGGTGTATTAGAAAGAGGGATTAAAATGGAGGAAGGATATAAGAAAACTATATATATATATATATATATATATATATATATATATATATATATATATATATATATATATATATATATATATATATACACAATATTACACACTATTATTCAAAAGTTTCGAAAATTCTTTGAAATAAGTTTTTATTATGTTCACCAAGGCTGCAATTATTATGATAAAAATACAGTAAAAACTGTAATATTGTTAAGTATTATTTCAATTTAAAATAAGTTTTCTATTTGAATATATTTTCAAATGTATTTCATTCTTGTGATGGTAAAGCTGAATTTTCAGCATCATTACTCCAGTCATCAATTTCACATGATACTTCATGAATCATTCTAATCTGCTGACTTTTTTAAAAAAATTATTATTAATTAGAGCCCGACCGATATGGATTTTTGGGGGCCGATACCGATAAAAACTGCCTGATACCGATATATCGGCCGATATTATTGTACAGTAGCAATATTATTTATGTGTATTATAGTACCAGTCAAAAGTTTGGACACACTTTCCTATTGGTGTGGATGGGTACTGTATATAGAATACACAGTATTTAAACAGAATAAATATATAAACGTTTTGCAATGATCACTCAAATGTGGTGATCAAACACTTGTGTGACAAAGATATGTAATGGAGACAGGGGGAATGATAGAATGAGAATGATACATTTGAGCTGTAACCAAACTAGTTTGCATTGCATGCTATATTATATTATTTTCTAAAAACTGTTAATCTTCACTAACGACTTTGTCTTTTAATTTTATATTAAGTTTTATATTAAGTCTTAGTCACGTTATATAAAACAACTTGTATCAATAAATATATCAAAAGTGTCACTGACATTATCTTCTATTTTTAGTCTTAATTCCTCTAATCTCTAACAGTGGAGGAAGAACTCAGATCTTTTTACTAAAGTAAAATTTATAATATCATAATGAAAACGTTTTTAATTACATACAGACTTTTATACTTAAATAAGTAGTAAGCGAAATGTACCTAATAAACGTGAAACTACTCTTAATACAAAATGGCCCTATATAAAGTGTTATAATTATATAAATGATTGGAATATTGCTTGATGTTGTAACGTAGCGTTATAGGCAGAATGAGCTTTAACACTGTCTACACCGGACGCGGCCGTTATTGCTCGCGTGAGTCGCAACAGCTTTACCCGAGACGCGGAAAAGCACCCGTTACAGAGCAGAATGGGGCATCCGTTTACTGTCGGAGATTTGTCGCTCGCGCAACGCATTTTGATCAATGTTTAATCAATCAATTGCCTGGATTTAATAAATAAGAAGTAAATATAGCAGACAATATAATCAGGACTTCTCACAATACGTGACAGAGGCTGGTAGCAGAGAAATCAATTCTGTGAATTACACTGCGCAAATCAAAAGTAGGCTAATAGTCTACTACCCACCGGATGAAGAAAGGTTGGCTCTCAACAGAACATATAATATTCATTTTATTTTATTTTCCGTGTTCGCATTTATGAGGAAAAAAACGGATGTGACAGCTCCGAAAGCGGCACTAAAGTGCTTTAAAACTTTCACACAGACCTCGAACTTTTTCATTAAAGTGAATTTCGTTTTGTATTAATTATATGTTAATTTTAATCAATGTTTCATCAACCAAATGCCTGGATTTAATAATAATAAGAAGTAAATATAGCAGACAATAGATGCGCCGACGCGTGAACTGCAACTCGTCTCATAAATGAACCGAAACGTCTCTGGTTACTTACGTAACCTATGTTCTCTGAATAGGGAACGAGACGCTGCGGAAAGCGCAGTGGGATATTCTCTGAATGTGCCGATTGTCTGAAGCCTTATAGAATCACGCCAATTCATTGGCTGATGGCGTCCGCGCAATATGGCTCCGCCCCGACGCTCTTACGTCGCATCATACGTATTCGCGCGCGCGCCATCTGCTCCTCAGATTTCTCTGCCGAAAAGAAACTGTCAGCAGCGCGAGGAGCTTGGCCGCTAACGCAGCGTCTCGTTCCCTATTCAGAGAACATAGGTTACGTAAGTAACCAGAGACGTTCTCTTTCATAGGTTCTCTCAACGCTGCGGAAAGCGCAGTGGGAACGGACTACCAAACTCGCCAAGCTAGAGCGCTTTTATGACTGGTAGATAAAAGAGACAACGACCGAAACGAGTTCAAACAGAAAGAACCTGGGAACCCGGGGTCATGTCAAGATCCAAGCTATAGAACCTTACAAAAGTATGCGGAGAGGACCAGCCTGCCGCAACACAAATATCCTCCAAAAGTGCTCCTCTGAAAAGAGCTTGAGAAGATGCTACACTTCTGGTGGAATGTGCTCTAATGTTAAGAGGTGAAGGCAAGCCACGCACCCCATAAGCCAACGAGATAGCCTCTGTGACCCAGTGAGAAATCCTCTGCTTCGATGCAGCAAGCCCACGGCGGCTAGCACCGAAACAAACCAGAAGCTGGTTAGATTTCCTCCAACCGCCTGAGCGGTCTACATATATCTTAAGAGAACGAACTGGGCAGAGCAAGTTAAGCTCCCTATCTTCCTCAGATGAAAATGGAGGAGGGTGGAAAGCATTAAGGTTAACTACCTGAGAGCGGAAACTTGAGGAAAGAACCTTGGGGACATACCCTGGTCTCGGCCTCAAGGAAACTTTGACCAGGCCAGGGGCAAAGTCCAAGCAGGACTCGCTAACAGAAAGAGCTTGTAAGTCTCCCACCCGCTTTAATGAGGACAAAGCTAACAAAAGAGAAACCTTAAGAGTCAGAATCCTATCCGGAGCTGACTCCAAGGGCTCAAAGGGGGCTTTCGTCAAACCCTCTAGGACAACAGAAAGATCCCATGAGGGGACTCTAGGGGAGCGAGCCGGTTTCAGGCGCTTCACCCCACGCATAAAGGCAGAAACTAACCTTAACTTGCCTAGGGGAATCTCATCCGATTCCCTATGTGCTGCAATAGCCGCGACATAAACCCTGAGAGTGGTAGCGGCTGCTCCAGCCGCAAACTTCTCCTGCAGGAATTCCAGTACTGAACCAGCAGGGCAGTTAACTGGGCTCTTATCATGTGCCAAACACCAAGTCTCAAAAACCTTCCATTTGGAAGAATATAATCTCCTTGTAGAAGGAGCTCTAGCACTCGCAATAGTCTCCTGAACGTCAGTTGGGAGACCAGAGCTTAATGCTAACGGCCTCTGATCGGCCAAACATACAGCTTCCACATGTCTGGGCGAGGATGCCATATCCTGCCCTGTAGCTGGGACAGCAGATCTTCCCTGACTGGGATCCTCCAGGGGGAGACTCCAGTAGAGGAACTAGCTCCGAAAACCATGGCTGAGATGGCCAGAACGGAGCTACCAGGAGGAGGCGGACTCCGCTCTCTCTCACTCTGGCCAAGACCGCCGGGATCAGTTTGATGGGCGGGAAGGCATAGAGTTTCTGCGTTGGCCAAGGGTAAGCGAACGCATCTATCCCCAATGGGGCCGGGGACTCAGGGAGAACCAAAGAGGGCATTGGGATGACTCTTGAGATGCAAAGAGGTCCACCTCCGCCTCTCCAAAAACCTTCCAGATTAGAGCCATCGTCTGGCGGTTCAACATCCATTCTCCCGATCGGAGTTTCTGTCTCGACAGAAAATCTGCTGCGAGGTTCAGAACCCCTGGGACATGAACCGCTCTTAGAGATAGGAATCTGCTCTGAGACCACAGGAGAAGGTGACGCGCATGCCTGTCTAGGGTGCGCGACCGAGAACCTCCCTGCCGGTTCACATGAGACACCACTGCCATATTGTCCGTTCTGACAATGACATGGTGACCCTCCAGAAGAGGGAGGAAATGAAGCAGAGCCAGAAAAACGGCCCTTAACTCCAGGCAGTTTATGTGCCAGGAGAGAGCCTCTCCGGTCCAGACCCCACACGCTGGTCTGCCCTCGAAAACCGCTCCCCAGCCAGTGAGAGAGGCATCCGTCGTAATCATCTGGCGACGAGATACCGCACCCATGCTGACCCCTTTCCGAAGAAAAAGAGGGTCCCGCCAAACTGACAGGGCTCGAAAGCAACTGCGTGATACCTTCAGTAGGCGAAGGGTTGACCCGGAGGGTCGAACCCCTGAGAGTTTCACCCACCACATGAAGGGTCTCATGTGGAGTAGGCCCAGCGGTAGCACGGAGGAGGCCGCAGCCATAAGGCCCAGCATCCTGCGGCAGGTGCCCACAGACACATGATGGCCTAGTGAAAAACGAGCCAAGCATGTCGTCAAGCTGGAAATCCGTGCAGGGGCCAAACGGGCCTGCATGAGAACGGAATCCATGTTCACCCCCAAGAAAACGGTGCTTTGAGCCGGAGCAAGAACACTCTTCTCCGAGTTCAACCTCAAACCGAGAGACTGGATATGACTCAGAACGACGTCTCTGTGTTGGGCCACTAGCTCCCTGGATTGGGCTAAAATGAGCCAATCGTCCAGGTAATTTAGAACACGGATGCCCTGGAGCCGCAATGGGGCCAGAGCTGCATCCATGCACTTTGTGAATGTCCTTGGAGCTAGAGATAGGCCGAAGGAAGGACCCTGTACTGGAACGCCCTTTCTCCAACGGCGAACCTGAGGAATTGCCTGTGTCGCTGTACAACCTGGATGTGAAAATAAGCATCCTTTAGGTCTATCGTCACGAACCAATCCCCTGGCCGAATCTGAGATATGATAGCTTTCAGCGTCAACATCTTGAATTTCCCTTTGTAAAGGGCGAAGTTCAGCCGGCGGAGGTCCAGTATGGGACGCAAACCGCCGCCCTTCTTCGGGACCAGGAAGTAACGGCTGTAAAAGCCCCGCTCGGTTTCCCCTGGAGTAATCTCCTCTATTGCTCCTTTGAGAAGGAGGGAAGAGATTTCCTGCTGCAGTACAGAAGCCTGAGCGGCGCTGTCTACTACAGTAGGAAACACCCTGTTGAAACAGGGGGGATTGCGGCAAAACTGAAGAGTGTAGCCGAACCGAATTGTGCGAAGAACCCAGGACGATACCCCTGGTAAGCGTTCCCACTCTGGAAGGAAATGTGACAGAGGAGGAGGGATGTTGTAATGCAGACGACATACCTGAGTAAGGGTGCCGTGTTGACGCTCCTGGGGTAAAGAGGTTGACTGTGCAGGAGGGCCATCGGCGTCCTGGCACGTGATGGGAGGCATCGAGATAGGGGTCATGGTGACCAGGTCCGCCTGCTTCGGAGGAAAACGGAAAGTGCCTCCGAGGATGCGGCTGGTAGTTATAGAGAGCGTGGGGGGTGAGGGGAGAAAGCCGAAAGCGTCTCCTTCCTCCCGCACCAGACTGAGTAGAGAAGGTGAAATATGGCCTGCACTTCGAGACACTCTGAGTGGCGAAGGTGACAGGGCAAGGAAAGGAGAGCTGGGAGGTGGGCAGAAACGCTTGCGCGGTCTGACCCAACCCTGAGGAACCAGAGGAGCTCTCCTTTTTCTGACCGGAGGGTCAGGAACGGCTCTGCGCCGCCGGAGCAGTCGGTTTGTCGGACCGCTTCAACTGGAGGCGCTTGTGAGGCCGTTGACGGGGAAACGGGCGACCGCGGGCTCCCCAAACCGTGGCAGGTGGGGGATGCCCTGGTTCGCTTCTTCTGGAAGAGAACTCCGGTCTATGAGAGGGACGTTCTCTGGGTCGCACCGGGGGGGGAGCAGAAGGTTCCCTAGCCCTCCTGGGCATGAACTGTCTGAACGCGGCCGATTGGGATTTGGAGGAGCGGAATTTCTCAACCACTGTGTTGACCGCCTCACCAAACAACCCTGTTTGAGAAATGGGGGCGTCCAAGAGGAAAACCTTCTCTTTATCACGGATCTCCGTGAGATTAAGCCACAAGTGGCGCTCCACCGCAACAGAACCAGCCATAGAGCGACCTATAGCACGTGCGGTATGCTTGGTGGCTCTTAAGGCTAAATCCGTAGCCTTACGAAGCTCCTTGACCGCTTCAGGGGTCACACCGTCACCCTCGTCCATTTCCTTCAGGACGTCCGCCTGGTAGGCCTGAAGAATGGCCATAGTGTGCAGGGTCATGCCTGCCTGCCCAGCCGCCATGTAGGATTTTCCAATCAGAGAGGAAGTAGTCCTACATGCTTTAGAAGGGAGAAGGGGGCGCGACTTCCAGGACGGCGCAGACGACGGAGCAAGATGGTCGGCTAGAGTTTCCTCAATCGCCGGAATGGCGGAATAGCCCTGTTCCACAGAACCTACCAGGTTGGTGAAATCAGCAGCAGCCGCATTAGTGAGGCGCGAAGAGAAAGGCTGCTTCCAGGATCTGGAGATCTCATGATGCAGATCACTGAAAAATGGCAGCTTCCTACGTTGAGGCCTAGAATTAGGGCCACTGAGAAGCCTTTCGTCGAGTTTCGACGACTGAGACTCACGTGGCTCGTCGGGCCAATCAATAGTGAGCTTCTCCGTAGCGCGCGAAAGCACGTCAACGAGCTCCGCGTAGGCCGCAGTAGGCCGCGCTTCCTGGCCGCTCGGCGGAATAACCTCGTCGGCGAGAGTAGGCCCGAAATCCTCGGAGTCGGAAGCCTCGGTAAAAAGTATATCCTCCAGCCCGAAAGAAACCGCGTCGCGTGCTCCCGGGCTGGGGCGCAAATAATCATGTGAAAATTCGACTGGCATGTCTCGCGCGTGCCGAGGGGAGGGAGGGAGAGAAAGAGCGGGGCTCGTCTGCTCGAACTCCGCATCCTCAAGCTCTACATCCGAACCCCAGGTCGCGGATCCTCGAGAGGCCTCGGGAGCGCGACAGGGGGAGACGAATGATTCCCTCTCAAAGACCGCGAGCCGCAATTTGAGGGTTTTGAGCAACAAATTTTCACAGAATTTGCATTTAGACGATCCTATAACTGCCTCACGCGCATGTGAAAAACCCAAACATTTAACGCACTTACTGTGTGGGTCGTCGTTAGCGATGTAACGAGCACATGGCGGAGTACAGCGTCTGTAATCCATGGCAGCTTCACCGTAAGGAGAAACAGAGTTCCGCTTGAACAGTCGCAGAAGCGCCGAGAATAATCCTAGATGTAATTGTAGCTCAGAAAAATCACGAGCGAAGGGCAAACGTGACCGCTTCGTTCTGAAGGCAGAGAAATCTGAGGAGCAGATGGCGCGCGCGCGAATACGTATGATGCGACGTAAGAGCGTCGGGGCGGAGCCATATTGCGCGGACGCCATCAGCCAATGAATTGGCGTGATTCTATAAGGCTTCAGACAATCGGCACATTCAGAGAATATCCCACTGCGCTTTCCGCAGCGTTGAGAGAACCTATGAAAGAGAACTTCAGCGTATAGACCTGAGAAATATATCTATTGAAATGTCTACTTTTAAACAGAACAAATCAAAACGAAAGACAAACTGCTCTCTGCTTATGTAATCCTTCTGAAATCTACATTTCTCTTTGGCGCGTTCAAAGATTGCGAGTTCGCATCCTCAACTTCATCTTTGCAGCAACACTGACTGAAAACACTTGTTATTAATAAACAATTAAAATGTCTATTTGCTAGATTTCATGTAGCCTATTCATATCCTTGCTTTTGCCAGTTCTTTGTGACAGCTTTTAGGTGCTTTATTGGCAGCAACATGAATCACCGCACTCCGCATTTTTTTTTATATTAATTTATCGGCCATTATAAATGCCGATACCGATAGTTGGGAAAATGCCTAATATCGCCCGATATTGTATTAATGTTGAAAACAGTTATGCTACTTTATAGTTTTGTGAAAATTAAAATAGACAAAACAATCATTTTTTTCAGGATTCTTAGATGAATAGGACGTTCAAAAAACTGAATTTTTAAAAAATAAAAATCTTTATAACATTATAAATGTTTTTACTGTCACTTTTGATCAATTGAATACATCCCTGCATAATAAAATATTAATTACAATTATTAATTAGAAAAATCTTTTCATCCTAAACTTTTAAATGGCATCTCTATAAAGCTTGATTCGAAATGAACAATTGTTAGATATTGCATTATTTTAGTTTCATGTCTCTCGTATCACTCCACACTGCATACTAAAGTAATTTCAAACATAATAAAACAATCTACTAAAATAATAAAACCATTTCAGCTCACCCATAATAAATTACCTCAAGTATCCCTGTTGGTGTTTATTGGGATCTACCTGTTGTATTATCTTGTCAGTGTTTATTATGCGGTAATGGCTGACTGGCTGCACATCATTCTGTTTTACCTGACTACTAACCAAATAATAAGTATATCGGCAAGCACATTACTGTGTCACAACTGCAACTAAATGTGTATAATTGAATTAATAATCGAAAATGCATACTCCTTGGCGGATGCAATCTTTGTCTTGGAATAGGCTACACTTGTTTTAGAGTTTACAGTTTGAACGCTCTGTTGCATGTTTCGGCCAGTTTCAGCCAAGCTTCTGCCAAACTTTGGCATACAGAGGAGATCATGGTCGACTCAATGACCGTAAGGTGCCCATGTCCTCTTTTGCTGGGACGTCCACTCCTGGGAAGATTGGCAACTGATTTGAGTGTTTTCCAATTGTGAATATTCTTCCATACTGTAGAATGATGGACTTCAAGATGTTTGGAAATGGCCTTCTTACTCTTGCAAAAATTGCTTCTCGAAGATCATTGCTAATGTATTTCCTCCTTGGCATTGTGTTAACACACACCTGAATGCTCTAGACCAGCAAACTGCCAAAACTTCTGCTTTTATAGAGTTGGTCACGCTTGCTGTTGATCAATTAATCAAGGACATTTGATTAGCAGCGCCTGATTACCCTCTTATTTCTTATGGAAGCAGTAAGGGTGTGCTAAGTTGGCTTTTAAATTTTGGCTTTATTTTGATGATTTTCATTATGTCCTGACACGTAAAACCATAGAATTCAAAAGGATGACTGTATTATGGCAGTATGGCACATATGGCAATACATTTTAGAATGAAGTTTGCACATTCATCTGTAAGTGGTAATGACCTACTGCTGTGAAGAGTTGTACAGATTTGCCTTTGCATCGTTGAGGCCAGAGACCTTCAGAATCTTCCGTCTGACTTGAGGACAACTTTTATTGCACTCTTGTGCTGCTTTATCTGGTTTACGTTCCTTGAATGTCACATTGAGTAATTTATGTTACTTGCAGTGCACGGGAAACGTTCGTATAAGATTCAGATCTGCGCCGTGTTCTGTGCAGACCTACCACAATCACAGATGATTCATCTCCTGGAGACAGCCTTGAATTACAAGACTAAATTGAATTACTTTTTTTTTTTTTTTTCCTCTCTCTCTCTTTTTTGCTTTGCTTTAGTTTGGTTTTCAGTTTGGAATTGTTTTGTTTGAAAGACTGTGGACGAAAACAATGTTTTTGAGGAATAAAAAGTTAATTTTCTTTTTGTTTTGTTTAGCTTTTCAGCCATTGTTAGTTTTTGTTTTGTTTAGCTCTTCAGCCATTGTTAGTTGCTTCATTGTTTGCCTGGTAACTGTTGCTGTGAATGAACCTTTAACCTCATGTGAATCTATTTTGCTGACCATCAGTCGAACGTTAATGAATGGGAGGGAAAGTATTGACCCCCACAGCCAAGTTCATTGCCAGAGTCCTGTTAGTTAGTTTGAAAACCCTCAGTGCCTTATTTAGTCATCTGAATTATCTCACGGCCACCCTGAAATTCTACGCAACTCTCAATGTTATATATGTGTTTACTGAGCAGCAGCATGGTTTGTATCCATGGGCTGCAAACAAACCATTCATTAAGTTGTGCGTTCCTGTAGATTTCAGCCTTGAGTCAGGTGGTGGGTGAATTGAACGCTCCCACAAAAGGAAGTCGCCTACGTGCTTCTATGAGGAGAAGCTGTGCGGGACAGCAGTATTTCACAGCGGTGTGTTTGTGTTGACTGCTTTATGCTGAATGCCCTGTTTCTCAGGCTCTTGGTGGCATGTTAATGCCGTTGACATCTAACACATCCTCTCAGCTAGAGAGGCTTTTGACCGCCTTCTGTTGTACGCCCTACTTCTACATTTGATTGCCCACAGTCCGAGGCACACAACACAAAGTATAAAAAACAATCTTTTTACTATTCTTTTTTAACTTATCTTACTTTATTTATTTTATTCATTTTTGTTTTTTGTCTGTTTTTGTTTTGTTTTGTTCATTTTTATTGTTTTGTTTGAAAGACTGAAATGTGACCTGGATCTTAAGTAGCACGGGTATATTATTTGTGGCAATAGCCAACAATACATTGTATGGGTCAAAATGATTGATTTTTCTTTTACGCCAAAAATAATTAGGATATTAAATAAAGATCATGTTCCATGAAGATATTTTGTAAATTTCCTACCATAAATATATAAATCATTTATTTTTGTGAATGAATGCAGCACAATCACAAACATAAATAGACAACTTTAAAGGCAATTTTCTCAATGTTTAGATTGTTTCAGATTCCAGATTTTCAAATAGTTGTATCTCGGCCAAATATAGTCCTATCATAACAAACCATATGTCAATGGACAGCTTATTTATTCAGCTTTCATGTGATGTATAAATCCCAATTTCAAAAAATTGACCCATGTGACTGGTTTTGTCGTCCAGGGTCACAAATGGAAAAAATGTTTTGGGGAAAGAGTAGATTCAGTTCTTCAGAGTTTGTTTACTTTGGTTTATTTTTTGCTGTTTTGTTTGAAAGACAAACAGCATTTTGGGGTGAAGATACAGAGTGAATTCAGTGCTCATAGCTAAATATTATAATGTTTGCAAAATGATATCAGTTGTATGGGAAGCATTAATATTTTATATTAATATAACATTACTATATTTTCATAATTACCCTCCATGGTCACTTTTTGTTGTTCTGTGGTTGGTTAACTTTACATATCAGTGTGGTTTAAGTGGGTGTGGTTTATGAGGACACAAATGTGTATAATGACATGGGTATTACAACGTAAATATTGTTTATGGCAGACCAAACGACTTAAAAGGACATACTAAACTAAATATATTTGAAAGTCAAAATATGCCAAAGGTTTTCCATGATGGTTAGGTTTTGGGGTAAGGTTAGTGTAAGGTGATAGAATATACAGTTTGTACAGTATAAAAGCATTATGCATATGGAGATTCATAAAACCACATATACGTGTGTGTGTGAGAGAGAGAGAGAAAGTGAGAGAGAGAGAGAGAGATGAGTTTGCAGAAATCCACCTCTGTCCAGTGCCTTTATAAACATGCACACATATTCTGCCATGAGTGTCATCCACATAAAATGCCAACCCCAATAATTACACACAAGAACTGAATAAAAATAGCAAATAAAATTTCTCAAAATAACAGAAATAAGTAACAAATTAATTAACAAAAACCATCCCATTCACTATATATTAATAATATTTATCTTTCATGTCCTCATCTTGGCTCTCTCATGGCTGTTAATGTGTGGGTGTTAGTGTGGCATTACAAGCCTCGGTCTGTGAAATAAAGCAACCAATCGTTGTTTGTAGTGGCAACCAACATAGTGTTGCAGTGCTGCTATACTTACTTGTTTTTGATTTTTGTGTTAGTCCTTGCTCTCTGGTAACTGTTGCTGGAGTCTGGCTTTGTGGCTCAAAGTGAGGATGAAAAGAGGAATTTGTTTATACTCTATCATGGAACCCATGGCAACCGTCAGCCTCATTGAATCCTGATGGTTTCCATGGCAGCTGTTAAGATTGATCACTGCTCTCTCTCTATCTCTCTTTTTTTTACCACAATGTGTATGATGGCACACTCCAATTCTATCTCCAAAACATTCCACCTGTGCTTTACATCAAAGTGCAGATTTTATATTAAAAAAGCAAATATTAATCTCTAATAAAGATTAATCCGATGGTTAATATACAAAAATAAGTTTTCATCGGTCAAAGAAACAGAATATTCTGTATTTCATAGTGCTAGTACAGTACGTCTTATGAAACCACATTGTGACACAACACAGAGGCTGTTTTCACCCTGAAGGGGTTCATTTTATGATAACATCATAAGCTGATTGTACATTTATCACACTTATTACACGGTTACTTCCTAATTGAATTAATGTGCATGAAATTGTTATTTGTAATTGCATTGGATTGCAATCCAATTTTATTTCAGTATTTCCATCTTTGATAGAAACTTTAACTCTTTCCTCGGCAGCATTTCTTTTTTAAATTCAATTTGTCAATTGTCAATTTTTTTTTTGTCAAAAATTTCATTGCTCCCAGAATATTTTGTTCTATGAATATCTGAACATGCAATATATCAAAAGAAAAACAGACGTCTGCCTTTAAACAACAAAAATATTTTATTCTCGCTCATGCATTCTTTTTTTATGAACACTTGAATGTGTCTAAGTTGAAAAAAGCAATGTTTTGAACAAAAAGTTGAGAAAAGCATGTTTTTTTCAAAGAATACCACATGCATACAACATACAATGCTTTAATCACTTGTTTCTGCTCCTTTTTTACCTGTGTTTTGATCCGACGATGTGTAATAGCGCCTCCATAGTGTATAACAGTAAAAACACGGAAAGCCGGAAAATTCCGTCAACGGCAGGGAAGCGCTGTGTGATGCATTATAAGGGATTTCTTAATGCATTATAATGGACGCATAATGCCTTATAAACAACTTTGTAATGTGTTGTCATCTCATGAATAATCGTAACTACAATAATAATACGTACCTATTTGTGGTTATAACTATTAAGAGCATGATCATTTATTACACCAATGAACATAGTTTTATCCACTTAAGTTATAATTGATTTTATATCCCATATATTCATATATTTTACATTCAGTCTCATATCTTGACATTGTTTGCTTAAGGTCTGCACAGTATCATATAACATCTTATGAGTGGTCTTTTATTGCTTAAAATAAAGTGACAAAAAAAGTCTTCTTTTAAACATCTAAAAAGCTTTATAATGTGGTCATACTATTTTGTCTGCTTTAAGTAACAAAAGTTAAGTCTTCTTTAAAACACCCATAAGATATCATATCATGAAGTGGTTATAAGACATTTTCCTCAATGTAAAATCAAAGTTGTGTAGAAAAGTACAACGGAACAATACATTCACATATCATTTTATTCATAAAAACTGTCAAATTACAAGGTTTTACCTATTATAATACCTGTGCAGTAATTTAGGAAAAAAGCATGTAGATTGACTAGGTAGCGATATACAATAAGAAACTACAAATCAGAAGGTCAATCCTATTTTAACATTTTCAATTGATATTTAGAAGTTATAACATAAGGCAGCTGTTGTTTTTTTATTTATTTCAAGCTTCTGTTTGTTCTTTCCTGAAAATGATAGGTAAAGCTACATTAAAATATACAATATAAACAGTTAAATACAGTTGTGCGGTGCACAAAAGTACACAAAAATATGTTATTTTACTGTTAACCACATTCATGCAAGTTGTATTTTCTAATGTTAGGTGGCCAAGAATGTGTCAGGCTTGTTCCTGGCATGCCAGTATTCCCATTCATTGACCTTCAGGTGCTCTTTCAAAATTGTAGTTGTCTTGTTGCCACGGTGGTTCCATATATCCATTTTGTATGTATTCCATGCCTCTAAAATGTTGTGATGTGTATGTTGTTTATAAGGTTAAGGCATTATGCGTGCATTATAATGCATCACGAATACCCAATAATACTTTATTTTTTGCTGTCATTGTTACATGTAGTTACTATAGTAATAACAATGAATTATGCATAATTACCGGTACATGCAACTAACCCTGATTCTAACCCTATAGTAAGTACATGTAGTTACTTAATATCTCTCAGTACTTGAATATATAATTACAGTGTAACAAAGAAACCTTAAATTAAAGTGTAACTGAATACCCTTCGGATGCATTGTTAAAGGGGTCATATAATGGTACATGCACCTTTACAAGTTGATTGTACTGAAATGTGTGTTGGCAGTGCCTGTACACAACGATCATATAATGATAAAAATCCATCCAGTGATTTTGTTTTAATCTCCTTATATGTTTTCCCCTGCCTCAAATTGAGCCGTTCGAGCCTGTGACGTCACAGGCTCGGACGCCCCTCCCACGATTGTTGATTAACAGGTCTGTTTCAACACAGACCCGCCCTCGTTCGTGAGCGAGCTGTCAATCATGCGCGCGCGGACGGGTGTTGTGCCGAAAAGTACGGTGGAGCAGCACAGTCTATGAGCAGAATGGAGTCTATACTAAGGGAAGTGGTGTTCTGGTGCAATAACGAACACAGCAGTAATTAATGCTCCTAAATCCGAACCGCTGAAGACGCAGAGTGGCTGAGTTTGTTTTAGAAGGGAATATTACCGACGATCAACGTAAATGCTTTCATGTTTGCATGAATCATTTCACACACCAGACTGCTTTATAAACGATGAGTATAAAGCTGGTTTTGCTAAGAAGCTGCTCCTGAAAAAAGGAATCGATGCCAACTATACGTGTTCCTGCACCTCCAGAAGAACTGAAGTGAGTGTAGCGTTTTATTAACCTTTATATTCATATTTATATTAATCTTTGCAAATCGCTAGCTTCACGATGAATGCGGCTAAGGTTTACACTCAGGGAACATTATGGCATGTTTTCTATGTACGACGTTCTCAATATAATTCATAATCCTACGTTTATAATGAACAACGCGTTATGGTTTTTGTGTTATTGTGTTACAAACGGTGTACGCACAGAAACGGAGGGGCGGAGTCAGCAAAGCTCATTATCATTTAAAGGCATATGCACTTAAACGGCGTGCTGAAAACAGAGTTGTTTTTGACCAGGTAAAATGAATGTTTTCTTACAATACTAATGAGAATTTTTAATTAAAGTATATTACAAACTTTTAATTTAGACCCTAAAGAATGATATTAGCTTGTACAAAAATGGCATTATATGACCCCTTTAAAAGATATGACCACAAATAGGTTAGGGCTGTAGCGATACACTAATCTCACGATACGATACGATACACGATATTCAGCTCACGATACGATATATACCACGATATTCAGCCAACGATACGATTCAATACGATTCGATATAATTCATGACACTTACATCATTTTCTGAAAGATTTAAAGGGGACAGAGTGATTTTGGTGACATCTTGTGAGTGTTCCATTTACTTGGATTGAATTAATTGAACTGAAAACTGAAAACATCAATTACACAATATATGTCTCTGACTGGACCAGGCTTGTGCAAAATTCAGAATTTCAGAATTGGCCTCCATTCAATTCATGAATTTGAATTTGAATTGAATTGACTCCGCCCCACAGGAAGTTGAATTTGAATTTGAATTGGAATGACAGGAAGTGGAATTAAATTCATGGCAATTCAAAGAAATTCCACACAGTCACACAACAGAAAGAATGTGTTGGATCTCACATTCAGCGTTAGGAAGGTTACTTTGGAAATGTAATTGATTACTGTTATAAGTTACCCATTATAAATGTGGTTTGGATTACTTTATTTGGATTACTTCATCAATGTAAAGCAATTTCCTTTTAATTTGATTAGTAACTAATTAAATTACACATTTTACCTCAGTAATACAACTAAATTCAATTACATTCATTTTGTAATTCAATAACATAATTTCATTACAGTTAACTCACTCCTACTGAGCAAAATGATGTCCAAAAGATGTCTTTTCAATGTCTTTGTCACAATGTTGAAAAGACGTCCACTGAGGAGCCAGAATGAAAGTTTTTATGACGTCTTTTTTTGACGTGTTCTGCACGTCCGATATTGACGTTCATGGACCCTCTTCATACAAGTTTAAAAACTAGTTCAAATGTGGCCATTGCGGACATATTTTCAACATCATTTATGGCCTCATTTATATTTAATTTATACTGTTTTTGGACCAAATAAACACTCTCAGAATGCATTAAATTAAAACTCTATACTATAACTATATATAATTACACAATTACATACATACATTCTAAATATGTATGTATTTATGTATATATATATATATATATATATATATATATATATATATATATATATATATATATATATATATATATATATATATATATATATATATATATATAATATATATATATAAACAAATGTCCACCTCAAATTGTTTTTTTTTTCTAAAGATTTACTAAAGTAATTCTGGGAAATGGAGACATGTTCTATCATGTTCCACAAAATTACAATTACAATAAATCAAACAATAAATCAAACTTAATGCTTTTTTCTGTGACTAGAGCTTTTAACATTCATTGCTGGGAGAAAATATTTCCTGTTAATGTAATCTGTACAAGTAGTTCAAACTAATATCATTCATAGAATATGTAATGTAATGCAATCATATCTGACATATACTGTAAAGTTTATTTGTTAAACATTTCACTTAAAATATATATATGAATTTCTTAGAATTTGTTTTGAATTGCAATTCTGCTTCCTTTAATTCAAATTCGAATTGCAATTCTAGATCCTGTTTTTGACATCAATTCAAATTCAATTCAAATTCAAGAATTTAATTGGAATTAAAGAGTCATTCTCAATTCAATTCTGAATTGTGCACAAGCCTGGACAGAGTCATTAAAAAATGCTGGACAAAATGAATTAAAGATGTGTTGAGAAAATTAGTTCCATTTATTGAAACAGTGCAAACTGTAGCTTGCAAGCCTTTGAAAAGTAAATAAAGTACAGTATTGCAATTAGCAATGGAGAGTTAAAAAGTGCAAATAAAGTTTTGAGAAAAAAGGTTTAAATAAAAAGATAAACCTCACATATTTCAGCCTTTAAATCATTTTTATAAAAAGAATGAGTCAAAAAAGATAAATTACAGACATTTTATTATTAATAGTAAAATTAGGTCCGATTTTCCCGTGGCGTCTGTCGTTGCTAAGCAACCATGACCTGTAGGTGGCGAGCTACGTAGGCCTACCGTGCACCCCCCCCACCTCCCAACAAAACCATACTTTTTTGAAAGGTCTGGATGTGTAGAATATGAATCTGAATGTTAACATTGAAAATTTTGGGTTGCACTACCTGTTTTAGGCCTGTGAATAGGGAAACCCTAAAAAACGATTTTAAGCGATTTTAACACGTTGAGATTGTCCTAGTCAATCAGAACAGCTTTTAGGGGACCCAATACACACTCAAACTTAACATATGATGACTTAGGTCAAATATCTACCATGCTGCTTATTGGTAGGTGTCTAAAATTAACATAGGTAAGGCTTTATGTTGATACAATAAGCCCATTTCATGCATAGGCCTCGACATAGATTCGCCTATCATACACCCCAACCCCCTCCCCTGACAAAATCATGCTTTTCTGAAAGGTCTGGATGTGTAGAATATGAATATGAATGTTAACATTGACATTTTTGGGATGCACTACCTGTTTTAGCCCTGAATAGGGAAACCCTAAAAAACGATTTTAAGCTATTTTAACACATCAAGATTGGCCTAGTCAATCAGCACAGCTTTTAGGTTACACAATACTCTTACTACACTACATTGATATATATTTAAGGCCTTGTATGGATATAATCGATCAAGGTCCATTTCCATAGTATCAGTTAATATGCTAACGTGCTAACATTCCAACCCTCATTACCCTTTTCATCAAAGGGGTGTGGCTCAAGTCATTTCATTGACAAATCAGAAACCTGTCTGGGTTGTTCATCCAATGACAAAATAAGATATTTGTTGAATTTTCATTAATAGTTTCCTCTGTGTCAGACAGGTATATAAAGACTGTCCTGAAAGACTGTTCTTACTCACACAGACAGATCCTCCAAGTCTGCATCCTCTGCCTATACAGCAAGAAATTTGTTTCACTGAATTGCTCGATGTTTGATATTTTAGTTTTTAACTTAATATAATTGACCCGTCTTACTACACTACATTGATGCTTACTTTAAATATTTGTTTTTAATTATTTTAAATGACATTTGATAGATTAATAGATATATACTTTATTCATCCCAAAGGGAAATTTTAGACGTCCAGTAGCTTACACACACACACACACACACACACACACACACACACACACACACACACACACACACACACACACACACACACACACACACACACACACACACACACACACACACACACACACACACACACACACACACACACACACACACACACACACACACACACACACACTCACACATCTCATTGCCAGCAGCCATATCACCCTGTAGCCCAAGACTGGTTGCCCACTGAAGCTAAGCAGGGCTGAGCCTGGTTAGTACCTGGGAGACCTTCTGAGAAAACCAGGTTGCTGCTGGAAGAGGTGTTAGTATGGCCTGTGGTCTGTGTGGGTCCTAACGCCCCAGTATGGTAATGGGGACACTATACTGTCAAAGAGCACCGTCCTTCGGATGAGACATTAACCGAGGCCCTGACTCTCTGTGGTCACAAAAACCTCAGGATGTATTTTGAAAGAGTAGGGGTGTAACCCTGGCATCCAGGCCAAATTTGCGCAGTGGCCTCTGTCCACCATGGCCTCCTAATCATCCTCATATATATATATATATATATGACACTCAAACTGTTTTTCAATCCTGTTCTGACTCAGAGTTGTCATTATCAGATAAGTACTGTTCATCTGTTACGCTATCATCATCTGATTCATCTTCCTCATCCCTGCCACTCACAGATTCAATGATATCTGCCAATTGCTGTGGGAGAACACATCCCTCATACCACAGAGGCTCAATCTTTTGGTCAACCAGTGTCCAACCATGTCCATTGCAAGCATCAGGGATGTCAGGGTTAGCAATATGGGCCACCTTCCATATTCCAACCTGGTAGGACATTCCAAACAACTTTGAGGACTGTTCTCCACCCATCACACTTAAACTCTCTTAACCCCTCAGTCGTCCATATCCCTTTATTTTTTACCTTGTTCCGTGTAATTGACCCTTCGCAAAGACCCGCCCTCCTTAGTTACTGTCGCTATGCCCGACAAGCTACGCTGCTCTCATGCTCTCACCATGTTCTCACGCAGTGAAAAATACATTGCGGAGCAGAGAGGAGACTGACAACACGCAGACAGACAGGACAGACCAGGTTACTTTTCGGTTACTTTTGATATTAAACATATTAAACAAAGTCTCAGCTTTCAAATGTGGTCATTTTTTTGAAAGAAATTTAAACAATAAATACCGTTTTGGGGCTCTTTAATGTGTCGTGACAGATCGCTGTAGAGCATCAGTTAAAGCTGCTCGTGAACCGATCATCTCTTCCTTCTAGTTCATTTATAGCATCAAATAAACATGAACGAACATAAGAAGTAATGTTGTTTTAACCGCGGAAAGGCGTCAGTATATTCATTTTACCAAGTTCAAATCCTCCTAACTCTACTGGCTGCTTTTTCGGGCAAAATGGCGGATGGCGAAGTATGATTGGTTAGAACACCTGTTAATCAAGCTCCACGCGAAGGGTCAATTGAGTTGCAGAATATACAGTCAGGTGTGAAGAGCACCTTGTCACCAGTTGAGGCCCTCTGAATTTGCCTTGAACTTGCTGCTAATAGTTCAGGCTTCTGTTCGAGTCTTTTGAGATTCATGGTGAATCTTTGGTAGCATTCTCTGTGATATCCATCACCTTCTTTAATGGTGTCTGGTATAAGTTCACAGGTTACAGTCATCCTGTGAGCAGATTCCAGTGGTTCAGCTAATCTCTTGTCACGTATTTCTTTCATTCTGGCTAATCTTGCATCAGAATCTGTGTTTGCCCATAATTGCACGAGTGGTCCATATACAAGACCAGGGACATGCACAATGCATCTGGACTTTGGTTTTGTCCCATGACATCCCCTATGCCTTGAAAGACCTGCAGTCACGTGGCCCACTGACTCATGCCTTGACTCAGACATAACTGAGCAGTTCAGCTATGTTGAAGAAACCAACTACATAACCGACTAGATTATCTATGTGTATAATAATAATAATAATAATTCATTACATTTATATATTCTTTTCCCGGCACTCAAAGCGCTTTACATTGAAGGGGGAATCTCCTCAACCACCACCAATGTGCAGCATCCACCTGGATGATGCGACGGCAGCCATATTGCGCCAGTACGCTCACCACACACCAGCTTACTGATGAATCCAATTGGTATATATATATGAGGATGATTAGGAGGCCATGGTGGACAGAGGCCACTGGGCAAATTTGGCCTGGATGCCAGGGTTACACCCCTACTCTTTCAAAATACATCCTGAGGTTTTTGTGACCACAGAGAGTCAGGGCCTCGGTTAATGTCTCATCCGAAGGACGGTGCTTTTTGACAGTATAGTGTCCCCATTACCATACTGGGGCGTTAGGACCCACACAGACCACAGGCCATACTAACACCTCTTCCAGCAGCAACCTGGTTTTCTCAGAAGGTCTCCCAGGTACTAACCAGGCTCAGCCCTGCTTAGCTTCAGTGGGCAACCAGTCTTGGGCTACAGGGTGATATGGCTGCTGGCAATGAGATATCAAATATCTTGTTGCTGGCAACAAATATCTTATTTTGTCATTGGATGAACAACCCAGACAGGTTTCTGATTTGTCAATGAAATGACTTGAGCCACACCCCTTTGATGAAAAGGGTAATGAGGGTTGGAATGTTAGCACGTTAGCATAATTAACTGATACTATGGAAATGGACCTTGATCGATTATATCCATACAAGGCCTTAAATATATATCAATGTAGTGTAGTAAGAGTATTGTGTAACCTAAAAGCTGTGCTGAATGACTAGGCCAATCTTGATGTGTTAAAATAGCTTAAAATCGTTTTTTAGGGTTTCCCTATTCAGGGCTAAAACAGGTAGTGCATCCCAAAAATGTCAATGTTAACATTCATATTCATATTCTACACATCCAGACCTTTCAGAAAAGCATGATTTTGTCAGGGGAGGGGTTGGGGTGTATGATAGGCGAATCTATGTCGTGGCCTATGCATGAAATGGGCTCATTGTATCAACATAAAGCCTTACCTATGTTAATTTTAGACACCTACCAATAAGCAGCATGGTAGATATTTGACCTAAGTCATCATATGTTAAGTTTGAGTGTGTATTGGGTCCCCTAAAAGCTGTTCTGATTGACTAGGACAATCTCAACGTGTTAAAATCGCTTAAAATCGTTTTTTAGGGTTTCCCTATTCACAGGCCTAAAACAGGTAGTGCAACCCAAAATTTTCAATGTTAACATTCAGATTCATATTCTACACATCCAGACCTTTCAAAAAAGTATGGTTTTGTTGGGAGGTGGGGGGGGTGCACGGTAGGCCTATGTAGCTCGCCGCCTACTGCGCTCTCCACAACGACAAAGAAGTTTTAGTAGCTAAGGGGGTCGCACACCGGACGCGCAGCTCGGCGCCGCGCCACGCAGCGCCAGGTCTTTTAAATTCGAACACATTATTCTCTATGAGAGTACACACACCGGCGGCGTCTGTCCGCGGCGCCCAGCAACGGCTCTGGACCGTGTTCAAAATCCTGCAGCGCCACACGGCGCCATTTACATAGTTATATATTAAATTTACATTTATGTGTCTCAAATAGTAGTAATGTATATACGGACTTAGCCCTGTGCTGGAATATACATTTAGTTCTATATTTATTTAAAGATATCAGAAAATTGCTGATGTTATCAGATTTTCAGGTGAGAGTTGTCCTAGACGTGGCGTGGCGTGGCGCTGAGCTGCGCGTTCGGTCGGATTTCCACCACCGAAAAAACGCTTGCTATAGCTCTGCTACAAGATTTATCTACGGAGAAAAGAAAAACAACCGTAGTGTTTGGGTGCACCCCCATGCTTCATGTTGACCGAGCTTTTAATGTTGTTATGGAAAGGGTGAAGCTGATGGTTGGTTCTTGTCACATGAACGGGGCGCTTGCGCCATTCTGAAAAGTTGAGGTGTTTTCATCTCGCTGCGCCTGGAGAAAATGAGCGCGCTGCTTCAATTATGAGCACGCTTGCCGCGCGCCTACATTTGAAATAACGAACTTGAGCGCGCAACAGACACGATTATGTGAACGGCCCCTTGACGAGCAAAGTTAAACACGGGGGGTTTGAATGGGACTTATATATCGATACTCGCGGCTTAAAAATCGATACTTTCTTGGGGGAAAAAATATCGATTTATATCGCAGAATCGATAAAATCGCATGTATTATAATGCATT
This sequence comes from Chrosomus eos, assembly GCA_036326025.1. Lineage (NCBI taxonomy): Eukaryota > Metazoa > Chordata > Actinopteri > Cypriniformes > Leuciscidae > Chrosomus > Chrosomus eos. Next base: position 16,721,261 of record CM070827.1, read on the forward strand.
AAGAATACCCATATAATGCATTATACAGGCTTCATAGAAAGTGTTACTTTGTTTTTCTCAAAAATGACGGAAAATTCCGTCAGTGGCCGAGAAAGAGTTAAAGGATTAGTTCCCTTCAGAATAAAAATGTCCTGATAATTTACTCGCCCCCACGTCACGCATGTTCATGTCTTTCTTTCTTCAGTCGAAAAGAAATTAAGGTTTCTGAGGAAAACATTCCAGAATGTAGTGGACTTCAATGTGGTGCAACGGTTTGAAGGTCCAAATTGCAGTGTTAATGCAGCTTCAAAGTGCTCTACACGACCTTCTACAGGAAGGTCATTTTCTAAAAAAAAAAAAAACATCGAAAGGTCACGCGAGACTGGTGGAAGTACTGACCTAGTGTTTACAAAGCGAATGTGCAAAGACCAAGTAAAATGCCATTTACAAACAAAAAAAAGGAAAAAAGTAAAAACAACGATGTCGGATGATTTTGAAGTTTGAGGAGAAAATGAGATGGAGTTTTTCGCACTACCCTACCTTTTGGAATGGGAACATGCATGGCCTTTCAACATGATTACATAATGTATGGCGCATCACAGAGCTAGTGTAAGAAGAGCATTTGTGGTTAAAAAGTATATGTATTTTTATTTTTTTAGAAAATGACAGATCGTTTGGCTAGATAAGACCCTTATTTCTCGGCTGGGATCTTGTAGAGCCCTTTGAAGCTGCATTGACACTGTAAGTCCACAATATGGAGAAAAATCCAGGAATATTTTCCTCAAAACTTTTCAGTCTTTTCGACTGAAGAAAGAAAGACATGAACATCTTGGATGGCGTGGGGGTGAGTAAATTATCAGGAAATTTTCATTCTGAAGTGAACTAATCCTTTAGTGGAAGTGGAAAAGCTTATTGCAGTGCATTATGGGATTGGTTACAGTTGTCTAGAAATTCAGGCATACGACTAGTGCAGAAAAAGCTGTCTGAACAAGCAGCTCGCAGACAATAGGCTTGTTTGGGAAACGTCAGGAAAAAATATTTTATTCCAGTGGTTTGTTGTCGCTAGTGGGGCGACTTTTATTTTAGCTTTAATGATCCGATCATGACCCTATCCTCGTCATAGCTCACAGTCATTAAACTCTTCTGTTGTGTGGAGTGTGGAGTGGTTTATTGCTCTGGCACAGAGGCTGATCGGTGTGTCCCGGCGGCAGTAAGAGTGCTCTTTCATCTCTTTAGGACGTACTGCTCTAATAAGCTTTCAGAGTGGCCTTTTATCAGATGCCATGGATCAAGCCGCCTCTCAGTTTTGCTTTAAAGTGTAACACTGAGCCAAACAAAGAACAGAAAAGCGTGTTTACCTCAGCTCTCCTCCCGCACCCCCCACCTGACTCAATTTCTTTTGGGCAAGAAAAGATTTGTCTGTATTCTCTGTTTCCTTTTCTCCAGCTTTGGTCTTCTTTTCACAACCAGTTGTTAAGTCAACCTTTTGAGACAGTCGCTCGAAAGACGCATTAGAATAATCTCAATCAATGCGTTCCTATCACAACATGTCCAGTGTCTACAACTCGCTTTTTTTTTTTTTTTTTTTTTTTCATTCAATTTGCTTTAAAATTTCAAACTCAACTAGGTTTCAGTGAGTTTAGAGGTAGGTACAATGTTTAAATGATTTTGAAAGTAGACCAATATTCCAGTCAACCAAAAACACAGTCCTAACATCTGTCTCAAAACTCAACTACATCCCTAAGCCTGCCTCTAATCCTGACCTACAAACTTTGACCCTGTCCATATTATGTGCTTATTATAGTTATTATTATAATAACTAGGTACTTATCCGGTACCTATCCCTAAACCTAACCTTAGCCCATTATATCAACCAATATTTTCTTAGGTGAGCACACTAAGTACATGTAGTGCACGTACTGTAAAATAAAGTGCAACTGGAATATTGTTTCAGTAATCCTACTTTTCTAAATCAGACACTCATTTAAAATCAACACACACTATTTTAATGATGCTGTTATATTCCTTTTATTCCAGACTGTGTCTTTCTGCAGCATAGCCTGATCATGTTTGCATAGATTTATGAATCACAGCAAAAGTCCTTTAGTACATCATAAAAGCCTAATCTGAAATAAATAATTGGTGTAGTGTGGAGTGCTGTATTTTGGGTAGTCTAAAAAAAATGCACGTCTTGAATAATTAATTTGTTTATTAAGATGGTGGAAAAGCTTTATTCAGGTGGAATTACAGTTCTGTAAGTCTGTGCAGTTGTGCGTGAAGTAATATGGCCGCACAAAGGAAGTTTGTTTGCTCTCCTGCCTAAAATGTGAGCTGTTCTTAGTGCTTGAGGTTTACACAAGGGTTTCTGCACTTGAGGAGCAATCTAAAAATTGTTCACCCAACATTGAAAATGATTTACTCTCATACTCTCAAAAAAGTATAATGTGAAAAGAAGTACAGTTTAAAATACATTTTAAAATATCTTATTATGGAAATGATATGCTTTAAAAGAATATATTTAAAGGTGCAGTATGTAACTTTTTTACTCTACTAAAGCATAAAAATACCATTATATGTTTATGTATATGTAGGAAACATGCTAAGTTCACATACTCGTTTCTCTGAAAAACACTTCTACAGCCAATTATTTTACTTATTATTTTACACGTTCCATGTTGTCAGTCGGGTTTTGTTTTGTCTGTGTGATCTCGCCCACTGCTTGTTCACCCAATAGTATTTCGACACCACAGGATGCCAGTTGGCAGGAAACACAGCGTATCGCAGCCTTGGAAACGAGCAAGCAAACTGGTCAGAGATTGCAGATTCCACACAAACTAAAAAGCCTCGGTATCCATCTAAAAATCTCTGAACGAAAGCATATTAAAATTAATATAATAATTTGGTTTTCGTCGTCTATTGCGCTCGCTCCTGTTGCGTGTCTTCAAACTGGCAACCCGCATGAGCGTCGAGTTGGAGGGGCGGGGGAAACAACAGTCTCTGATATTTGAATTTGGACTGCAGTACCTATTTCGATGTGGTACTCTTGTCATTCTTACATACAGCGCCTTTAAGTGTGAACTGAATGTAATGTTTTCGAAAACATAATTGCAAATTAATTGCATATAAATTAAAATGTATAAAAGTTCAAATTTATATTAAATGCAATTAGTTGAACTAAGTGCTGTTTACCCATTGAAATATTGTGTAAACATTATACTGCTGTTAACTAAAATATATATACACTATATAACGTCACAGGTTTCCACCTCTTCCAAATTACAGTAGTTATGGCGTGAACGCAGTATAAGCTCGTTGTTTTGGTTCAGGAGGAACTGTAAAAGGTGGCTGGTGTTTCAGTTGCGGTGTTTCAGTCTAACTCTGCATAGCATGAAACGCGCTGATGTCGTGTGATGTCAGTGTGATGTCAGTGTGATGTCAGTGTGAGCAGGGTGTGCAGAGGTATGAAAATACATGCGTTGACAGGCAGGTAGGACATCGTAGTGTCAGGAGTGGATGAGCATTTTATGGCCTAACACCTTCCACAGACGATATACTGTAGTATATGTACATTTAAATACATTTAGACCACTTAACTTAGGGATTGCTATCAGGATGTGGAGACTTTCCACCAGCATAAAAAAGAAATTCTGGAACAAATCGCTTACCCTGCCTTTAAGTGCCCTTTTATTTCATTATATATTATCTGCAAGTACAATTTCTTAAATATTTACTTTTCACAAGGGTTATTGATTAATAATTACCAACATTTCTGTCTGTTTTTCACACAAAGCAATCGCATGCCTTCAGAAGAGTAGGAATATAGTAGAAAGAGTTTAATGGAAAAGTGCGACCAACACATTCTTCAAATTTCTCCTTTTGTGCTCCATGGAAGGAAGATGTCGAGTAAATCATTTCAAAACTGGACTTGATCTTATGCTTTTTTTCCTCTAAACAACGCGTGGAGGAGAGCACGAGACCCACATGTGGAGCACGGTCTGTGAGAACACTGTTACTGTCCAGGCTCCATGTTACAACTGTCCTTTCCCAACTAATGACATATCATTAGAAAATTCATTCTCGCTTTAAGAGAGGTGGTTATAAAGTCCAAACCCATATTACTCTAGTGTTGCTCTCATGTTCTCTTACAATTGTATATTAATTAGATGAGGCAACCTCATCAATCATTATTGCTCATACTTGATGTTAACAAACCCTATAGTATTAACCTTTGAGCGTAACTCATCCTGCACTTGCCAGTTCTCTCATTTTCAGTGATTTTGGTCAATCTGCCTCTCTTTCTCACATCTCCAGACTTTAATAACACTCTCTGACTCTAACTCTCTCTCACTTCCTGTGCCTCCAGCATTAAGATGGTGTTGATGTGGACCAGTGGAGACACTTTCAAGACAGGCTACTTCCTGTTGACTCAGGCTCCCATGCAGTTCTGGATCTGCGGCCTCCTTCAGGTGTGTGTGGACTTCGCTATTCTCTTCCAAGTGTACTATTACAGCCTCTACCCACAAAACCCATCTCACACACCACACATACCACCAGCGCCAAGGCCCTATGAAACGCCCGCATGTATTAAGGAATGTGCTCAAATCTATATTACAATGTATACTGTATGCATACATACAAGATCTTTTGTACAATCTCCCCAAAAGGATTTTGGGTACTTAAGTCACACTTAAATATGTTTAAATGTCATCGCATTAGAATACAAAACATCAAACTATGATGCTAAACCTTTTCTCACAATTTTTGTGCTTCTGTTATATATTTTTTTTTAAATTTAATGCCACGTTTTTTTATATATATTTTATGCAATGAAGTGACATTCATATAGATTGTGTTGCTTAAGTGTTCTGATTATTTTTGGAGCCACCGTAAAACTATTTGTAAAACCAACCTTTACATGATGCGATATCATAAAGATAGCAGTTCTATTTACATATACTGTATATACACGCCAGCCCAGGGTAACATTCATGCTTATGAAACCTTTTGCCTTACAGACTTTCGGAATAACCAGAAATGTATCTGACATTAGATGAATGAATGTACAAAGCTTTTGTTATAAGAGATTAATACAATTAGTGTAGTTTTATTTGGATAAGTTTTTACCTCAGTAGCCTGCTGTAGTGTTTCATGCAGTGAAGGCCAAATGAAGATCACAGGAAGAGCCCTGTGTCTATTCGAACCAAAAAAACCTTTTGTTAATAGGAGACAAGTCATACAATTCACAAATCTACAAGACTTGATGAAATGTATTCCCCAATGTTATTTTTGGAGATATGAATAGCAGTCCTAGTTAATTTGCGTGCAATCATTTTAGTTAGCATGACCAATTAGGAAATTACCAGATTCATATACTGACCTTTGACCCCCTAAAAAACTTTAACAATGTTTTTGTGGCATTTTGGGGGTTAATTAAAAGTTGTTGTTTTTTTCAAGGCCAAGGGGTTCAAACATTGAGTCAGTAATCAGCCCTGAACATGACAATACACTGAAAAAAAAAAAAATTTTGTAATTTCCCAGTAAAATTACCTAAACATCTTTAAAACATACTTTTTTAAAGAAAATATATATATTGATTTTCATTAATAAGTTTTTGCTAATGCTTAAAGATTTCTGCTTAAAAAACAAACAAACCAATTTTTGTTTTTTTTTGTTTTCCTTCTTTTTTTCAGTTTTGTCTTACTGGAAAATTTGACAAATACTTATTATTACTTATTATTTTGCATATTAGTACTGGTTCAGTAGTTATATGGATGTCACATGCCAGTAAACAATTCCTGTGTTACGAGTGATATGCTGCTTATAATTGTTATATAGTTAAACGGGTTGAATTGTTTAAAGAGGAATCGTTTAACACAATTGATGGCCTTTTGGCGTGATATTTCCACTCTTGCTTCCAAATATCATGACATTATTTTTTTATCCCTTAAAAAAAAAAAAACATGAAAGACTGTCTCAATTCAGACTGTCTCAACTCCCTTTTTATTACTATTGCTGTTATTTATTTCTATTTTCTATCCTATTCTGTCTTTTTTTACCTGGTTGATTCTAAAATATGTGTTTGACTTCAACTTCATTTAAATATATATTGTTTCTCTTTGTGCTGCATTTTAATACAATAGCTGGTTTATATTATTTCGTTTTTTACCTACATTGACATTATTTTAAACAGTCTTCTGTTAAAGGTTCTTGCCATTGAATGAAAGTAACCAATGTACACTCTGGTTCCCATAGCCATATATAGGTTTACTCTATCATTCTGTTTATGTTTGGGGTTTTTTGTATGTTTTAGTTTTTTTGGTGGGGGATGGTGTTCAGTGTCTGTCTAGCCAAATGTTCTGTTAGTGTTAAGATGGATACTGTTGGGGACTCCACATATTTTCAATGCAATGCAACTTTTTATAGCGAGTTTTGTTAATAAACATTTTTTTAAAAAAGGTCAGTTTGGATACTGCTGTCATTTATATGCATTTAAATTAAGAGATGTTCAGATATTTATTTTAAAGTAATTAAAATATTTTGTATTCAGGTTACTCCAAAGATGCATGTTGCATGATCAAGCTATTGTAAATTCAGACATTTAAAAATGTTAATCCGTAATCCATATTCACATTTACCAACACCAATAAGATAAATCTGTAGTGTATAATGATTTGAGCATTATTGCTCTGTAGTCAACTTAGTCTCACAGACTGTGAACATTTGAGCTTGTTTTTTCATGGAATAAAATACAGGCTTTGAACCAGTTTCATTAAAATGGAAACCTGAGAGTGCATTCATTATGGCTGTGGTCATTATAGCAGTGTTTTTACTGCCAGGTCTCTCAATGTCTTTATGAGCGCAGGGCTCTCAGGAGAATCAATATAGATGTATCTACCACTGATCAATGTTATGAGTGCTTCACAACAATCTGACCATCTGTCACCTACATATAATCGGTTATAGGAATAGATGTGCTGGTCTCCCTGTTCAGTTTGGACAGGACTCAATTCTGGACTCATTAAACACACATCTCAGGAATATTTCAACACCCAGCCATGATAATCAGATGGTAATACCATGCTACCAAAGGATTACTATAATCATATACCATGGTACATGGCAAGGTGCTTCAAAATTACCATACCATGTCCAAAACATACACTACTTATAGTATTTTTTAGTAGTGAAATTATTTCGCTTCACATTCTTGACATTATGGGTTGAGTAATTCCATCTGTCCTAATATGGAAAGTCGGTCTGAGTTTGAGACCACTTTCCTTTCTAATTAAAAATTACATATACAGTATATCCTACAAACCAGCTATCACTCAAGACAATTTGAAAATAAGAAACCTTTATTCTTTTAAAGGGTATTTCACTGTGTTTATTACAACCGGCAGATCCTGAGACTATGGCATCTAAAAGCAGAATTCTACAGAAATATGTTTAAATGTGTTTTCATAAACATAGTTATTGCAAACCAGCTATATAGGAGCATAAATTAAAGTTCAATAGCCTGTTTTGAACAGTGTAACAATGTATGCTCTTACACCAGAGAAAAGCTCATTTTACCTTAAAGGTGGATGCAAAATAAAATGTCAATCTTCACAGTCATACAGTTTTCACAGGTAGGAGCATCCATCTACCAGGTACACGAGCTTAAATAAAATTCAATCATCGCTCACTCTCATGCCATTCCAAACCCATATGATTTTCTTTCTTTGGTGCAACACAAAAGGAGACATTTAACCCAATGTTCAGGCTGTTTTTTTCTGTACAATTTAAGTGAATGGGAACAAAGGCAGCTGAGCTCTCAAATCTCATTCGAACTGCTGTATATATAAAAGAGGCCAGCTATTAAGAGCTGTGCAGGTAAACCTCACTTTCCTGACCTTAAGAGACATTTTTTATGGGCTGCTAGTTTTAAAACCCTTGTTAGCTAGCCCTTGTCCCATGCCGGTTAAAGCTGGTTCGAATCCCACTCGGAGTGGTGCAAGTAGGACCAGTTACATTGGTTCCGTGACCCAGATGAGAGTGCAATTTAGCCGGGTGGTAGATAGCTGTGCAGGTAAACCTCACTTCTCTAGCCTCAATAGGCAAGCTAGGGGTAGCAACTTTTAGTGTATTTGTTAACGTGCCCACCTCCCATGCCAGTTGACACTGGTTCGAATCCCGCTTTGAACGGTGGGAGTAAGACCAGTTACATTGTTGCTGTGACCCGATTGGGTGTGAGGTTTATACGGCTAAATATAAGGGAGGCCAGCTAGTAGATAGCTTTGCAGGTTAATCTCACTCACTTGGCCACAAGAGGCAAGCTAGGGGCAGAAGCTTTCAGCCTTTTTAGGACACCTCCATCCTATGCCAGTTGATGCTGGTTCAAATCCCGCTCTGAAGTGGTTTGAGTAAGACCAATTATATTGGTGCCATGAACCAAATGGGTGTGAGGTTTAGGAAGGTGAATGTAACGAGTCAGCTGTGCAAGTAAACCTCACTCCCCTGGCCTCAAGAGGTTAATGGACCTGCCACCCATACCAGTTGACGCTAGTTCGAAAAACCAGAGTTGTGTGAATAGGATCAGTAGTTACACCTATTCAAATGGCTTGACATGATGGTTTATGATACACGCAACAACATGTTGCTTCGTGTCACTGATGTCAAACCTGACATGACACATTTTAATTCCAAATCAAAAGAGAGATTTAAGAGCTACTAAGTAGGGGGTAAATAACTTAAATTGTGCATCTTTTCTCACACTAAGTTATCATATGGCTTCAGAAGGCTTTAAATAAGGGTGCCATGAGTCATATAGTGTTTTTTAAATTGTTATTGGAATTTATAGACCCAGTCTCCATTCACTTTCAACAGTTCCATTTGTGTTCCATAGAAGAAAGAAAGTCATGCATTTGGAACATGATGGTGAGTAAATGATGACAGAATATTCATTTTAGGGTGAACTAACTCCTTAAAGAATTGTGCTTTGGACTACAAACCTGTCCATTGTAATGTTCCTTTCTCAGTGTCTATTATTGTCAAGTCGCCTGCTTAAACAGGTACTATATATGGCCGCTCACCTGTAGCATGTCTTTGTACGTGGGATTTTTCTTTAGTCTTAGTTAATTGTTTGCATTATGACTTTAGAGATCGCCTGACCTGTGGGACTCCTTGACTTGCCACAGCCACAGATCTGCGATGGTGCGCACTGACTGCAGTGGTCTCTGTGATTCCATGTAACGAACTGTCAGTGTCCTGTGAATCCTCACTGTTTTGGGACTTGGTGCTGTCTTGTGAATCGGGCTTGTGCCGTGTGGCCCGACACTGTTCTGCTTTTAGTTCCAGGTAGGAGCGTGAAAAAGTGTGAAATATGGATGTGACTGGGAATGCCATGAGCAGGATTCCACTCAGGATGCTGCTGAGTGCCACCACCTGGCCAGGAATGCTGCGTGGAACCATGTCACCGTATCCAACTGTGGTCATGGAAATGACGGCCCACCAGTAGCTCCCAGGGATACTGGTGAACTCCTGCTTGGCGCCCAACTCGCTCTCGGCCAGGAAGACCAGAGGTGAGAACAGTGCCATGGCGACGCACAGGAACAGCAGGAGCAGTCCGAACTCTCGAGTGCATCGGCGTACTGTCAAACCCAATGTCTGCAACCCCAAAGAGTGACGTGCTAAACGCATCACGTAGAAGATCCGCAGCGCTCGAAGAACTCGCAGGACCAATCCCACTTTCTCTAGGTAGTTGTTTCCTGAGCCGGTGGGACGATCGCCTACAGACAGTGAGTCCACTATCAAAGTGATGTAATAGGGCAGGATGGCCACCACATCGATGATGTTGAGGGGTGTGCGCAAGAACACGCACTTGCTCTGTGTCTGGATGAAACGGAGCAGGAACTCCAGGGAGAACCAGCCCACACACACTGTTTCCAGCACAAAGATGTTGAAGCACCTCTGGGAGCACTCACCCTGATGGAGGAAACAGATGTTAGTTGAAGTCTGGGTTTCACATTCTGTTAAACCTCTCAAGTCATTTAGAGTCTTCGTGTGAGGGTCATTATGCAGTATATGTCTCAATATATAGGAAAAAAATCCTAGTTTTCCTTCATCACAATATTAGGTAACACTTTATTTTAAGGTGAAGTAGTTACACGTTACTACATGTACTTAGTACTTACTGTAGTAATAACAGTAAATTATGCATAATTACAAATAACCCTAAACCAAACCCTAACTCTATAGTAAGTACACATAGTTAATTAATATTACTCAGTACTTATTTGAGTAAGTACAAAATAACTACGTCACCTTAAAATAAAGTGTAAGCCAATTTTAGCATTAAGTGTGACATAGGATTACATTTAAAATCATTGTGAGCTGTTTAGATTTTATCCCTTGGTGCACTCACTTCTAACATGAAAAACCTGGCAATTCATTAGGAAATATTCCAGCTGTTTTTTTTTTGTTTTTTTTTTAAATATCCAGTTCCTACTTAAAATGTTTCAAACATGTTTTTATAGTTTTAATTGGTGATTTTATTTAATTTTTTTCCCTGTATCCTTAATTTCAGTTCAGTCTTGTCTATCATCCATTTAAAGGCTGGGTTTCCCTAAAATTTTTATTCTGTCATCAAATACTTGCTCAAATGTTACAAACCCACAAGACTTCTGTCATTTTCAGAATAAATATGCTAATATAACAGAGATTTCTATCCATCCATCCATCCATCCATCCATCCATCCATCCATCCAAAGTCTAGATAATCAAAACTTTCAAATCCACCCTATGAAAACTGTATGACTAGTAATTTCCTACTACTTAATTCTGAAAAAACAGAGATTCTAATTATTGGACAAAAAACTTCCTCACATAATAACCCAGAATACTGTCTAACACTTGATGGCTGCTCTGTCAAGTCTTCATGGTCGGTTAGGAACCTGGGTGTGCTCTATGATAGCAATCTTTCATTTGAAAGTCACGTGTCTAGTATCTGTAAAACTGCATTTTTCAATAGTCATCTATGACTTGTGCTTGGACGTGATCACAACTCATTCCTGAAGTGTCAGCAAAGATTGTGTCAACTAGACTCTCCCCTGTGAATGCCAAATCGACACGACAGCCATCGCCACTGATCCTCAACAAACTCGTCTCCATACGCACGTGATGACTCAAACAGATGAACTGCATAATAATGTTCCGATCCAATCTGACCTTTGACCTGTAATGCTATCTGAATCATAATCATAGACTGTTCGTTTGTTGGCCAGAGGATGAGAACTGGCCCCCTGGTCTGATCCTGGTTCCCAAGGTTTTTTCTCCATTCTGTCACTTGATGGAGTTTTGGTTCCTTGCCACTGTCGCCTTTTTTCTCCTTTCTTTGCCTTTGTCGCCATTGACTTTTGGCTTGCTTAGTTGGGACATTTAATTTTATATTTAACAATATTATTATAACATTATTTTCCTGTTATCTCTGTAAAGATGCTTTGAAACAATCTGAATTGTAAAAAGTGCTATATAAATAAAGGTGACTTGACTTCTTTAGTTGTTCCAAAGACAAACAAAAGACTATCGCGTTTGGAATGAGTAATTGATGACAGAATTTTAGGGTGAAATATCCTTTTAACTAACAAAAGCCTTCCATAATGTTCCATAATGACATATTTTACAAAGTAACATAATTTTAATGGGACAACAGCAGCACATGCATCAGTAAGTATTGGCAATGTATTTGATGGATTCCGTTGTGGAGTAATTTGATTTATCTTAAATTGGTTTGATTTCATGAAAGTTTACCAACTGTCAATCGCTCTCTAAGGAATGGCTAGCACTTTGTATTACTAATCAAGTTATAATTAATAAAGTTTAAAAGTCTGAGCTTGCCCAGAGCATGTTTCTGAAAAGAATTTCTCACAAGCACATTCATTAAAAAAATTATAGAATTCAAAGGCTATTGCATAACTTAAGTGACTTGAAATTAATGACAAGAGTCCACTTGAAATCTGCAGCTGAGGTACTGCATTTAATTTCATAAAAACACTTGTGTCTGAGAAACATTTTACTTTCTAATTTGTAGTCAAAGACAAAAACAAATGTTCCATGAATGCTGAAGGTTCTAAGAAACCAGACATATTTAATAACATTTTTAACACAATGAATATACTTTGAATAGCAGTGAAGGTCATCACTAAATGTGTGAGAGAAAATGGAACAACAGTGAATGTGCCCAGAACTGGCAACCCACCAGTGTCAGGACAAAAAGAAAATTAACCCCCTGGTGTTACTTGGTCAATTTAAACTTGTTGACTTTTGCGGCACTTGCTCTGTGATTAAAAGAATTGTGGACTTGATTCGAAAAGCTAAAATTGTCACATTCGTGGTTAAAAATTACTGCCATTAGAAATGACTACAATGCAAAAATAAAGCACACAGCAGTAAAGGGGTGAAACTCTAAAATATTATACTGTACACACACATGCACACACACAGACAGGAGACTATTTTATTTACCAGTAAGTTGAACCAGAAAAGACTGAAATCAGATCAAAACCAGATGAATTGAGTTCTGATTAAGGATTCCTGTTCATTTTTGTTAAATTCTTTTATTGAATTTTGATGATTTCTCTATTTTTCTGGTTTGACTGTAATCATGATGCAAGAAAACACTTCAAATCAAGATTTAAAAAAATCTTAACTTTGCCAAAAAAAAGTTTTTGATCATCTCTAAATAGAAATTTAAATGCAAAACTCAATAAAAGTAAGTTATTATGTCTGAAAACACAAATTCTCAGTAACTGGGAATACATAGCCCTGTTTATATACTTATATAGGGATTTACAAGCCTGCTTCAATTGCACTCTGTTTTAGAAGCTGGATGCTGACACTGATTTAGATGAGCTCACAGATTCGGTCACATCATACATCAGTTTCTGTAAGGATTTGTGCATTCCTACCAGGACTTATTTAAGATACAAAAAAGACAAACCATTTATTCTCAGCAACACTCGCAGCTTCGCCAGTTCAAAGAAGATGCCCATAGGAATGGATACAAAATTGTGTACAATCAGGCCAAAAACACATTGACAAATGAGATTTATGGTCTAAAAAGCTGGAAAACAGGTTTTCAGCCAGAGACCCTGTGCCAGTGTGGAAAGGCCTGAAAGACATCACAAACTACCAGACAATGTCCCCCAATACTGTAGGGAATCAACAACTGGCTGACGACCTGAAAGATTTCTACTGCAGATTTGAAAATCCCAGTCTCTCACCTTACACCCACTCTGGTGGTCTATTTGCACAACCATCAACACCTCCAGCACTTCAGATCAGTGAAGAGAATGTGCATCGGGTCTTCAGGAAACAGAAGAAAAGAAAATCACCAGGCCCAGACTGTGTCTCACCAGCCTGTCTAAAAACCTGTGCTGTCCAGCTGGCCTTCATCTTCTCACAGATCTTCAACAGATCACTGGAGCTGTGCAACGTCCCTTCCTGCTTCAAACACTCCACCATCATCCCCATCCCCCCAAAAAATGGGACTTAATGACTACAGACCTGTCAATCTCATGGTCATGAATTCATTTGAAAGACTTGTGCTGGCACACCTAAAGGACATCACAGGACCCTTGCTGGACCCCCTGCAGTTTGCTCATCGAGTGGATGATACAGTCAACATATAGGACTGCATTATATCCTGCAACATCTAAACAAACAAGGGACTTATGCGAGGATCCTGTTTGTGGACTTCAGCTCGACCTTCAACACTATCATCCCAGGACTCCTCCAGACTAAAGGTGATGATACACAGGGCAACTTTTTGAGCAATGTTGCTGGGCAATCTGCAAGCGATTGTTGCTTGGGCACTTTCCCATTGAAAATGGGCAATAAATTCTATCTAGATAATTTAGATTTGTCGTAGGCCCTGTGGCTCACCTGGTTGCCCGTTGACGGCAACATTGCCCAGCAATATTGCTCAAAAAGTTGCCCTGTGTATCATCACCATAAGGCCCTGTTTCCAACTTTCATTAAGATGCCTTTTGCTAGATCGGTACACAAGAGGACAAGGGATAGACATACCTGTTTACACCTGGTATTTTAATCTGTCTCTTTTGTCTACTTTCAACCACTTCTGTCCTGATTTCTTTGAGGAGAGGGTCTATGGGCGGGTAAAAGTATGCTTTTTTTCAGATCTTTCAATCTAATGGACAAAAAAAGCTTGTGCGATTTACATATGAACGGAGACGACAGAAAAAACATGGGGAGCATCTGACAGCCGCAAGACCACGGCGAACGCGGTGAGTGTGTGTTAGAAATCAGGAATGATGAGAGAAAATTGTCCTTGGTACATTTTTCATCTTCAAACCAAACTTGGGTCTTTAGCCGACAAAGTTTAAATCCCGTCAGGCTAGCACACTTCCTATAATGTTTACACGTTAGGTCAGTAGACAGAGTAGGCGGTCTTTAGTGGCTGTTAAAACACATTCGACCACATAAGCGTTTTATTAAGAAAGCAATCCAGTCGAATGCGTTTTCGACAACCTCAGGAAGTGGTCAAAAGTGGACAAGCTCAAAACGTTTTACATCTTATTTACACCTATATTTAGCGTCGTCCACTTGTGATCCGATCGACCAAAATGCATCTTAATACCAGGTGTAAACAGTTATATTTGTCTGTTGATCACCAGCTTTATGACATATAGCAACAGCTAGTGAGACATCCAACATCTGCACAATCAGCACTGGTGCCTCGCAGGGATGTGTGCTTTCCGCACCCTGTACACGAACAAGACAGCTGGCTGTCTGGTGCACATACATGCCAACCCTCCCGATTTTTCCGGGAGACTCCCGAATTTCAAAGCCCCTCCCGAAAATCTCCCGGACCGACCTTTCTCCCGAATTTCTCCTGATTTCCGAGTGCGGGTGCGAGAGAGACACCCAGCCGACGGGGTGTCATTGGTTGTTGCGTTAAATCTTACTTAGAAACAATAGTGCTATTTTCTGATTGGCTAACAACACCAGACGAACAAAACCAGAGGAGACGCGCGGCCAGAGTTTAGGGCGCTGCGGCATATTAAATATATTACAAATAGTTTTTCAGCGTGAGAAATACAATGTGTGGCGGGAGAGCGTGACAAAAGACCGAAATGAGTGACTGTCACCCTCAATGCGTGACACTTCAGAGCCCTGCTGATGTGTGATGAAAGCACAAGCAGAAACACGGATAAAGTAGCCTATGTATTTTGTATTTACACTTCTCTTGTAAGTAATTCGTGGCAGCTGTCAGTGAAAATTGCTCTCCATTATACATACATATATATATATATATATATATATATATATATATATATATATATATATATATATATAGGCCTATATATATATATATATATATATATACAAAAAATATTGTACAAAAAAAATTTGCGTTTGTGATATATGACACCCCCCCCCCCACTTTGAATATCTCCCGAATTCTGGGGTCTCACGGTTGGCAAGTATGCTGGTGCAGTCATTACAACCTGGAGCTGAACAAGCTCAAAACAGTGGAGATGATTGCGGCCTCCACCCCAGCATTACCCCTACCCACCATCATGAATAGCACTGTGGCAGCAGTGGAGTCAGTAGCCGCGTTTCCACTGCCGGGCCAAGGCCGAGCCGTGCTGGTGCGTGCCAGGGCCAGTCGCGTTTCCACTGTCACTTCCGGGGCTTGAGCGGGGCTTCCTCGGGGCCAACGGCCAGGATTTCTGGCCCGTCGAAAACCTTGGGCCAAAGCGGGACAGCTCCGGCTAGAGGCGTGCTCAAGGTAAAAGGCGGAGTTTATCGGTGTTATGGAACGTTATGATCTGAAGCAAGATGCACATTTCACTGTTTTATATCGCGAAAAATAATCGCTGCTGGAAATGGAGAATCGCCTGTACTGGTCTGTGGAAGATACCAAGCTCTTCTGAGCATTTGGGCAGAAGAATGACGGCGTGTGAAGAAACGAGGACGTTATAAAATGCATCGATGCTGAACTTTCTAAGCTAAGCATTCAGCGAGCAACGCTTCAAGTTCAGGAAAAATAAACAAGTCACGGCCGCCGCAGTATATTGTACAAGGCGATTAAAACGCACAATGGACAAAGCGAAGCTCAGAGAAGGGACTTTCCATGCTTCGACTTGATGTACGGTGTGCTGGTTCACCGTCCACTCGCGAGACAATCGGGACACTATTGCAGCCACGGCCGGTGAGTTAATATACATGCTATCTTCCTATTATAAATAAATTCATAATACCCGCTGAAATGGGTTGGGTTGTATGACGTTTGATCCAGAAAGGCGTGTTAGAGGCGGGGTTTAGGGCAGCGCTGCGGGGCTACTGGCCCGGCAGTGGAAACGCGAGCCCGGTGCTTGAGGCCCGAGGCCAGTGGCTCGGCTCGGCTCGCTGTTAGCTCTGGCCCGGCAGTGGAAACGCGGCTATTTAGGTTGCTTGGCTCTACCATCTCTCAGGACCTGAAGTGGGACAATCATATTTACTCTATTTCAAAAAAGGCCCAGCAGATTCCTTCACCAGCTGAAGAAGTTCAACCTGCCACAGGAGCTGCTGATGCAGTTTTACTCTGCAGTCATGGAGTCTGTCCTCTGCACTTCCATAGATGTCTGGCTCAGCTACAAAATCAGAGGATCATTGGTGCTCCCTTGCCCACCTTCCAAGAACTGTATACATCCCGAGTGAGGAAAAGGGCTCAGAAAATCACTCTGGATCCCTCACATCCAAGTCACAACTGTTGCCATCCGGTCGACGCTACAGAGCACTGAAGAGCACAAGAAAAGTTGTCCCCCCAGGCAATCTACATATAAAATGTGTTTTTAACATTTAAAAAATACTTTATATAGAAATAAATGGTCCATAATTTAAATATGAATATTGTTTCATAACACAAAATCCCCTCAAAATAACAGATATTAAAGAAACATTGAAATTGAAACATTGTTGACTGCGAACAACACGAGTGTGACTCCCAAATGAACAATACCGGAGGATTTAGGTATCTCTAAAGGAGTTATAATTCTACAACTGTCCATGAAGCAATAATATACATGCACAGAAATCTAGCCTGAATAGAAGGCTGGAGAGAGGAAAGGCTTTAAGCCTTAAATTTGCCCAAAGGCATCTTACTCCACAATTTAGTCTGTCTTCAGTCCTACATGCTAAAACACACAACACCATAGACTGTGAACACCCCCTCAACGAAGAGCAGTGCTGGCACACATGCTTCTATGTGGCAGGACTGAAAAAAGGGGGAAAATAAAAGGAGGCTTAAAAGCATGAACGTCAATGATCTGGAATGGCCCAGAAAATGACCGATTGAGAAACAGTGGAATGACGTTATAACCTTATAACTTACCCAAATTACTGCCAGTTTCCACTTTCAAGTATTAATATAATGTGGTCACAACAATGTGGAGACTTTTTGGATATTTAAAATGTCTAAATGTCATTGCATTAAACACACAATATTAAATCAACTGGCATCTGTAAACAAATGCTGTTTACGTTTTTCTCACAACTTGTCACTTTCAGAGCAATTTTACGATGACTTCTAGTCAGCTGGTGTATAGGTGATTTTAAGTGGATGTATTAGATCAGGTTACCTCAAACTGCTTGAGATATTTTTTGCAAATAGGTTTGAAATTTTTGTTTTATAATGCATTTCTATGTGTTATATAATGCAATTCATGCATTTTAAAATGTGGCTTTAAGGGATAATTCAGCCAGAAATGTCTGTAATTTACTCACCCTCAAGTCTTTTTGACTTTCCCATTCCTGTTGAGCATTAAATGAGATATTTAGATTTTTTTCCCCATGCAATGGAAGTAAATGGGGTCCAAATTTATTTAGATGAGTTACCTCAAGTCTTGTCTGTTTCGTGTGGTGCTTTTATTGCTCTCTCTTTTTAGGTGCTATAAATGAAGGCACAAAAGTACATAAAATTCACATGGATATAAAAATAAATTGTCTGGATGTTTTAGAGTTATTTTAGAGTACAGATTGTAGTCATTTTAGATTACTATATACCGGTATGTCAAAAATTGGTAAATATTCTCATAGTTTTATTTTCTAAAACAAAATGTTGAAAACTCCACTAGGTGCATATTTATTAAAGCCATCACAGCTACAGAATCATCAGTTTTGACATATATCTAACACTGATATCAGAACCCTTAAAATTATGATTAAATATTTAATCATTAATAATGTCTCAGTTAAAGTTACAGAGTATCATAATCTGATGTCTTTTTATAATGCTAATTAACAGAAATGCATATGCCTCATGTGCGGCCAACCCCTTGCTATTTAATAACTTATTCATATGTTATTACCATTACTGACACAGATACTGCAAACTGATAAGTATATCAAACTGACATTTCTGCTTAATGGGCATGTCAAGAATTACACAGCAGACCTTAAAGTCATACTTGAGCTGTTTGACGCATGATGCTGTTTCTGAGGGAACAGACTTGTACAATCCTGCAGGCCATGTTTAATTACAAATTACTCTGGGGGAAAAATAATCAATCCACTCTGAAGCCCTGATTGAAATGTATTAATGAGCTTCATCCAGACAAATATGTTTTCCCGTCACAGATCAGGCAGGCAGTTAGAAAACTATTTCTAATCTATAAAAGGTTTCATTTTTCTTTCGAGCCCTGCATGATACCCAGCTTCCTCTGAAACAATCAGGTTTTGCATGCAGTTAATGAACTGCATTAATATTTAAAGGTATAATTAAATGTGATTATTGCCTAATAATGAAAAGAGTTGATGAAGACAATGTTTTAGTTGAGTTTTTCCAAGGTAAAGTGCAGTTTAAATTTGCTATATTTATTCCACCAATATGACATTTTCTGTGGAAAACAAAATGAGATTCTTAGCAGAACATCCATGTTGCTTGTTTCCATAGAATGAACTAGATCTTTCAAGTACTAAAATAGACCAAAAAAAAGCACAAAAAGATATTGAATCATGAGCATAATGAAAGTGGTCCATCCATATGACTATATTTCAAGTTTTCTGAAGCCAGTTAAGTCATTTTACTTGATTTTATAATGTTAATATTTACGCTTTTATTTCTTCATCGTAATTTGGAAACAGAAATCTGTAATTCACCGTGAATGTATGTTTCTTATATTTTCCATTTGTATTCACAAGCTATGAAATAAATTTTACATTGTGTTCTGTCAAAAGATATTGTATTTTGTTTCTGTAGTGTTTAATTAAATATGCATGCATTTCTCTGTGCGCACGTGTGTGTGTGTGTGTGTGTGTGTGTGTGTGTGTGGTGTGTGTGGTGTGTGTGTGTGTGTGTGTGTGTGTGTGTGTGTGTGTGTGTGTGTGTGTGTTGTGTGTGTGTGTGTGTGTGTGTGTGTGTGTGTGTGTGTGTGTTGTGTGTGTGTGTGTGTGTGTGTGCTTGTTTTTGTGACATATGAGGACACAAATGTGTACAATGACATGGGTATTACACTGGTATTACAACTTACACGTGAAATATGAGGACATTGCATGCGTCCTCATATTTCAAACAGCTTAAAAAACATAAAAAACAATGTTTTTTTTTAAATGTTAAAATCCAGCATGTCTCCTGTAAGGGGTAGGTTTAGGGACAGGGGCAGTGTAGGGGGATAGAATATATAGTTTGTCCAGTATAAAAACCATTACGCCTATGGAATGATCTCATAAGTCACAAAAACAAACTGTGTGTGTGTGTGTGTGTGCTATCCCCACAAAGATAGCAATTATCTAAAATCCTTGTCCTTGGGGACATTTTTTGGTCCCCATGAGGAAAACAGTTTTTTGAAAATGTAAAAATGCAGAAAGTTGTGTGTGATGGCCTGATGGGTAGGTTTAGGGTAGGCTTAGTGTAAGGGGATAGAATATACAGTTTGTACAGTATAAAAATCATTATGCCTATGGAGAGTCCCCACAAAGCAATATCTGAAATCCTTGTCCTTGTGGCGACATTTTTTGGTCCCCATGAGGAAAACAGCGTATACTACGTGATATTTTTTGAAAATGTAAAAATGCTGAAAGTTTTCTGTGATGGGTAGGGATAGGGTTAGGGGATAAAATATACCATTTCTACAGTATAAAAATCATTGAGTCAGCATAAAACATGAAAACACGTGTGTGTGTGTGTGTGTGTGTGTGTGTGTGTGTGTGTGTGTGTGTGTGTGTGTGTGTGTGTGTGTGTGTGTGTGTGTGTGTGTGTGTGTGTGTGTGTGTGTGTGTGTGTGTGTGTGTGTGCGTGTAACAGAGTTAATTAATTTACAATCCATTAGGTCAACTCTCTGAAATGCTCTTATGTTGTGGTTTTATTGTTTTGCTTTGATGGGAAAGCTTTTTGGACGAGTGCTAGGGCTTGTTTTTCCTCTTTTGCGCAGTAATTCAAATTAAAACCAGACCATTACCCATTTGAGCGAACACAGAGCCCTGATCCACTCTAAGCTCAAGACATGACTTAATCATGCTGCAGGATGAGCTGCCTTCATCCAACATGACTGATCGCATAAACGCTGATCCAGCATTTTCCCCAACAAATAGAGGGAAAGAGAGCTGTAATGCATTTCATCAATATTACTTAGCATGTTCAGTTAATTGAATTCACTGAGAGATTTACTAGCTCACCGATCTCTCCCCCATACAATAACATTGGCTTCAACATTGGATTATGTGCTTGATAATCACAGAAAGTTTGCCAAATCAGGTACCAGAATAACTACATTTAATGTTCATTAACCTATTGAGAAATTCACTACAATACCACTGTCAAGACATTGAATAGGAGTCTTGTGTCAGAAAATTGCAATCTTATAAGCAACACCGGGGCTAGTTGTCACTATTCTCCTAGTTCAAAACTGTCTAAATGAAAATAATTTGTGTGAATTCTGTCTTCTTAACTAAAAATAACTAAAAATATTTTTTTTGCTATAGCTGTTGCTTATAAGCACATACGACAAAATTGACATACATTCAGACAAACAAGTCAACTTTATAACGAAGATCAATATTATGAACTTAACAATTATATATTTATTACAATTTAAATACAGATATGTTGTGTAAGATGGCTTATAATACTTTTCATATTAAAACACAAGTATTATTTTAAATCTGTCTGTGGTTTTTATTGTGACAATTTATATAGTTATAGGTTGACATTTTTTAAATAACCTGTAACTTTTTTTTTTTTAGGTATCTGTCTACAAAACAAAAAGAGAAATATTCACTGAAGTAAAAGTCCCAGTACCACCTACACGTCAGTTAACTGTGTTGTAAGACTGTAACAATGGATCAAATGCAGTTTTAGTAAGAGTAGGCTATTATTGGTAGAAGTAAGAGCCTGGTCCTGCAGTGTTTTAATAACTGTTATTCACCATACAGCGGAAACAATCACATGACCCTCTCACATTCCCCACGCTTTTTGAAGCCTGTCAACTAAAGAGCTGCCTGCTAACAGCTTCTTTGAATTTCATTTCCAAATTTCAAGTGAATATGCACACTGCCTTTGCTTTTAATTTGTAATGAATAAAGACTTTTTGCATATATTGAACTCTGTCATCTAGCTTGTCAGTGTGTAGCTGTACCCTGATTTCTGAAAGTCTGCACTGTGGATATGAAGTAGAGATGCTTCCCTGTGCTGGAAGTCCATCTGAGTAAATGTGTTTGCTGGAGAAAGAATATGTATTCTAGTAACCTCTGGGATAATCAGTTCATAAAAATGTAACAAAAGTCAGTTTTTGTAATTAATTTAGCAGCCCTACCCCTATTGAAAAACATAAACCTAAACATAAAAAGAACACACATCCCTTTTTTACAAGGGATGCCTCGGTCAAAAGAGATTTCCTGAAAAGGTCACACAACTTTAGAGTCTGCCAACAGTGTGAAAATGGGATAAATCTAAAAGTGGTCATCCAACCAAAATCTAGATGTATAAAATTCAGAAAAACACCTGGGTAACATCTAAGGATAGACTATATGACTCTCTTGCATAGACCTTATTCACAGCAGCGCCATCTTTGACTTTTAACAGGAATGAAAGCATGGCTGTGAGGTATAGATTTGGATTGTTCTGATGACGAAACATAGCAGAAATATCTTTCCAAGACATTTCAGTAGACAAAAAAATCCAGACAACAGGAGCTGTGGAAAATTATAATTGCTCTAGTAGCTTTATACGGCTTTTTACAGCGGATGCCACTGAAAACACAGTCTATCCCTTACAGCCTCGCTTCTTTTCATACATGTCATGGCGCTGCTCTGAATAAGGTCTATTGGCTAGTGTTTACGAGTCCACTAACAGACAAATATTGGATGTGAATGGTGTGCATGGCAGGATGGCAAGGAGGAAGCCAATGCTCTCCAAAAACAACATGGCACCCCAGGGCTCGAAATTAACTTTTTTACCTGGTAGCACTGGCGCTCCCAACTTCAAAAAGTTAGGAGCACCAGCAAAAATTTAGGAGCACCCACCAAATTTGACGTTTAGCTCTGCCTGTAAAGCAGAACGACCGGCAGCATTCTGATGATTAAAAGCCTTAATAATCGAACCTGATTTGTTTTCCACACACTTGTCCCTGCATTTTTTTGTGCTTGGCACTCTCTCCTTGTTTAACCAAGCTCTTGCGCTTAAAATGTATTGGTTTTCGGTGGTGGCCGATGGACACTGTCATCCTTTCTTGCCCTGTTTTTTTTTTTTTTTTTATTAAAGCTGTGATTTTACCACTGTATTTCATAGCTTTGTAAGATAAAATCCTTCTTCGCTAAACCTAATCATCATTTTGGTATATCATCATATCAATTTCAAAAACTACAATAATAAAGTAGCATTAAAAAGTTTATTTTAACTAATTTTCTACCATATACAATTTAATACAATTAGCAGCTAGCTAACAACAACTTGATTTGCACTTTTTGTTTCTGGTTTCACCTCACTCCAGTCTAAACTAAAAGTTTTGGGGTTTTTTGGTAAGTTTTCTTCACATTGTCATATAAATACCTGAAAATACTGTAGTTTATTAAGGTTAAATCTTCCTAACCACTCTTACTAAAAATAAATGGGGTAAGCACACTTACATTCTCATTTTAAGAGGTGTTCTGAGTAAATGTGGTTTGATTTGTTAACATTAGTTAATTCATTAGGCTAACTAACATGAACCATGAGCAATACATTTGTTACTGTATTTATGAATCTTTGTTAATCTTAGTTAATAAAAAATACAGCTGTTCATTGTTTGTTCATGTTACTTCACAGTGCATTAGGCTAATTAATGTTAACAAATACATCTTTTGATTTCAATAAGGCTACTATTAATGATTAAATTAGCATTAACAAAGATTAATAAATGCTGTAGAAATGCAGTTTATTAATAGTTAATGTTAACTAATGTAGTTAACTAGAGTTTAATAAATTGAACTTTATTGTAAAGTGTTACCGATTTGTTATACACCGATGCAGACGTCTCGTGAGTTCAGTGTTGGACAGATCAGTTGTTTTAACCATTCATTAAATGGAATCAGTTCAAAGGAAACATTAGTTCGCGAATCGCACGTGCCATTAGCGGACGTGTAGGATACGGCACGCATTGTTGTGTGATTATCCCAGCAGTTTAGGACATCGCACAAGATTTGTGTCAACACAGAAAACATTTCATCACTGGATAGTTTGTTTTGTTTATTGAAATTGAGGTTTATGTCAGCTGAATGTGCGGAACGCTTTTTTTTTTTTTTGCACAATTCACACCCTGAATCCAGCTTCTTATTCGCAGCTTCTTATTGACGCTATCCGTTCCACCTTAAATGACGCGAACTGCCGCGTTTGCTGGCTTCTTATTGACGCTCAACTTTAGGGACCGTGCGGTTTTTCTCTTTTTCGCGTTTTTTAAGGGATCGTGTTACTTTTGTGTCTATATTCAGACTAAAATAATAATAAAAAATGTTTAAATGCAAATAACACTGATATATCAGCGAAAATGGGCTGTAAAAATATAAAGCTACATGAATATAATTTAGCTACATTATTCTTTAATTATTGTACATGTCATAAGCTCAATTTAGGGATCATGTGGTTTTTCACTTATTCACACTTATTAGAGATCCTGTTTGTATATTTTATGTTTTCAGAAAAGAATAATAAACTATTTTGAAAGGTAAATAACAAATAATAATTACACATAAGTTACTGTAAAACTATAATTAGGCCAACATTATTCTTTAATTATTGCAATTAACATAATTTGGATGTATTCAATGCATGTATTTAAAAATAAATAAATATTATTACAAATTAGAATTACACAGGGTAACCAGAGATTATGCACCAGCTTGGATCCAGCCTCTTATGAAGACCCAGGTGACCCAGCAACTTTGAATAGATGACACCTACCCCTGCAAGGACTCCAGAACATCAAACATGAAGGATTATACAAAATTATCATTTTATAATTGCTTTAACATACACATTCATTTTGCTTAAATGTATATATGATGTTTGTAAATAGGCTACACTCTAAAAATGCTGGGTTGTAAACTAGTACATCATAGTAGATCTACTCCTCTAACGAAATACTAATTTTGAGTAATTATTAATGTGTAATTTGTTTTTTATGAAGCTTTAAACTTGACACATTACACAATGAGCAATTTCTATTGCATTTTCTGCCCATTCCTTTACGCTATTTCTCGGCCGCCTCAGAGGGTGCGTTAAATTTGACAATGTCCCATTAGACTAGAGCTCCTACTCTGACGAAATGCACATCTTGAGCAGTTTTTACTGTAGAATTTTTGTTTTATGAAGTTTTGAATTTTGCACTTTAGACAGTGAACAATAAGCCCGCCTAATGCATTTTCTGCCCATTTCGTGGCGCTGTTTCTCGGCCGCCTCAGAGGGTGCGTTAAATTTGACAATGTCCCATTAGACTAGAGCTCCTACTCTGACGAAATGCACATTTGAGCAGTTTTTACTGTAGAATTTATTTTTTAATACATTTTTGAATTGTGTACTTTAGACTGTGCACAATAAGCCGCCTAATGCATTTTCTGCACATTTCGTGGCGCTGTTTCTCGGCCGCCTCAGAGGGTGCGTTAAATTTGACATAGTTCCATTAGAGTAGAGCTACTACTCTAACGAAATCCAATTTTGAGTAGTTTTTACTGTAGAATTTTTGTTTTATGAAGTTTTGAATTTTGCACCTTAGACAGTGCACAATAAGCCCGCCTAAAGCATTTTCTGCCCATTTCGTGGCGCTGTTTCTCGGCCGCCTCAGAGGGTGCGTTAAATTTGACATTGTCCCATTAGAGTAGAGCTACTACTCTGACGAAATCCACAATTTGAGCAGTTTTTACTGTAGAATTTTTTTTTATGAAGTTTTGAATGTTGCTTTTACAGTGCACAATAAGCCGCCTAATGCATTTTCTGCACATTTCGTGGCACTGTTTCTCGGCTGCCTCAGAGGGTGCGTTAAATTTTACATTGTCCCATTAGACTAGAGCTCCTACTCTGACGAAATGCACATTTTGAGAAGTTTTTACTGTAGAATTTATTTTTAATACATTTTTGAATTGTGTACTTTAGACAGTGCACAATAAGCCGCCTAATGCATTTTCTGCCCATTTCGTGGCGCTGTTTCTCGGCGCCTCAGAGGGTGCGTTAAATTTGACATATGTTTTTTTCTATTAGAGTAGAGCTACTACTCATAACGAAATCCAAATTTTGGAGTGTTTTTACTGTAGAATTTTTGTTTTATGAAGTTTTGAATTTTGCACTTTTAGACAGTGCACAATAAGCCCGCCTAATGCATTTTCTGCCCATTTCGTGGCACTGTTTCTCGGCCGCCTCAGAGGGTGCGTTAAATTTGACATTGTCGCATTAGAGTAGAGCTACTACTCTGACGAAATCCACAATTTGAGCAGTTTTTACTGTAGAATTTTTTTTTTATGAAGTTTTGAATGCTGCTTTTTACAGTGCACAATAAGCCGCCTAATGCATTTCTGCACATTTCGTGGCGCTGTTTCTCGGCTGCCTCAGAGGGTGCGTTAAATTTGACATTGTCCCATTAGACTAGAGCTCCAACTCTGACGAAATGCACATTTTGAGCAGTTTTTACTGTAGAATTTATTTTTAATACATTTTTGAATTGTGTACTTTAGACAGTGCACAATAAGCCGCCTAATCCATTTTCTGCCCATTTCGTGGCGCTGTTTCTCGGCCGCCTCAGAGGGTGCGTTAAATTTGACATAGTTCCATTAGAGTAGAGCTACTACTCTAACGAAATCCAAATTTTGAGTAGTTTTTACTGTAGAATTTTTGTTTTATGAAGTTTTGAATTTTGCACTTTAGACAGTGCACAATAAGCCCGCCTAATGCATTTTCTGCCCATTTCGTGGCGCTGTTTCTCGGCCGCCTCAGAGGGTGCGTTAAGTTTGACATTGTCCCATTAGAGTAGAGCTACTACTCTGACGAAATCCACAATTTGAGCAGTTTTTACTGTAGAATTGTTTTTTTTATGAAGTTTTGAATGTTGCTTTTTACAGTGCACAATAAGCCGCCTAATGCATTTCTGCACATTTCGTGGCGCTGTTTCTCAGCTGCCTCAGAGGGTGCGTTAAATTTGACATTGTCCCATTAGACTAGAGCTCCAACTCTGACGAAATGCACATTTTGAGCAGTTTTTACTGTAGAATTTATTTTTAATACATTTTTGAATTGTGTACTTTAGACAGTGCACAATAAGCCGCCTAATGCATTTTCTGCCCATTTCGTGGCGCTGTTTCTCGGCTGCCTCAGAGGGTGCGTTAAATTTGACATAGTCCCTTTAGACTAGAGCTCCTTCACTAATTATATTCATGTCTTCAATAGGTGAAGATTAAAGATCTACATGAGAGACTGGAATTGTCTTCTGTTCCTACAACACAGGAATTACAAACATAAAGGAATACACAGCAATCATCCATCATGAGTAATATACTGTTCATATAAATTTCAAGTTTTTTTTCTACATTGTGAATGTTTAATATCCACTGCTAATATGGTTTTAAACAGTCTACAGAAACTGGTTTCAAATGAGACATACTTCTTAGACAGAGAAAAAGTCAAAATAATATTATAACTCAATCAACCAATAAATCTATTAATCAGTCAATTAATGTTGTATTATTGTGATATTGTGTGTTTCATTATGTGTGCATATGTTGTAGAGAGCTGATTATTACATTTAATTAAAAATTTGACTGGCCGTATATAATACGTATATTTATTTGAAAAAATATATTTCTTTACATTTGCGGTTACATCTAAAAACAAAATTACAAATGTCTGAATTTGTGCATGACAGTCAAGCACATTGGGTATAAGGCTCCAGTGCAACCATTAACACACACTCAAAAGCAGCTGGGACAAAGCGCCTCCAAATGGGACAAAAATTCAATGGCTATATTTTAAGTGTATTATCTTATCTGACAAATTCATGGGTCCATAATTTCAAACACACTAATCAATAATAATCAATAATTTAATAATCAAACACACTGAGTATGCAACCAATTCACAATAAATGCGTCTCTATTGCACGCATTGTGTTTATCGTGCAATGTATACGCCAAAATGAGTTTTTACTTGCATATGATACGCATTGGTAGGTTTAGGCTGGTATGAGGGGCCATGGGACTTTTAACGCACCCTCTGAGGCGAACAAGAAACAGCGCAGCAAAATGGGCAGAAAATGCATTAGGCGGCTTATTGTGCACTGTAAAAAGTTAAATAAAAAATTAATTAAAAGAAAATTCTACAGTAAAAACTGCTCAAAATTTGGATTTCGTTACAGTAGTAGCACTACTCTAATGGGGCAATGTCAAATTTAACGCACCCTCTGAGGCGGCCGAGAAACAGCGCCACGAAATGGGCAGAAAATGCATTAGGCGGGCTTATTGTGCACTGTCTAAAGTGCAAAATTCAAAACTTCATAAAACAAAAATTCTACAGTAAAAACTGCTCAAAATTTGGATTTCGTTAGAGTAGTAGCTCTACTCTAATGGAACTATGTCAAATTTAACGCACCCTCTGAGGCGGCCGAGAAACAGCGCCACGAAATGGGCAGAAAATGCACTAGGCGGCTTATTGTGCACTGTCTAAAGTGCAAAATTCAAAACTTCATATAAAAAAATTATACAGTAAAAACTGCTCAAATTGTGGATTTCGTCAGAGTAGTTGCTCTAGTCTAATGGGACAATGTCAAATTTAACGCACCCTCTAAGGCGGCCGAGAAACAGCGCCACGAAATGGGCAGAAATGCATTAGGCGGCTTATTGTGCACTGTCTAAAGTGCAAAATTCAAAAATTCATAAAAAAAATTTCTACAGTAAAAACTGCTCAAATTGTGGATTTCGTTAGAGTAGTAGCTCTAGTCTAATGGGACAATGTCCAATTTAACGCACCCTCTGAGGCGGCCGAGAAACAGCGCCACGAAATGGGCAGAAATGCATTAGGCGGCTTATTGTGCACTGTCTAAAGTACAAAATTCAAAAATTCATTAAAAAAAATTTCTACAGTAAAAACTGCTCAAAATTTGGATTTCGTCAGAGTAGGAGCTCTAGTCTAATGGGACTATGTCAAATTTAACGCACCCTCTGAGGCGGCCGAGAAACAGCGCCACGAAATGGGCAGAAATGCATTAGGTGGCTTATTGTGCACTGTCTGAAGTGCAAAATTCAAAAATTCATAAAAAAAACTTTCTACAGTAAAAACTGCTCAAATTGTGGATTTCGTTAGAGTAGTAGCTCTAGTCTAATGGGACAATGTCCAATTTAACGCACCCTCTGAGGCGGCCGAGAAACAGCGCCACGAAATGGGCAGAAATGCATTAGGCGGCTTATTGTGCACTGTCTAAAGTACAAAATTCAAAAATTCATTAAAAAAATTTCTACAGTAAAAACTGCTCAAAATTTGGATTTCGTCAGAGTAGGAGCTCTAGTCTAATGGGACAATGTCAAATTTAACGCACCCTCTGAGGCGGCCGAGAAAACAGCGCCACGAAATGGGCAGAAATGCATTAGGCGGCTTATTGTGCACTGTCTAAAGTACAAAATTCAAAAATTCATTAAAAAAAATTTCTACAGTAAAAACTGCTCAAAATTTGGATTTCGTCAGAGTAGGAGCTCTAGTCTAATGGGACTAATGTCAAATTTAACGCACCCTCTGAGGCGGCCGAGAAACAGCGCCACGAAATGGGCAGAAATGCATTAGGTGGCTTATTGTGCACTGTCTGAAGTGCAAAATTCAAAAATTCATAAAAAAAAATTTCTACAGTAAAAACTGCTCAAATTGTGGATTTCGTTAGAGTAGTAGCTCTAGTCTAATGGGACAATGTCCAATTTAACGCACCCTCTGAGGCGGCCGAGAAACAGCGCCACGAAATGGGCAGAAATGCATTAGGCGGCTTATTGTGCACTGTCTAAAGTACAAAATTCAAAAATTCATTAAAAAAAATTTCTACAGTAAAAACTGCTCAAAATTTGGATTTCGTCAGAGTAGGAGCTCTAGTCTAATGGGACAATGTCAAATTTAACGCACCCTCTGAGGCGACCGAGAAACAGCGCCACGAAATGGGCAGAAATGCATTAGGTGGCTTATTGTGCACTGTCTAAAGTGCAAAATTCAAAAATTCATAAAAAAAAATTTCTACAGTAAAAACTGCTCAAATTGTGGATTTCGTTAGAGTAGTAGCTCTAGTCTAATGGGACAATGTCCAATTTAACGCACCCTCTGAGGCGGCCGAGAAACAGCGCCACGAAATGGGCAGAAAATGCATTAGGCGGCTTATTGTGCACTGTCTAAAGTACAAAATTCAAAAATTCATTAAAAAAAATTTCTACAGTAAAAACTGCTCAAAAATTTGGATTTCGTCAGAGTAGGAGCTCTAGTCTAATGGGACAATGTCAAATTTAACGCACCCTCTGAGGCGGCCGAGAAACAGCGCCACGAAATGGGCAGAAATGCATTAGGTGGCTTATTGTGCACTGTCTAAAGTGCAAAATTCAAAAATTCATAAAAAAAAATTTCTACAGTAAAAACTGCTCAAAATTGTGGATTTCGTTAGAGTAGTAGCTCTAGTCTAATGGGACAATGTCCAATTTAACGCACCCTCTGAGGCGGCCGAGAAACAGCGCCACGAAATGGGCAGAAATGCATTAGGCGGCTTATTGTGCACTGTCTAAAGTACAAAATTCAAAAATTCATTAAAAAAAATTTCTACAGTAAAAACTGCTCAAAATTGGATTTCGTCAGAGTAGGAGCTCTAGTCTAATGGGACAATGTCAAATTTAACGCACCCTCTGAGGCGGCCGAGAAACAGCGCCACGAAATGGGCAGAAATGCATTAGGCGGCTTATTGTGCACTGTCTAAAGTACAAAATTCAAAAATTCATTAAAAAAAATTTCTACAGTAAAAACTGCTCAAAATGTGGATTTCGTCAGAGTAGGAGCTCTAGTCTAATGGGACAATGTCAAATTTAACGCACCCTCTGAGGCGGCCGAGAAACAGCGCCACGAAATGGGCAGAAATGCATTAGGTGGCTTATTGTGCACTGTCTAAAGTGCAAAATTCAAAAATTCATAAAAAAAAATTCTACAGTAAAAACTGCTCAAAATGTGGATTTCGTCAGAGTAGGAGCTCTAGTCTAATGGGACAATGTCAAATTTAACGCACCCTCTGAGGCGGTCGAGAAACAGCGCCACGAAATGGGCAGAAATGCATTAGGCGGCTTATTGTGCACTGTCTAAAGTGCAAAATTCAAAAATTCATAAAAAAAAAAATTCTACAGTAAAAACTGCTCAAATTGTGGATTTCGTTAGAGTAGTAGCTCTAGTCTAATGGGACAATGTCCAATTTAACGCACCCTCTGAGGCGGCCGAGAAACAGCGCCACGAAATGGGCAGAAATGCATTAGGCGGCTTATTGTGCACTGTCTAAAGTACAAAAGTCAAAAATTCATTAAAAAAAAATTTCTACAGTAAAAACTGCTCAAATGTGGATTTCGTCAGAGTAGGAGCTCTAGTCTAATGGGACAATGTCAAATTTAACGCACCCTCTGAGGCGGCCGAGAAACAGCGCCACGAAATGGGCAGAAATGCATTAGGGGCTTATTGTGCACTGTCTAAAGTGCAAAATTCAAAAATTCATAAAAAAAAATTTCTACAGTAAAAACTGCTCAAAATGTGGGATTTCGTCAGAGTAGGAGCTCTAGTCTAATGGGACAATGTCAAATTTAACGCACCCTCTGAGGCGGCCGAGAAACAGCGCCACGAAATGGGCAGAAATGCATTAGGTGGCTTATTGTGCACTGTCTAAAGTGCAAAATTCAAAAATTCATAAAAAAAATTTCTACAGTAAAAACTGCTCAAAATGTGGATTTCGTCAGAGTAGGAGCTCTAGTCTAATGGGACAATGTCAAATTTAACGCCACCTCTGAGGCGGCCGAGAAACAGCGCCACGAAATGGGCAGAAATGCATTAGGCGGCTTATTGTGCACTGTCTAAAGTGCAAAATTCAAAAATTCATAAAAAAAAATTTCTACAGTAAAAACTGCTCAAAATGTGGATTTCGTAGAGTAGTAGCTCTAGTCTAATGGGACAATGTCCAATTTAACGCACCCTCTGAGGCGGCCGAGAAACAGCGCCACGAAATGGGCAGAAATGCATTAGGCGGCTTATTGTGCACTGTCTAAAGTAGCAAAATTCAAAAATTCATTAAAAAAAATTTCTACAGTAAAAACTGCTCAAAATTTGGATTTCGTCAGAGTAGGAGCTCTAGTCTAATGGGACAATGTCAAATTTAACGCACCCTCTGAGGCGGCCGAGAAACAGCGCCACGAAATGGGCAGAAATGCATTAGGGGCTTATTGTGCACTGTCTAAAGTGCAAAATTCAAAAATTCATAAAAAAAAATTTCTACAGTAAAAACTGCTCAAATTGTGGATTTCGTTAGAGTAGTAGCTCTAGTCTAATGGGACAATGTCCAATGTCAAATTTAACGCACCCTCTGAGGCGGCCGAGAAACAGCGCCACGAAATGGGCAGAAATGCATTAGGCGGCTTATTGTGCACTGTCTAAAGTACAAAATTCAAAAATTCATTAAAAAAAATTTCTACAGTAAAAACTGCTCAAATTGTGGATTTCGTCAGAGTAGGAGCTCTAGTCTAATGGGACAATGTCAAATTTAACGCACCCTCTGAGGCGGCCGAGAAACAGCGCCACGAAATGGGCAGAAATGCATTAGGTGGCTTATTGTGCACTGTCTAAAGTGCAAAATTCAAAAATTCATAAAAAAAAATTTCTACAGTAAAAACTGCTCAAAATGTGGATTTCGTCAGAGTAGGAGCTCTAGTCTAATGGGACAATGTCAAATTTAACGCACCCTCTGAGGCGGCCGAGAAACAGCGCCACGAAATGGGCAGAAAATGCATTAGGCGGCTTATTGTGCACTGTCTAAAGTGCAAAATTCAAAAATTCATAAAAAAAAATTTCTACAGTAAAAACTGCTCAAAATTGTGGATTTCGTCAGAGTAGTAGCTCTAGTCTAATGGGACAATGTCAAATTTAACGCACCCTCTGAGGCGGCCGAGAAACAGCGCCACGAAATGGGCAGAAATGCATTAGGCTGGCTTATTGTGCACTGTCTAAAGTGCAAAATTCAAAAATTCATTAAAAAAAAATTTCTACAGTAAAAACTGCTCAAAATTTGGATTTCGTCAGAGTAGGAGCTCTAGTCTAATGGGACAATGTCAAATTTAACGCACCCTCTGAGGCGGCCGAGAAACAGCGCCACGAAATGGGCAGAAATGCATTAGGTGGCTTATTGTGCACTGTCTAAAGTGCAAAATTCAAAAATTCATAAAAAAAAATTTTACAGTAAAAACTGCTCAAATTGTGGATTTCGTTAGAGTAGTAGCTCTAGTCTAATGGGACAATGTCAATTTAACGCACCCTCTGAGGCGGCCGAGAAACAGCGCCACGAAATGGGCAGAAATGCATTAGGCGGCTTATTGTGCACTGTCTAAAGTACAAAATTCAAAAATTCATTAAAAAAAAATTTCTACAGTAAAAACTGCTCAAAATGTGGATTTCGTCAGAGTAGGAGCTCTAGTCTAATGGGACATGTCAAATTTAACGCACCCTCTGAGGCGGCCGAGAAACAGCGCCACGAAATGGGCAGAAATGCATTAGGGGCTTATTGTGCACTGTCTAAAGTGCAAAATTCAAAAATTCATAAAAAAAAATTTCTACAGTAAAAACTGCTCAAAATTGTGGATTTCGTCAGAGTAGAGCTCTAGTCTAATGGGACAATGTCAAATTTAACGCACCCTCTGAGGCGGCGAGAAACAGCGCCACGAAATGGGCAGAAATGCATTAGGTGGCTTATTGTGCACTGTCTAAAGTGCAAAATTCAAAAATTCATAAAAAAAAAATTTCTACAGTAAAAACTGCTCAAAATTGTGGATTTCGTTAGAGTAGTAGCTCTAGTCTAATGGGACAATGTCAAATTTAACGCACCCTCTGAGGCGGCCGAGAAACAGCGCCACGAAATGGGCAGAAATGCATTAGGGGCTTATTGTGCACTGTCTAAAGTGCAAAATTCAAAAATTCATAAAAAAAAATTCTACAGTAAAAACTGCTCAAATTGTGGATTTCGTTCAGAGTAGTAGCTCTAGTCTAATGGGACAATGTCAAATTTAACGCACCCTCTGAGGCGGCCGAGAAACAGCGCCACGAAATGGGCAGAAATGCATTAGGCGGCTTATTGTGCACTGTCTAAAGTGCAAAATTCAAAAATTCATAAAAAAAATTTCTACAGTAAAAACTGCTCAAAATGTGGATTTCGTCAGAGTAGGAGCTCTAGTCTAATGGGACAATGTCAAATTTAACGCACCCTCTGAGGCGGCCGAGAAACAGCGCCACGAAATGGGCAGAAATGCATTAGGCGGCTTATTGTGCACTGTCTAAAGTGCAAAATTCAAAAATTCATAAAAAAATTTCTACAGTAAAAACTGCTCAAAATGTGGATTTCGTTAGAGTAGTAGCTCTACTCTAATGGGACTATGTCAAATTTAACGCACCCTCTGAGTCGGCCGAGAAACAGCGCCGCAAATGGGCAGAAAATGCATTAGGCTGCTTATTGTGCACTGTCTAAAGTGCAAAATTCAAAAATTCATAAAAAAAATTCTACAGTAAAAACTGCTCAAATTGTGGATTTCGTCAGAGTAAGAGCTCTAGTCTCTATTTATTTATTTATTTATTTTTAAATACATGCATTGAATACATCCAAATAATGTTAATTTCAATAATTAAAGAATAATGTTGGCCTAATTATAGTTTTACAGTAATTTATGTGTTGTTGTTATTATTATTTGTTATTTACCTTTCAAAATAGTTTATTATTCTTTTCTGAAAACATAAAAAATACAAACAGGATCTCTAATAAGTGTGAATAAGTGAAAAAACACATTATCCCTAAATTCAGCTGATGACATGTACATTATTTAAAGAATAATGTAGCCTAATTATATTTATGTACCTTTATATTTTTACAGCCAATTTTCGCTGATATATCAGTGTTATTTGCATTTAAATTGCATTTTATTATTATTTTATTCTGAATATAGACACAAAAGTAACACGATCCCTTAAAAAAACGCGAAAAAAGAGAAAAACCGCACAGAGCGTCAATAAGAAGCCAGCAAACGCGGCAGTTCGCGACGTCATTTAAGGTGGAACGGATAGCGTCAATAAGAAGCTGCGAATAAGAAGCTGGATTCAGCCTCGTGGGGTAATTCAGGAGAAAAATCTCCGAATGCTTCACGTGAAACTTCGGTCTTCTTACCTTTTACCATCGTGTCAATTCTCGATTTCGATTAATATGCGTGAGGGAGGGAGAGCAAGACTGTTTGAAGACTGTGAGAGTGCGTGCGCGCGCGACCGTCTCTCTCTCTCTCTCTCTCTCTCTCTCTCTCCTCTCTCTCTCTCTCTCTCTCCTCTCTCTCTCTTTCTCTATGCCCGTTCTTTCAGTAATATGAGCCCTGTCACAAGCGCAGCAGTCAGTCATCTATCACTCACCGATCAAATAGGGCTTTGGCGGTCTCCAAAAAAAAAATCAATGCAGGAAAAACCTCGTTTCATCTTCTCTATTATTCAGCCTTTTAGTCGCGCGGTAGTCAGCTCCCTGTCACGTGACAACGGAGCGCAGCGTAAGTTAATGGAAGTGATTGACAGCTAATATTAACCTATCTAAAATCTGCTTTAAAGTTATGAACGTAAGGATGAAGTTTGATTGGATGTAATCGTTGGATAGAATGATGGTCCGGCGCACATAAGGTACACACTGTGCAGTAATTTGCGAACGTTTTGTAGAGAAATAAAAACAGGTCGCACCACAACCATTATTTGCACTCGCACAGATGCTCCCAAATATATTTTTAGGTCGCACAGATTAAATTTCAGGAGCATATGCAATTTCGAGCCCTGCACCCATCTAAAGTTTGTCAGAGAACCAGAAGACTGTTGGAAGAATGTTTTTTGTACAAATTAGTCCAAAATAACACTTCTTAGTTTAAACAAGACATTTCCATTTAGTGAAAACCAAACTCAACTTTAAAGGATATTGGAAACAACAACATAAAAGTGTCAAAAAAGACAAATATTGTTATTATAACGTAGTTAATGGTCCCAAACTAAATTATCTCCAAAAGCAATATTCTGAAATGTTGTGACAACAATACAATGACTATCTACTTTCCAAGATTCTTGACATTTTAAAAGGCAATGCCATGTACATTTGATGACCCAATGTTTATATAAAGTTTCAAATAACAGTAAATCTAGTTACAAAGCTATGAATAATAGCATAGCAAATCTAGTTTTATCTGCGTTTCCTAAATTGATCAAAGTGGTCAAATAAATATGCTTACTCTTACAATGCGCTGCTGGTGAGATTGACTTTATAATTGTTTCATTTGAATGTTGTATCAAATTCACAATTATAATAGTAGCACAGTTTCACAATAAGTCTATTTGACTGTCCCGATCCTCTTAGGTACTCTTTGATGTGGTTGCGTAACTGTTTTCAGGATGAAATGCATTCTGTCCATCATCACCTTTTTATTTTCTTCTAAATTGGGTAGCAATTCAGCAATCATCTTTGACTTTCTCTCCTTCTCTCAGTCAGGGTCAAATGTTTCCAGTGCTCTCCTGTCTGAGTGTGTGGGCACGTCTGAGTGCTTCAGCTGGATTTTGGTGCTCCAATCCAACAGTACATAAGTGGCATGTCCTATAGTTGCCGGACAGCTTTGATATATTAACTGTAAAACCCTATACAGATAAGTGACAAGACTAATTTTGTCATCTAGCTTCAAATATATTATCAATATTTTTAAATTTTCACTATACATGACTGCTTTAAATGTGTAATTCTGTCAATATTCATATAGAATCACATGAGATCAAACTGTTTTGTAGTCCTTCTGTCTCTTTCTCCCTCTGGACCCTCTAGCTCAGTCCCAGCAGCTGCTAGACATCATAACTCAGGGTCAAGTGCTCTGTTAGATGCTAAATAGACTGACAACTATTGCCCTCTTCTCTTTGTCAGAGCTTGTTCAGGATCTCAGAGGGGCATTTGAGCTGATGGATGGGACCAGTTGTGGTGTAAAGGTGTGTGTGTGTGTGTGTGTGTGTGTGTGTGTGGGGTGTGTGTGTGTGTGTGTGTGTGTGTGTGTGTGTGTGTGTGTGTGTGTGTGTGTGTGTGTGTGTGTGGTGGTGTGTGGTGTTGGGTTGTGTGGTGTGTTGTGTGTGGTGTGTGGTGTGTGTGGTGTGTGTTTGTGTGTGGTGTGTGGTTGTGTGTGTGTGCGTGCGTGCGTGCGTAAAAATTTTTTCAATGACTGTTTCAGTCTTAAAGTCCCACTGTAGTCAATAATTGTATCCCTTACAACTCATTTTTGATCATCAAAATGACATATTTTAACGTTTTCTCCTGTGAAAAAATGTCTTCATGCCTTAAAATACCTTGAACGTAACTCTACACCCTTGCTTCATTTAGTACATGCGGATTCATGAATATGCAAATTAGCCCCGTCTCCACTCGCTCACAACAGCTCACAGATTTACTTGGCCAACTTACTGAGGTAAACGCTCCACAATGGTATTGCTCTTTACAACTTCGGACACATAACAGTATGATGATTAATTCAATTAATATGATTAGCCTTTTCTTGACTATGTTATCAAACAGCTAATAATGTATTGCTAATGTTACACAAACCATGTCTTCTAACAATCATCACAAATGCTTTAAATAACTCAGAACGTCAGTGGAGAAAGGCATATAGTTCATCATAACATTGTAATATACATCATAAACCCGCTATATTGTTAAATGTACCCGATTGTTCATATCAACAGAAAAAATATAACAGGATAACTTGGCTTCTCTCGAGGCTTTGCGGTAATGATATTCTACAGCCCACTGGCATGTTGACGTGATTGGTTACAAGGTTGTTTGTGACGTCAGAACCACCAACAATTTCAAACCGATTTTTTGAGACTGTCTTTGGATCACTGCTGTTTTATGGAGAAAATACTCAGCAATGTTGTTGACTTACGAATTTGCACATGGTTTGTCTTAAAGTGTAAGACTGGAGAAACTGGAAGAACTGGAAGAGAGCACAACTCTCTGAGACAACAAAGGAAATCAACATTTGAATTTCTCTCTTGTGCTATCCTGCTGAGATCGCCTGAAATTCACCCATAAATCTATATGGGTTAATCTGAAAAATTATCATACATTTACACATGTTTGACATCATTTGAAATGTCTCAGTGCGACTGGTACAAAGGTCTCATTCTCAAAGAAGTAAAACAAAAGGTAATAAAGTATTTAAGAGTTTAGAGATAATTTGCACAAATAGATGGGTGTGTCTTCCAGGCAAATGGTCTCCTGCTCTCAGAATTTGTAAACTCAATTCAAATTCCCATTGTTAGCAAATGGTTCCACCATGTAAATCTACTTCTGCCCCCAGTTGTAATTAATGTGAATTCCCACTGTGAACTCATGTTTACATTTGAAAAGAGGTTTCTTCCTTGGTCTGTCTATATAATGAAATGCAACGAGAGGCTGGCGCGATTCTGTAACCCAGTCTAGCCTGAGACGCGGAGTAAAGCAAACACTTCGCATGATGTATTTTATAATGTCAAGGTATTGCATCTTCTCTATTTATTCCAGAGCATTTGATGTTTGTTTCTATTATCCTTGAACTGATTATACAATTGGAGTGATACATTTGATTTTATTCTAATCGACTTTTTATTCTAATCGTTGACATTATTTTCAGTAAAGAGTTAAAAAGAATAGTCAAACATTCGCTCACACTTAATGATGCACAGATATCATTAAAACCTTTTTCATTTATGGAGTCAGATGAAATAAGACTAAATACATATGAGAAAATGTATTTCATTTAATCAAATTACTTTGCCACGCGGAAAGACGGTAAGGCAGGGGCCTTCACCCGCTGATCGGAAAACCTCCTTTGGGCCGATGGAGCCGGGCTTACAAAGCATATTAACAACACCACATTGACATAAACAACATTAAAAGCTTGATTTTCACCACAGGGGGACTTTAACACTTGCAACACTAGGTTGCGAGATCACTACAAATTGCATAATGAATGTTTATGAAATTACACATGCAGTGGGGTCCAAAAGCCTTTTTTAATAAATTGTCCCAAGCATTATGAAATGCTTCTATACAAGCACATTCACATAAACATTCACATAACGAATGTTTATGAAAATCTTGACCTGTGATTGGTGTAAATTGTATATATAAATGCAGTGGGGTCCAAAAACCTGGAAATCTTGAATTTATTTTTCATTTAAACCTTTTTATTTTACTGCAAAAGGTGACCAAATAAAAGACTAAGAAATGCAAAAGGGAGAAAAACAGGTTTAGCACTTTAGCATACTTTTAAAAAGAGTGCTTCTTATGGAAAGAATATATTAAAAGAATATATACTGTAAAAAAAAGTTTTGACAACATATGTTTTTACATTGCTTTAATTCATCAAAATAAGTAAAGCAATTTTCAAATTTTTTATGTTATACAAGATTCAACTAATTTGTTTTAAGCAGAGAATGCCTAATAGAAGAGAATTGGCACTGTCTGGTTACTTCCGGTTTCTGGACTGGCTGCAGTAACACGTCTCTGTCCATGAGGGGGCGCTCGCGTTCGAGTCCACTTTTCTC
This sequence comes from Chrosomus eos, assembly GCA_036326025.1. NCBI lineage: Eukaryota > Metazoa > Chordata > Actinopteri > Cypriniformes > Leuciscidae > Chrosomus > Chrosomus eos. The sequence goes on from CM070827.1 coordinate 16,760,553, forward strand.
AGGATGTAATTTTCGTAATAATTTGAAAGTTGCATTAAAAAGGGGGGGGGGGCTAAGATAAAACACTCAGCTGAAAATTGCATTTTTTTTTCACACTTTTTCATCAAGTTCAATTATCTGTTCTAAAAATCCTAAAAAAAAACGTGATGACGTCACATATTTTCATACTGCCAGAAGTTCTGCTTTACGGCAATTCACTTCAGCACTTCCACTTCATGGCTTCCTTTCTCATGCCATCGGCAATGATAACACCAGCTGCTATTTGAGTTAAGGCTCTTTCGGTTAATACACGAGTTACAAAGAGTTCTAGTTAGCTAATGTAAAATAAAGATAATGTTTGATTCTGCTCTAGCTTTAGGTGCCATCAAACGGGGTCTCTGGTCGTAATCAGTCGCAAATCCGTCTAGCAGAATGCTAGCGTGTTCCGGCCAACAACGGCCTAACCTGTAAGAAATCGAAAGGACATAAGTACTCGTTCATTCGACTTTTGGACTATAATCTATATTGAACTTGCGGAATCAACAATAAAATCTATGTTGATTCAACGACAAGCAGGAGAAAGAGATACATTTAGCCGTTTATCTTCATAGACTCCCAATCATTCTGCACTCGCCCGCGATCACCTCCAGTGGAATTCTAATGGAACTGCAACCAAGATGACACAATGGGGCTAATAGGAAGTGCCAAGGCTCTCCATAGACAGGCTCTGTTTTAAGTAAGTTTAATGTAAGTTTAATGGCTTTATCCAAGTTGATTGTACTTAAAAATTTAAGGCAGCAACTTTTTTTCCATTGAAACACACACACACACACACACACACACACACACACACACACACACACACACACACACACACACACACACACAAGCAATTCAATTAAAATGTATTATGTATATATTAAATTCAATTAGCTGAACTTTAGAGTACTTTTTGACTCACTTAAGTATAACTTTATATGTAATTTCATTCTTCTATTGAAAGCATTGAAATAAGTGTAAATGTACTGACAAGCAAATGGTAAACTAAAATACACTGAAATGTAATTTCTAATTTCTTTTATGTAAGTCAACACACTGAAATAAATTCACTTCTTTAAAGCACGATAAAAGATAATTACAACATAATGATTTAAAATGTACCTTAAAGTAAAACTTGACATTACAAAATGCACTACTTTAAAGTGTACTTCAGTGTGTTAAAAATATTGTCATGAAAGTGTACTTTCTTTAAGTATTATTAAGTGGCCTTTTATTTAATTTATATTATATTATCTGCAAATACAGTTTTTTTTAATTACCTTTTTAAGATGAGAAGTACGCTGTGTACATGTGCACTTCTGTTTGACAAGGGCCACTGTATCTGTGAAATAATCATTTATCATTGTCTTCTGTGCGAGAAAAGCTATACTCACAGAACTCATCAAGTGTTTTCTCCTTTCAGTCTGTCTCCGAGTTGCTCAACTAATTCTCTAATTGAGGCATTTTAGTGCATCACAAACTCATTATAGATAACAGCAGGTTTCCTCAGAGGCCACAGATAATGTGTCTAGTGTGATAATGTAATTGTTTTCTGTTGTATAATGTATGAATTGAGAGTAAGGTCAGGCTTTGATTTGAGTTTGTACACTTATATTGACAATAGGGTAATGTAGCATTTGAGGCTATGGTCTCAGACGGCACGCAAACAGACTTTCCACCAAGTTGTTTATCAGTTCATAGGCTGCTCTTCTTTGACATGATTACAAAGTGCACTTTTATCCAAAAGAATAGTTTTTTATTTTTAAGATTTGAATTACACTAAAAGTGCACATTCAAGACAATTAAGTTGAATGTTAAGTTAATAAATTAAGTTATTAATATTGGGCTTATGGCAGTATAATACAGTGGTTATACAGTATATTAGCCATTTTCAGACATGAAGACACAATCCCACGGCCTGGAAACACAGAGATGCAGTACTTAAAAAAAAAAAAAAAAATCCCCCACAAGGATAGCAATACCAGATATTTTTGACTTTGTGGGGATATTTTTTGGTCCTAATGAGGAAATCAGCTTATATATTATACGATGTTTTTTAAAAATGTAAAAATAGAACATGGAAACTGGTAAACCCTATGCATTATGGGAACCAAATGTCTCCACAAAGATGGCAATATCAGAAATCCTTGTCCTTGTGTGGACATTTTTTCCATGAGAAAAACAGCATATAAATCATATTAAATTATGTTTTTTTGTCTATTGAAAGTCCCCCTAAAACATGAAAGCATAGTGACTGTATATGCATGTGTTCACATGGATATTCATGTCTGTTTCTGTGTGTGTGTGTGTGTGTGTGTGTGTGTGTGTGTGTGTGTGTGTGTGTGTGTGTGTGTGTGGAGGGTTCCGGAGCAGAATTCATTGCTAGCAGTGATTGATTGTCTCTTTGAAGATAAAGAGCTCCCTGGATTCCTCCTGCTGTTCTTCAGTGTGGCCCTTTGATTGTGGAAGACACCTCTCTCTCTCTCTCTCTCTCTCTCTCTCTCTCTTCTCTCTCTCTCTCTCTCTCTCTCTCTCTCTCTCTCTTTATTGATGTCATGCGAAGGCCTGTTACACAGTTACTCCGCGGTATACAAACACTCTTAACTTGGAATGGTTGAGAAGTGCTACGACAAGCCCTGGGAATAGGATTATCATTGTTGTTGTTGATTTCACTTCCGAGAACATTCACTCGTATTGTGTAGCTATACGCTATAGGCAAATTCCTTTTCTCAAGAATATTGAAGCCTTTATTTTAAAATGCAGTGCAGCTGCACAGCCAGCATAATGCAGAGCTGTCTAGATCGCTGATTGGATGGGCTGCAGGAACTGCACAAACTTCTGGCGAAGCGGAAAGGAATCATAATCCTATCAGGACGCTTCCCGCCTCGTGCGTGCCAAAGCGCGCCAGAATGGGCGTGGCTGCTGACTATGCACCTGCGGGGATCCGTTGACTGATATCCTTCTAAAAAGCCTTCTTGTGTGCTCGCTTCGGTGCATACAATAAAAATAGCAAATTTCTCTGCGTTGTTTCAAATGCCGCGCTCTGACTGTGTGTCATGCAAAGCCGGACACAATGAGTGTGCTTCCTGCCTGGGATCCAGCCACGCTGAAGCTGCACTCAGCTGAAGGGAGGCTGCTTTTACTAAGAGAGTATTCCGCTCTCCTCTCTGCGCTCACGGCAAGCCCTCTTTTCACAGGGCAATCCCGCGCCTCGAACCGCGGAGGAAGAAACGGCGGGGCCATAGGATGCCAGTTGTGGCGCACCCCCTACTCGGAACTTAACCGAGATAAAGGATGCAGACAGGGCTGCTTTCCTGGATTCGCCGATTTCTTCGGTCCCGCAGTTAAGGGCTTCTCAGAGCGCTTCACGAGGCACAGAGTCGTCGCAGGCATGCGACACTTCCTACCGAAGCGTTCTAGTTCGGCTTCAGGCCGCCCAAGAGGCGCGACCCTCATCAGCTAAGCCAGCGTCGCAGGTTTCTCAGCCTGCCAGCGACAGAACCCATCGACGCCACAGCCACCTTCAGAGCGCTTCCCATTCCCGGAACATCAGGGGCCCCGACCCAAAGTTGTGTTGGACCCTGAGCCTTGGAAGCCTTCCTAGTCCAAGGACAGGAGGGAAAAGGAAGGGGTTAAGTCCCGCTGTGGCCGGACCACCCCCGAACAAAGCTCACGTGTTTCTCCCGTCAAAGTTCACGCACCCCTGCAAACAAACGCTGTTTTATCAGCAACCCAAAGCAAACACAAAAAGAGCATTTTCTTTTCTCACCAAAACACATGGGTGGCTGGGTTCCCGACACACGGCGGCCCACCCCCAGACTTTTCAATTCAACACCTAATAACTTGGGTTAAGGCCTGGGAAACCATCCCTGATGTGTCAAAATGGGTACTGAATATAATAAAACAAGGTTACTCGCTCCAATTCACTCGCAGACCTCCGAGCTTTCATGCCATGGTCGAGATATCGTAAGGAGCAACGTGGCTCACGACCTCCGCACCGAAGTGTCGAATCTTCTAGTGAAGGAAGCTGTCGAGACAGTTCCCCCTTCATTAAGCGAGTCATGCTTTTACAGCCATTACTTCCTAGTCCCGAAAAAGGATGGCGGCCTTAGGCCCATTCTAGATCTCAGACACCTGAACAAGGCCCTTATGAAACAGCCATTCAGGATGCTAACTACCAATCAAATCCTCGTGCAAATGCACCTAGGGGATTGGCTTTTGTCAGTGGATCTGAAGGATGCTTACTTTCATATCCAGATAGCTCCCCATCACAGGCCATTCATAAGATTCGCCTTCGAGGGGCAGGCTTATTACATTTACATTTAGGCATTTAGCAGACGCTTTTATCCAAAGCGACTTACATCTGAGGACTAAGCCAAACGAGTCATCGTGAAGAGACAATAGCAACCCAAGAAGTGCTCAAAATACCAAGTTCAAACATTGCTCAGAGTAGCATAAACCAGACAAGTGAGGATTTTTTTTTTGTGTGTGTGTGTGTGTTTTATGTTAAGTGCTCACGGAAGAGATGAGTTTTCAGTTGTCTTTTGAATGCTGTCAGGGATTCTGCATTCCGGATGTCGGTGGGCAGATCATTCCACCAGCATGGAACCGCGAATGAGAAAGTTCTGGAGAGTGATTTTGTGGCTCTTTGTGAAGGTACCACGAGCCGTCGCTCATTGATTGATCGTAGGCTTCTGGTAGGGATGTAGACTCGTAGGAGCGAGTGAAAGTAGGAGGGAGCTGAACCTGTGGTCGATCTGTAAGCAAGCGTCAACCCCTTGAACTTGATGCGAGCAGCGAGTGGTAGCCAGTGCAGAGAGATGAACAGAGGAGTGACGTGGGCCCTTTTGGGCTCGTTGAAGACAAGACGAGCTGCAGCATTCTGGATCATTTGTAGAGGTTTAGTTGCACACGATGGAAGTCCAGCCAGGAGAGCATTGCAGTAGTCAAGTCTAGAAATGACCAGGGCCTGGACGAGAAGCTGTGTTGCATGCTCAGTTAGGAAAGGCCTGATCTTCCTGATGTTGTGCATTGCAAACCTGCATGATCGAGCTGTCTTTGTAATGTGGTCTGAGAAGGTCAGCTGGTCATCAAAGATTACTCCAAGATTTCTGACCGACCTTGATGGGGTGATTGAGGAAGAGTCTAGCGGGATAGTGAAGTCGTGTTGTAGAGACGGATTGGCAGGGAGGACGAGAAGCTCAGTCTTTGTCAGGTTGAGCTGCAGGTGATGTTCCTTCATCCATGCCGAGATGTCAGCCAGACAGTTTGAGATTCGAGCAGCTACTGTGGGATCATCTGGTTGAAATGAGAGGTAGAGCTGGGTGTCATCAGCATAGCAATGGTAAGAGAAACCATGTGCCTGTATGATGGGTCCCAGTGATGTGGTGTAAATGGAGAAGAGGAGGGGTCCAAGCACTGAACCCTGGGGAACCCCTGTAGTCAGTTGATGTGCTTTGGATACCTCACCTCTCCATGTGACCCTGAAGGACCTACCTGTGAGATAGGACTCAAACCAGTGGAGGGCGGTTCCAGTGATGCCCAGTGATGAGAGAGTGGACAGAAGGATCTTATGATTTACAGTGTCGAAGGCAGCAGACAGGTCCAGCAGAATGAGAACTGATGATTTGGAGGCAGCTTTTGCGATCCGCAGGGCTTCTGTGACTGACAGTAATGCGGTCTCGGTTGAATGCCCCTTCTTGAAGCCGGATTGGTTGACATCCAGCTGGTTGTTCAGAGACAGGAAGGATGATACTTGGTTGAAAGCAACTCATTCAAGTGTTTTCGCAATGAATGGTAGGAGAGAGATAGGTCTGTAATTCTCTAAGAGTGATGTGTTTAATGTTGTTTTTTTAAGCAGTGGAGTTACCCGAGCCTGCTTAAATGCTGTAGGGAAAATGCCAGCGTGTAGGGATGAGTTGATAATGTGTGTGAGAGCTGGTAGAAGTGTGGGAGAGATGGCTTGTAGAAGGTGTGAGGGGATGGGATCTAGAGGGCAGGTGGTAGGATGACTGGAGAGGAGAAGTTTAGATACCTCTTCCTCGGTTAGTGGAGAGAAGGAGGAGAGAAGGTTATTGGCTGTGGGAGTGGTTGGTCTAGGTTCCTGCGTGTGTGGATTAGAGAACTGACTGCTGATAGTTGTTGTTTTGTTAGTGAGGCTTATCAATACACATAGGTCCCTGGCACCTCGTACTTATACAAAATGTCCCTGAGACAGCGGGGAATGCTCATTCTTAACTATCTCGACGATTGGCTCATTCTGGCCCAATCGGAGGCCGAGTTACAAACCCACAGATCCTGGCTCCTCAGTCATCTAGAATGCCTTGGGCTCAGGATCAACCTTTCCAAGAGTGTACTGTCTCCCAGCCAACGTATAACCTTCCTGGGAGCAGTCATTCACTCTGTCCAGATGAGAGCTTGGCTCACGCCAGACCACGCTCTCTCCATCCAGCAGCTAGCTGCTTCGTTCAAGTCGGGCTCTTACAGATCCCTCAGAACGTTTCAAAGGGCACTGGGCCTCATGGCCTCAGCATCGTCAGGACTCCAGCTAGGCCTACTGCATATGTGTCCTCTTCAGCGTTGGCTGAAGCCCCGAGTTCGGCTCATAAGTGGTGATCAGGCCACCCTGCGCATCAAGGTGGACATGGCTGTATCAAAGCCCTGACCCCGCCCCCGGGGAACCCTCAGATGGTTCATCTGATCTGGAATGTCTTCGGCAGGGCAGAGGTAGACCTCTTCGCCTCAGAAGACAACTCTCATTGCCCAATATTCTTTTCAAAGAACAGGGATGCTCTGGCCCACGAATGGCCCAGCCTCCCCGTCTACGCATTCCCTCCGGTCTCGATGCTCCCTCAGGTCACCGAGTGGATCAGCGAGAACAAGTGTGCTGTCCTCCTAATAGCCCCTCTCTGGCCTTACCGGCGAAGCATACAAAAAGGGCTTCCGGTCACGAAGCAGAGATTATCATGATGGATAGTGGACGCTATCTCTCTAGCCTACACTTCTATGGGGCTTAAATGTCCCATAGGTGTCACAGCTCATTCCACATGGCCTTTTCATGAGCTTGGTCCAGTGGTGTACCAATTGAAGACATTTGTGCGGCGGCCCGCTGGTCTTCACCGTCCACATTTGTAAGATTTTATTACTTGGAAGGAAGTGCCAGCACTGCAGGCATGAGTTCTTTCTATCTGAGAGGTCTTGGCCCAAACCTCTAGGTATCCCTTTGCGGGCTCCGACATTGTCTGGTCCCCGTTGCAGTCTGACTTTAGTTCTATGATAGTTCAGAGCGAAGTCGTCAGCTAATAGCACAGCGTTTCGAAATGGGTTGCCATAGCGTATAGCTACGCAATATGAGTGTATGTTCTCGAAAGGTAGTAACCAGTGGTGGACGAAGTACACATACCACGTACTTGAGTAAAAGTAAAGATACTCAAGGTAAAATATTACTCAAGTAAATGTAGAAGTGCTGCCTTTAAACATTCACTTGAGTAAAAGTACAAAAGTATTGAAATGTACCTTCAAATGTACTTAAGTACCCAAGTACTTAGATTTTTTATGGCTATATATATATATATTTGAATTGAATTAATTTTTTGTGTGTTTAATTTTGGAGGGAAGGGGACATTTACAGTATTTACTGTATATATTTTTATCCAGTGCCTATGGTCATAATTATTAAATTCACATAAACCTGCAAAACGCCATTATATATATATATATATATTATTTATATATATATATATATATATATATATATATATATATATATATATATATATATATATATATATACATACACACACACACGGGCGTGCGCGCGCGCGCACACACACACACACACATACATATACAGTATATATATATTTTCTATGTTATGGGAGCAGCCAATTTCCCTCCAAAATTAAACACAAAAACGTATTAATGCAGTGTTTCTGCTACTCCCCAGAAAAAAAAGCCATTATATGCAAGTCATTTTAGTGGCAACAATGTACATTATGCGTCAATACTTACCGATAATTGCTGCAATAATAGCTGCTGCTCTCTGTCCCGCTTAAAATCATTGGCAACTCGATTTGTTTGGAACTATTGAGAGCTACACGAATAACGTGACCGCACGGCGGCGAGATCACTGTCACAACCATCTATGTTCGCAACTCTCATTTAACGGCTCTGGTTCGTGCTTAGTAGATACCACCAAGGCAAGTTCAAAACAAAGTGAGCGCACTGTACTGTGATTGGTGGCTCGTTTGGCCAGTTACGTTTTTATCCACTCATAAATAAAGAGGAACGACTGATTTTGAAAATGTAGTAGAGTAAAAAGTAAGATATTTGACTTTGAAATGTAGTGGAGTTAAAGTAAAAGTCTCCCAAAATGTAAATACTTGAATAAAGTACAGATACGCAAAAAAGCTACTTAAGTACAGTAACGAATTATATTTACTTCGTTACTGTCCACCACTGGTAGTAACCGAGTACATTTCCCTAAACTCCTTAAATTACATCTGATGTCAATATTATCACTAATAGTCAAGGCATTTCAGATATAACTCGTATAACTCGTGTTATTATATGTCTTGGTTTGAGTAGCACATTAAAAAAGTATATTTGAAGTTCACTGCAGATAATATATGACTAAATTCTCTTCTACTGTTAATTTTTAATGAGTTTCACAAAGTCATGTTTACATATAATCAGATAGAATAAAGGTTATGCGTATTTAGTACTCCACCCATCCCAGGTTGGGATAGGAATAGTTATGAGTGAGGAGAGGGTTGTGGAGGGATGCTGGAAAACTGTCATGGGACAGAGGTAAGTATAAGAGGAAGTCTGTAAGTCTGTTTATGCCTCATGTCACGCTAATTGAGTTGATTATCTGAATGTGCTCCTCCTATGCTAATTAGGATGATTATCTGTGCGTGATCCTCCCAAACTTTGTTAATAAAACATCATTAAATGTACATCATTTAAGTTCATTGTGATACAGACCAAAAAGCAAAGATAAAAAATTGTTGATGAATGTGTGATGGGAACAGATTTTGCTGTTTTTGTGGGTTTAGGGCGAATATAATAGCGAACTATATATGAACCATACCCCCAGGGGTGAGCGAGAGGGGGGGGGGGGGGGGGGGAGGAGGATGAGCACCCCAACAGGACGTACACACAGGCCAATGCTCATGGAGAAATGACAATGAGTGCAGTTTGCGTATGTGGCAAAGTCTGCAAGAACCGGCATGGCCTGAAGATCCACCAGGAGGAGCCCAGCCCAGAGTCACCCCACAGCGCCTAGAACCATCACGCCCCACAAGCCTCACCTCATGTCGATGTCAGACATTCCGAACACTGCCAGGTCAAGTGGCCTGCTGCCAACAAGGAGAGAGAGTGGCTCCAGTTCGATGAGGAACTAGACAAAGTCCTTGAAGCTACCGCAAGGGGGGACACAGACCAGAAGTTGCGGGCTATGCAGTGGCGGATCTAGAAAATTTTACATGGGGGGGCAAAGGGGTGGCAAGAGGTCTTAGCAGGGTGGCAGGGGTAGACTGTGGGAATCCCTATATGTGAATTGCTTTAATAAAACAAACACAAAAACACAGTAGTTAGTTTAATCGTACCCTTACACACTACAAATGTTTTTAATTCACAACAGGAATAAGCCCAGTGCAGTGTTCAAACAAAACTCTGCATCTTTTAAAAAGTAAAAGTATAAAAAGCAAAATTAAAATATCAAAAAAATTACAATAATTGTGTCCAGGGACTTTTAGCCTTAATGGTTATGCTCCAGCTACTTTTTTCAACTACTCTTGCCAGCAAAAGTCAATATGTGAAAACCGGTTATCCTTGTATTACATTAGGCTACACTGTAGGGCCAAGTAGCTGGGTCATTCCTGGTATGCGGTGACATTTTGGCTTCAAAATGCTTCAAAATGAGCGTTTCTTGCATAGTATATGTCCCTTATGCCATCTTAGATTTTTTTTTCTTCTTGAAACAATCAAAACAATTTTTGATGAATAGAATATGTTTCACATTCCACCCTGTTAGGTTTATAGACCTAACAGGGTGGAATCTAACAGGGTGGAAAATTCTGAGCCAAGTCAGCCATAGCTCTTTTAGTGATCAACATTTAGCTAGCTAACCTTCTATGAACATAACTTTTCTAACTATGTCAGATTTGTTTTTAATTTTTTTGATAGGACAAACATTCTCCATAACATAGCCTAACAGGGTGGAACTTTAAGCGTGGGACAAGCAGGATAACATTTCAAAAACTAAAAAAAAAAGTTAGGAGTGAGAGTTGAAGCTTATTTCAGTTTGTACAGTTGAATTCCAGCAGGTAAAGAAATTAAGTCACTTCTTGAAAATGGTCTCAATGAAATTGCATTCGGATTTGGAAGGCAAAAAAGTACATACTAACAGGGTGGAATGACTTCAGGGACGCAGTAATTGAAGAAAATTTTAAGAAAAGACGTATATATTTTCACAATGATTTATATGTATGATTAGAGGCAATTTAGCCTAGTCTATAACATAATAAAAAAATATTTTGAGGTTTTTGTCATTTCATGGTTTATATTTCTCGCAGAAGTTGATTACTGTGCACTGAGGACATGATATAATTGAATGCATACATCAATTAAAATGGTGTAAAATACAAAATATTATTTTAATGTCTATTATCTCTGTTTAAATGGTAAAAAAATACTTAAATCTACAATTTAAGTCATTTACTATAAATATTTGACTAATTTTAGAGAAAATAAATACGGAGGCCGAGAGAGCTCAACGTGCTGCAAGCTAAAGAAGACGCATGCAATTAGAAAAAAACGTATGCAAACAGAAAAACGCATGCAAATAGAAAAAAACGCATGCAAATAGAAAAAACACCCGCAAATTAAGAAAACATCTTCATCAGTTTCACAACACACGTGTGCTCCAAATACTCACAACACAACCAAATAGAGAAACGCGCTGCAAAAGTTCACAACACAACCAAATACAGAAACGCGCTGCAAACGTTCACAACACAACCAAATACAGAAACGCTGCAAGTAACACAGACCACAACGGAAATGTTTCCGGGGAACCAAATAAGTGACGGACCCGGCTGGGACGTGCTTATTGCTCGTGAGCATCCCTATGCCCTACTCCCTTCGAAGGGCAGATGGCAGAGCTCTTCAAGTGGGACTTTGGAGTGAGCGTGGCACTAGTGTCCCATTTATGTAGCCGTTTAAAACGCACTTGATGAAGGGAGCAACGAAAGACAACGTAATTTCCAACGTAATTATTTTCACCTGGGATGTTCCCATGACAACGCAGCAGTTGTCCATCAGCTGAACTGCTGTTCTGACGACAGAAATATATTGCTGTTAATATAACGGTTGCAAATAAATGTATTTGTTTATTTTTCCTTTACAAAAAAGAAATGTTACAATATGCGTTTATTTAAACTTTGGACCCTACATTAACTAACATTTCTTATGAAACTTTTCTTTATGAAAATTTAAACATAACATGAAACAATTTGTATAGTGTAACTGATGTATAGATTAATATCTTGCCTTCATGTTCGTCTTCTCTATCTTTTTTATTTATATTTTAGTTTCCAGCTCATTGTTCTTTTCTCATTTGTATTCTGATGACATTGAACATATTGTTAATACATTTGTATACTGTACACAAGTTGTATGTAATAAAAAATGAATCTCTGTGTGTTTTGCGGGGTAAAAGATTTTTTTTATATATAAAATAAAATAAAGTAGAATTTTGAGCTGTAAGCAAAGAGTATAGAAGAACTATAAAAAAGTATAATATTACAATATATTATAATATTGTTTATATATACAATATATTACAATATTACTTTAAAATTATAGTTAATTTATAAAAAATATACGTCCTTTGCTGTAAGCACGTCCTGTCTATCATAGAAATCATATAGAGACTAGAAGCCCTATTGGCCGCTGGAAACCGAGAAATTCGTCCGCCATCTTGAACCGGTCATATTCCTAGTTTCATTGCGTGGCAGCAGATTAGATGCCAGAGCATTGTGGAGTATTTTCCTGTTCTAATCGCCGGACCATCGAAAATAGGGCTTTTCACAAGTAAGTCTTAACATTACCGTACTATTGGTTGTATTTTGTGAATAGAATATTACCAGATAATCGAGAAGGAGCAAGGATATTTGCTATTACTGTACTGAAATCGTTGTGAAATGCTGTTTACTGCATCAGCCGGTGTTCACCCGGCATGGAGAGAGGTGGGGTAACTGTTAAAGTAATAATTACAGCTTCTAGGTTATCAGATAAGCATTCAACTGCCCTGTTGTATAGGTTATTTGTGTTTGCGCACATGATATCAGGAAGCAATGTAACGTTAATACACGCATGACAGCGATGCTTATTTGAGTTACCCCTCCAACTTCTAGTTTTATTGATAACCTATATCTTATCATATGCGATTTGGCTATTGATATTACAGAAGTCCTGTGGTAAAATTACATTAACTTACTCCATCTACCTTGTAAAGAATCCGAATAGGGCTTTGGTCTCGACATTTTCCCCTCCCACATCCACATACAATAAAAAAGGTATAGGCTTAATGTTGTCCGAGTTTAATTTTTAGAAACACGTTGAAAAGCTTCATCTCACTTTTTATTACAGGTGGCTGCGTTCGGTGGATTCGGTGGCTGCGTTCTGTGTGTGAAAGTGTGTGTGTGTGTGTGTGTGTGTGTGTGTGTGTGTGTGTGTGTGTGTGTGTGAGAGAGAGAGAGAGAGAGAGAGAGAGAGAGAGAGAGAGAGAGAGAGAGAGAGAGAGTGTGTGTGTGTGTGTGTGTCTGTTCGTGTGTGCGTCACAAATCATAAATTGTTTCTTCAACTTATTAAAATATCTTACTTTACGGCAACTATGTGTTTCTGCTTCTTTATTATATGTATAGTGTGTGATTTATAAAATACATTATATCCTTCATCACACATATTGTGTCTGGTCACTTTATATCTTATAGCAGAATATTATATTACTGTTAAGCCTACTATGGATATTAAAATACGCCGAACCATGTGTCCTGTATCATAGCTACATGAATGACCTTTGCAGCAAAAAAAACCGCGTGAAAATCAGTTCAGTATTCAGTGAGATATGATTAATTTAATGCGCTGACAGCTCATTTCACCTGCCATTCAGATTACACTGAGCGGAGCGGATGACCGGTTTAAGATGGCGGCTCCAATTCTCGTCCGTGCCAATAGGCAGTAGCGGTCGATAGGGCGTCTACCTATATGATGTCTATGCTGTCTATCACGTCCCAGCCGGGTCCGTCACTTATTTGGTTCCCCGGAAACATTTCCGTTGTGGTCTGTGTTACTTGCAGCGTTTCTGTATTTGGTTGTGTTGTGAACTTTTGCAGCGCGTTTCTGTATTTGGTTGTGTTGTGAACTTTTGCAGCGCGTTTCTCTATTTGGTTGTGTTGTGAGTATTTGGAGCACACGTGTGTTGTGAAACTGATGAAGATGTTTTCTTAATTTGCGGGTGTTTTTTTCTATTTGCATGCGTTTTTTTTCTATTTGCATGCATTTTTATCTATTTGCATGCGTCTTCTTTAGGTTGCAGCACGTTGAACTCTCTCGGCCACCGTAAAAATATGTGTAAATAAACAATTGGGACAGGAAAAGTCACCATACCAGGAATGACCCAGCAGCTAATAATTTGTTATTAGTAACCTATAACAAATATAAAATCAGAAATATTTATCACATGCACACACGCAGTTATGTTTAGACTACTTAATATAATAATCCTGATTTTATTTATTAGTTATTTCCCCAGTTTTAACCTGGTTTCATTGCTGTGATATCTGAGAGGAATTGGATTTGCTTAGCTAATCAAATGATCGATCTCCTAACTAGCACTGTATTGTGTGTTGTAACGTAACAGCGACCATCAGTAAATGTTATTATGGATACAAACCATTTATATTTTTTATTAAGCTGTTCTTGTCTTTAAAATCAAAATTAGGCCAATCAAAGGAAAGAGTGCTCTTACAAATCATGAGGAAGCGATTTGACCGCTGATTTTGGCTAACGTAATAGACTCGCTGTTTTTGCTGATGCTGAATCGTCTTTAGCATACAATACATTCATTACAAATGTAACTTTAAGTTAAACGTTTGTTTAACTACACATGGGGAAACTCACTTCACCTTCAGAGGCTCTGGGGCAGCTCAGTATCTCCATTTGGGTTGCAGGGCCACCGCACCGCAGCAGACTCGCTGTGTGTGTGTGTGTGTGCGCGCGCGCGCGTGACTGAGCGAACGCCGCTCTGCACGTTTGAATCAGGGACGTACTAAGTATTTGAGGGGGGACGGGCTTTAATAACAATTTAATTGTTCAATTTTGGTAAATGTATCGTTTAGTTCACTGTTTTGAGAAGCTTGTGGGTTGTTTTTGGATCACCAAAGTTAGGGGGGCAGCTGGGGGGGCAAGGCTCTAGAGTGGGGGGGCACCTGCCCCCCCTTGCCCCCCTGTAGATCCGCCCTGGGGCTATGTCAGTAGTGATCATCAGCATCGGAGCTGAAAGTTTCGGCATTAAGAAACAACAGCTGACCAGAGGTGTGGCAGAGCCAAACCGACGGGAAGTGAAGATCAGTCGGCTGAGCTTAGACTGCTCGGACGGCAGTTTAAGAAGGCAAGGGAGAAGGAAAAGGCTGCTCTGGCAGAACTCCGCTACACCCTGAGGAAAAGACTATCCACCCTCCGGGGAGCTGAGTGGCATAGTGTTGAGGGCAAAATGTTCTTTAATATTCTTGCCCGACGCCTGACGGAGTTCCTTCTGAGGCACACGTACATCGATATCTCTGTGCAGAAGGGGGGAGTCCCAAAGATGCCAGGATGCATCGAGCATACATGAGTTGTCACCCAGCTGTTACGTTAGGCACGTGAAGGAAAATGGGAACTGGCAGTCCTCTGGCTTGATCTTGACAAACCTCACTTGACCGACATCACGTTCCAGACAAGATCAAGAACCTCATACTGGACTATTACAACTTCAGTTTGAGAGTCACCTCTGCAGCAGAAACATCTGCATTGAGAAGGGCATTATCACTGGATGCACTATTTCCGTGATATTGTTTGCCTTGACGATGAATATGCTGGTGAAGTCAGCATGGTGGAGTGCAGAGGCCCACTCACCAAGTCAGGCATACGGCAGCCCCCCATCAGAGCATTTATGGATGATCTGACGGTGACCACAACATCGGATCTGGGGTGCAGTTGGATCTTCCAAGGGCTCGAGCATCTCATCAACTGGGCCCGGATGGACTTCAAGCCAGCCAAGTCCAGGTCCCTGGTGGTGAAGAAAGGGAAGGTTACAGACCGGTTCCGCTTCTCACTAGGAGACATCCAGATACCATCTGTCAGAGAAAAAACAGTCAAAAGTCTTGGCAAGATCTATGGCTGCACCCTGAAGGACACCGCAGCACTCCAGACAACTATCAACCAGTTGGGAATCTGGCTGACGGCTGTGAACAAGGCAGGTCTGCCACGTAAATATAAAGCCTGAATCTACCAGCACGGCATCCTCCCCCGACTGCTCTGGCCACTGGTGGTCTATGACGTGCCAATTACCACCGTTGAATGCTTCGAGTGGAAAGTCAGCTGTTCCCTGCGAAAGTGGCTAGGCCTACCACGAAGCCTCAGTGACATCGCCTTGTATGGGAGGAAGAACAAGATAAAACTGCCCTTCAGCAGTCTGAAGGAAGAGTTTATGGTAACCCGATCAAGAGAGGTGATGATCTCTACAGAGACTGATATCAAGGTCTCTTCAGCAGGCATAGAGGTCAAAACCGACAAGAAGTGGAAGGCCCAAGAGGCAGTAGACCAGGCTGAGTCACGGCGTGGGGGCAGTGGCAACTGGACGGGCAGGACTCGGGAGCAATCCAAGACCTCGCTTTAACAAGGCACAGGGAAAGGAAAGGTGGCAGCTGGTCCAAGATGAGGTCCGAGCTGGGGTGGAATAAGCCCACTGCAGTAGGACAGTAGGGATGCAGCAGAAGGGGCTTGCAAAAGTCGACTTAGGGAGACAGCTCAAATTCCCAGAAAACATTGCGGTGACTACGCTCAGGCCAAACATTGTCCTGGTGTCAGAAATAACAAGGAAAGTGGTCCTGCTGGAGTTGACTGTCCCCTGGGAAGACCGGATGGAGGAGGCTTTTGAGAGGAAGAAGGCCAAGTACGAGGAGCTGGAAGGCGAATGCCGAAGAAGGGGGTGGAGGAATCGATGCAATCCCATCGAGGTCAGGTGGAGAGGATTCGTCAGCAAGTCACTCATAAGGGCCCTCAAGATGCTTGGAGTGAAGGGACTGCACATTAGGAAAGCCGTCAAGAACATCACGGGCCCACGCTGAAA
Source organism: Chrosomus eos (assembly GCA_036326025.1). NCBI lineage: Eukaryota > Metazoa > Chordata > Actinopteri > Cypriniformes > Leuciscidae > Chrosomus > Chrosomus eos. The sequence goes on from CM070827.1 coordinate 16,776,967, forward strand.
AGGCGGCAAGATGGCTGTGGATCAAGCGGCTCTAAAGTTCTAATGTGGCATTGCATGCTTCATAGGAAAGGCAATCCCAAAATGCACAAAGAATGAAGATGATGGATGAAATGGGATAATTATACTGTAAATGTTTTTAATATGCTTATACAAATTCTAGTACTATTGATACTGTAAAAAAGTTTGTTTTATTTTAAGGTGTCATTGTTATAGTGTAATTATATAATTAACTACTCAGTAATGTTATTTAATAACATTTAGGGTTAGATGTTTTAAATATGCATAATTTACTCTTATTACTGTAGTAAATACATGTAACATGCATAACTCTAAAAATACATTTTTGCCATAAGTTCTAAATAAAATGCCATTTTACAGAGTAGTTGTGTGTGCTATGTATTTTTTGTAATTCCAGAAATAAGACACGCTGATCATTAACTTAGCATGATGTTAACACCAAACTCTTTGGAATCAGCTGTGATTGTGTATCTATAGTTTGAGGACAAACTATACAAACCAGATTTTGTCCCATAAAATGGAGCTTATGAAATCTGACAAAACCTCTCTATTCTGGGACATTCTAAATTATTTAATCTTTTCTAAATAAAGAAATACTTTTGTTTGGCAGTCTACAATTTCAGTTTTCTTTTAGGGGCTCGAATAGTCCCTGAAAGTGACAAAAACTTTCATTGGAGATGCTTTCAATTGCTAAACTGATTCAAAAATAAAGAAAACACTGTTGTTTAAAAGTCTGAAATGTTAGTGTTTTAGGGGTTAATTTGGTCAATAGTAATTATAGTTAGCTTTAAACAAGTCACTGCGGTGTCCTCAGGAATACAATGAAACAAAGTTGTGTGAATGAGTGTTTTGCGCGTGTGAGTGAGTGAGTAAGCACATGTGTGTTAGTGATAGGACGGACTTGAGATGCTGTCCCCCAGGCTGTCATGCCTGTTTCTGTCAAAAAAAAAAAATTCCTTTTACAGTACATAGTCTAGATACCGAGAATCTCTCTCTTCTCTCTCTCTCCTCCCTCTCTTCTCTCTCTTCTCTCTCTCTCTCTCTCTCTCTCTCTCTCTCTCTCTCTCTCTCTCTCTCTCTCTCTCTCTCTCTCTCTCTCTCTCTCTCTCTCTCTCTCTCTCTCTCTCTAATCACCAATTGCAGAGAGATGCAGAGATAATTAAACTCTTAAGTGAAAAGTTCACGTAAGTTCACTGAAGTCTGCATCAGAATTTGATTTCCAGTACAATTTTCTTCAGTTTAACGTTTAAAAGGATAGTTCACCCATTAATGAACATCCAGGCATCATGCAATTCCAAATCCATTTGATTTTCCTTCTTGCATAGAACAAAAAAATGATTTTTTTTTAAGAATGCACTGGTTGTTCATTTTCCAAGCAATGAATCAGTATTGGAGCTTTCAACCATCAAACTATTTTAATATATTATACAGTATATATAATATATCTTTATGGCGTCCTAACTTCTGTTTAGACTGTTCACTGTTTAAAACCAGTCAAAACTTATTGGAAGACTCGTGAAACTAACCATGTGTGACTCTGAGTTTAACAGAAACTATAAGTGAGTGGGACATATTTGTTGTGCACCATCTATGTCAATGCAACCCACACCTTTGGAGATATGCAAGATTTCATTCCTTAGACTTAACACCCACACACAACACACACACACACACACACACACCACACACACACACACACACCACCACCACACACCACCACACACACACACACACACACACATAAACTTATTCTTGTTTCACAGTAAAAAAAGAGAAAAAATCCTTACAACCAGATATGTCATTTGAGAATAAAAAATGCATAAGACCCCACACTTACCCCAATTTAGACATTTAAAAGGTATAGTCCACCCAGAAATGAAAATTCTTTCATCATTTACTCACCCTCATGCTGTCCCAGGTGTAAATTACTTTTTTCTGATGAAAAAAATAATCCATCTCTGTGAGTCCATATAATGCATGTGTATGGGATTTCCCAAAATGATGCTTAAAAAAACACACACTTCCAGTCAACTGTCAAACACTTCATCAGCATTTTGAGAAGGGTAATGTGAATGTGCTTCACAACATGCTGACATTCATGACAAGCAAATGTATATATATACAAGTTTATTTTTATAGTAGCTATTATTTAGCTTCAGAAGACATTGATTCACAAACTGGGGACGTATGGATTAGTCATGTTCACTTTGTTGTTTTTTTGAAGCCTCAACTTTGAGGGATCTATTCACTTGCATTATATGGACTTTTCTTAAAATCTTTGTTTGTGTTCTTCTGGAGTAAGAAAGTCATATACATGTGGGACAAAATGAGGGTAAGCAATAGCCGCATTTCCTCTGCAGGGCCATGGCTGAGCCGTGTTAGTGCGTGCCAGGGCCAGTCGCGTTTCCACTGTCACTTCCAGGGCTTGATCGGGGCTTACTCGGGGACAACGGCCAGGATTTCTGGCCCGTCGAATACCTTGGGCCAAAGCGGGCCAGCTCGGGCTAGAGGCATAGGCAAGGTAAAAGGCGGAGTTTATCGGTGTTATGGGACGTTATGATCTGAAGCAAGATGCACATTTCACTTTTTTATATCGCTGCTCAAAATGGAGAATCGCCTGTAGCCTACTGGTCTGTCGAAGATACCAAAGCTCTTCTGAGCATTTGGGGAGAAGAAAGGGTACAACATCAATTTGAGGGCGTGTGAAGAAACGAGGACGTTATAAAATACATTGATGCTGAACTTTCTAAGCTAAGCATTCAGCGAGCAACGCTTCAAGTTCAGGAAAAAATAAAAAAGTCGCGGGCGCAGTATTGTACAAGGCGAATAAAACGCACAATGGACAAAGCGGAGCTCAGAGAAGGGACTTTCCATGGTTCGACTTGATGGATGCGTGCTGGGTCACCGTCCCTCTGTTAGTGGCGACTCGCGAGACAATCGGGACACTATTGCAGCCACGGCCGGTGAGTTAATATACATGCTATCTTAAAAAATAAATAAATTTATAATACCCGCTGAAATGGGTTGGGTTGTATGACGTTTGATCCAGAAAGGCGTGTTAGGGGCGGAGTTTTGGGCAGCGCTGCGGGGCTACTGGCCTGGCAGTGGAAACGCAAGCCCGGTGCTTGAGGCCCGAGGCCACTGGCTCGGCTCGGTTCGATGTTAGCCCTGGCCCGGCCCTGGCCCAACAGTGGAAACGTGGCTAATGATAAAATAATTTTTTGGGTGGAGTATCCCTTTAAGCCACCCTTAAAAAATTAAATATGTATTCCCTGAAAATATTTTTAAGGATGTTTAAATAACTGGAAAACTCGACAAAAATACTGAAGAATTAAGAAAGTTATTTTTTCCTGTGTGATAAGTGTCACACGAGCCCTAGTCTGGATCATGTAAGTGTACACTCACTCACCCTCTCCTCCTCCTCCCTCATGTCAGGCATGGTGCTGACACACAGTGTAACTGCCGTGATGGCCACAAACACCACCGAGAGGCAGGCAAAGATCTTCCCAGGAATCCCAGAGTGAGGGTTCTCCACCATGTCTCTGAGGCTGTGCATGCACCCCGCCAGACGACCCTCCTCTGGGACCCCGACACCCGGCGCCTCCTCATACGACTGGGGTGAGGTCAGCTCGACCTCCTCCTCCTCCTGCCGGAGTCTCTGGCGCTGCTCCTCCTGCCGAAGGCGCAGTTTTCTCAAGCAACACCACTCCAGGCTGGCCTCCTCCACACCCCAATACAACAGCTCCTCCTGAAAGGACAGCGCGCACATCTCCCGCAGAAGACGGAGTTTCCCGGCCGCCAGGAATGTAACGATGGAGCGGAAGGCGCTGGGGCTTCGGTCGAAGAAGAACTCATTGCAGTGTGCGTCATAGTCATCACATAGGTCAAGGATTTCCTCGGCATTGCTGCAGCTACGTAACTTCCCCAGGCGCGTCAGTGGGAACTCCTCTAGAGTGGACCATGGTATGCGATAACGGATGCCGCCCACATTGATAATGGCGGTACGGTCAGTTAAAACTCCCTCGTCTGCTCCAGCCCCTCGATTCCGATGAATCTCGTCCTCCTGTACGCCGGGCTTGCGCTGAATTTGCACGCGTTTGTAGAACACACCCTTTTTGCTGCTGATTTCATGGGGGTTCTCCAAAGTTTTAAAGTGGAAGGAGGTAAACTGATGATCAGTACTGCCTGCTAGGAAAGCCACCTCTTGGTACATCTCTGCCACGTGGCTGTGCAGGTCGTACACTCCACAAATACACAGTCTACCAGGTCACGGTAGTCATCATGGCGGAGCTTTGAGAGATAAAAGAGGCAGATATTAATAATGAAGATGCTATAGTTCCTGCTTCAGTGTGCAAGCACAACGGGCACAACACAAAAACATTCTTTGGTCAAGATATATCCAAAACACACAGGAAATACTCCACAACACAAAAGGAAAAAATGTCTTGTACACTGCAAATAATTAAGTTTACCAATTTTCAAACAGTTTTGTATTGTTACAATATTGCTAGTATATGTGAAGGAATAATGTGCACTTTTTCTTCGTCTTATCTGCAGTCAGATATCCCTATTAATTGTCAGCAAATATCCACCAGATGACGCAAAATGTGTCTTTTTGACAGCTACGGAATTTTTGTTAAAACTACAGATTGGACATCTGCATTTTTATATTCCCGTCCATGGAAGAAATTCAAGGATTCAAGGATTCAAAGGTTTTTATTTGTCACATACTCATACAAGATGAGCAGTGAAATGTTTTTTGTGACGCACTGTACTTCTGTGCTCAATTGAAAAAAAATAAAAAAATACAATAAAATACAATAAATACAATACAATACAATAGAGTAATAGCGAAAATTATAAATAAGTTACTATTAAGTTATAATTAAATTATGCTTATGACTATTTTACCTGTGCAATAGTAATGCAGTCAGTGTGCAATGGTTAGAAATAAAGAATATTATTTTATCTACAAGTTAAAACTAGACAAGCAGATGTACAAATGTTAAATTTCAGCGGCTGGGTTAAAAAATGTTGAAAGTGTATTAAAAGTTCAAAGTGTTCAGAGTGCATATATGCATTATGGTGTTTTTCTCTTGTCATGTAGCACATATTTAAAATAAATAAATGTGCTTCTACTGCTAGCCAAGCTTTGATAACTCTTTCAGTATTTCAGTTATTTAAACTTTTTCCCTGAATGTCTGAGTCACCTGAAAGAGTTTGAGTTCTTGGGGACTGTCGTCATTGGCTTGCTTAGTTGGGAACACTAAATATTCAATAATATTATTGTTTTGACTGCACTGACACTATTAGATGAGAACAAAACTTGAACTGAATTGAGCTGGATGATGACAACACTATTTCAGTGCTGCTTTATAGCTGATTCGAATTTGTTTCATAATTGGTGAATTTTGCACTGTTATTACACTGTTATTACACAATTATTGAACTGAACTAAATCAACATTGAACTCACAGTGAAAGAAAATGCACTATTTTCTTCTGAACTGAATCAACACCGAACTAACTTCAGCTAAATAATAATACTATTGTCTTTACAGAAGAATTTAATTATGTTTGCATCATTGATCATCACTTTCCTGTTTATCACTGTATTATTTTATTTTAGATGTTTAATGTCCCCTTTAATTTTTAAAATGACCCATGTAGACCCTTTAAGCCACAAAAACAACAAGATAATGATACACAACACAATCAGAGCTAGATATAACTCAAGGGTGTTGACTTCGATTGTGTTGTGTCTTAAAGGAATAGATCTGTGTTATTTTTCCCTGTGTAATTACAATTAATATGGACTAGTCCTTTCAAGCTTCAAAAATTGACACAAAAGAATCATGTACATGAGGTATATTCCATGTCTTCTGAAGCCATATAAAAGCTTTGTGAGGATCATAATAAAATTAATCGTTATTCAGTAACAATAATGACATTTGCACCCTGTATTGTATGTGCACTTGTAGTGTACTTTAAGGGGGCTTTCACACCTGTAGTTCGGTTCATTTGGTCCGGACTAAGGACGAAAAATTATACTTTGTATCATTTTCAGGCGTTTTGGTTCCTTTTCTCACCACACTGATTGCTCTGGTCTGAATCAGTTGATGAGTTGATGAAACGAACCAAAATACAGTCACATGACAACATCCACATCACTCATTGGCCAGATGTGTCTTGAACATGTTTCCACAACTGCATTTCAATTGGTCAGAATTAACGTGCGGGAAAATTCCAACAGAACTCACAGAAGTAAACAAAGAGGATAAAAATCTGGCAGACATGCGGAGAATTCGCTCACAATGTATGTTCAGAATCAGCACAAGCTTTATCCTTTCGCAAATCCCCTCATAAACAACAAAGTCTAGACGTGATATAAATAAGAGATTCACTGTGCAGTGCGGACAACTTCAGTGTTTATGATGAGAGTTTTAGTGAGAGTGCAGAACGCGGTAAGTCAGTGGGAAGCGCTATTGACAATCTAAATAATAGTTTTGTTTGACTACGGCAGCTGGTTTAGTCCAAAAATGCGCAGTTCTTTGGCAGTTGGGTCTGTTCGAGGTCGGAACACGTTCTCACCACAAACGAACCACTCCAGAGTTTGTTTGAAAGCGTACCGAGACCACTTCTTCGAGGAGGTCTTGGTACGCTTGTTTGGTCCACTTTTGGTGCGCACCCGAGTGCGATTGCTGCATTCACACCTGCCCAATCGAACCGCACCAAGGGGGAAACAAACTCTAGTGCGATTCAACTGAACTAAATGAGTCAGGTGTGAAAGCACCCTAAATCTTTAAGTTTACACCTGTATAAATACATAAGAGTACACTTTCATGACTGTTTCTAAACACACTTAAGAATTATGTCTGTGACATAAAACTTTGACTGTCAAATTGAAAGTTTTACTTTAAAGTACATTTTAAATCACGGTTTTAATAATCTTGTATCATGTTTTAACAAAGTACACATATTTGAATGTGTTGACTAACATACTAAAGCACATGTATTTGATTATATATAGTGTAACTATTGTGTGTTATTTATGCCCGATTCAGTCTTAAGCCTAGTCCCAGACTAAAATGTATGTTTGAGCTGTTTTACCATAACTCAAAGCAACTTGCAATGACATATCTTAAAATATGTCAGTGCCGATGTTTTGTCTCAAGATGCACACCAGTAGGCCTAATGTTTTTTTTCTCTATAGGGCACGTTTATAGGCCAACTCCTGGCTTAATCTAAGCCTTATCTGTGAAACCAGGCCTTAAAGTTAATGTTTGTAAAATGTACTAAATTGCTTCATTAATACAAATATATTTCAATACATGACATACAGTTTTCAAAATAAATTACAATAGAAGTATATTTTAAGTGACCATAAATTATTGTCAGTATACATTCAGCTTAACCATATTACAATGACAATAGAAACATATATAAAATGTCATACAAGAATGTTCTTAAGTCTTACATAAAAAACACTTTCAGCTAAATACATTTAAAATACATTTAAACTATAATACATTTGAATTTAATTGCAATTAATATGGAACTCTGCCCTGCTGAAGATTTTGAGTAAAAATGAGTACACTTTTGCACGGGTGCAGAATTTAGCCTTTCCTATCCGTCATTCCATGAACTCTGTATTAAGAATAGCAGAAGTAACTTCAGCACGTTGACTGTCTCAAGGGCAAAAATACTCAAAAATATGTAATGAACGCATAGAGGTTTTAAAACATCACAATTCATATTCATACTAATATATTCATTGTCTTTGTCTCCTAATACATCACATTCTCCTGACTATATTTGCATATATTTTTTTCCGAACAGTCGTGAATATAGGTTCTTCCATCAGTCCCATGGCTTTGGAAGTCGTAATTGCTCACGAGTCTCAGGATGCAGTAAATTCATGTCACAACACAAGTTGAATCCCAAAGCAGAGGAATTAATTATGATGTTTTCTTTTCTATTCATGGGTAAGTTCCTAAATGAGCCATGTTCTCTACACAATGGCAGAGTAAGGTCCAATGCGCTCAAACGAACATGGGTATAATTAGTGCAACTGCAATAAGAGATTTATGAAACAGACCTTCTCACGCCAGAGGATTCAATCTGTAATTCTGGGGAAAAGCCATCGGTCTCACAAAGGCTAGTCAGCCTTTTGTTAAATTAAAGCATGATGTTTTCAAACAGCTTATCTGAGGAGAAAGGAATCTCAGACCGTCATCTCTCTCATTATATTTATTAAGACGTCAGAAATGAATAATGAAAGGTGGTGCTATCATAGTTAATATTACTGAATTTCAAAAAGCAGCAGGCAGAATTTTGAAGCTCACTTAAATCAAATCAAGTTCTTATTTCAATTTTTTTTATTTCAAGTTTTAACTTAATTTATATTATAAATGACATTTATTTTAGAGTGTCTCCTCTAAATTATGATATAAGACGCAATTAAAGAAACCTTTGAATGTCATGCATGATACAGCTTCTGTCCCGTCTGGGCTTTAATTATATTTTTCAACTTGTTGCCTGAGCACCGAGGCCTCTGTTAATCCAAATGAATCAGTGTCTAATTGAAACATGCCATGTGTTACCGCTCAATCCATGAGTCAATACATGACCCAGCATTTCCTGCATGAAGCTCATACTGTGAATGAGCTCAAACTGCACAAATGTGCCAGTTGAAGTAGGCAGTGCACCAAGGCATTTAGAAAAATGCAAATGAGGCAGACGTTACATGTAACGATGATGAATGATTTTACTCAATACGTTTGAGTGAAGTAAAGCAATGTAGAAGAATGACAGATCTTTCCAACATGAGGTGACTTTCATCAAGTGAATGCAGTACCAAACGTAGCGAAATGACTGATCCCAAACTATTTGAAGAGTATTGTATTGTAGTATAGTATTATAGCAATATAAATATTATTGTTTTATAGAGTGGCATACACTATAAGTTCATAAAAATTGTACAACTTCACAGAAGTGGCGTTTTTCTGGTTCAGCTGGAAGTGCTGAGGAGGACACTGCTTTATTAAAGTGAGATCTGTGAATTACAGGGGGTAACAGAGAAGTCAAAAACAGAGAGAATGTCTGAAGGAGTATTCACTTCTTTATGGCAGCTAGCGCTCAAAGGAAAAGCTCAAACTGCGGTGGCCTCTGAGGACCATTCTGTGATCAGACAGTTATGTCTCAATGCTCTTCTGAATTTAATGCAAGTCTCTCTCCCCAGACAGACTGTTTTTTCCTTGTGACAGTGAAGGAATTTCTAATATAACAAAACATTTCTATTTTAAATAAATGCTGTTCTTTTTAACTTTTTATTCATCGAAAAATTGTCGCGGTAGAACGCCATAAATCGGTAAAAATATGTAACACAGAACAGATAACGTCAAAGACTGCCATTCAAATTTCATTTTGGAACTATTTTTCAACCATGACGGGACGTGTCGGAAGGACGTCTTTTCAACAGTCATTAAACATCCAACTGTTTGCAGGGGAGTAATGGGTAATGGCTGCTGAAAATTCAGCTTTGCCATCAAAGGAATAAAATATAAAATGCATTTTTTAAAATATATTACAATAGGAAACAGTTAGTTTACATAGTATTAACATTTTGCAATGTTATTGTCTTTTCGATCAACCTAATGTAGTGAGAATAAGAGACTTTACAAACCCTGAATTTTTATACAGATCTATTATAGTGTATAATATGAAAAAATGCACACACATACATGCACAAGAGGAGTGAAAAATAAAACATTGAGATGAAATTCCCTAAAGGCAAAAGAGTGTAAGAGGGTGTTCAAACTGAGACAGTGTGGGCAGATCTGTATGTCTGCTATAGTTTCTTCTTTCTTTCTTTCTTTCTTTCTTTCTTTCTTTCTTTCTTTCTTTCTTTCTTTCTTTCTTTCCAGTCTATTCCTTTGTCTTGTGGGTCTGTATTTAAGTAAGAACCCCCCAAATTATATACAATATCCCGGAAATCAAGTGAGTGAGAGAGAGAGCCTGTTTCCACCTGGAAAGATGCGTTTTCGGTGATTCGATCACAAGTGGTCAACCAAGACGCATTACCATTACACCTGGTATTATCATGCGTTTCAAATGTGTCTTCTGTGACCACTCTTTTTTCGTCAGACATATTACACATAACTTTCACTTTCGGCGCACAAATGCTATTGAATGAATGAACCTGTGTTAGAAGACTTATGCGAATAATATAGTGGCATATAATATAATTTTTTTTATTAGGAAGGGTATTGTGCCAACTCCCGGAAATGTGTTGATTGCACACGCATACCCAACACAAATACAGGGGCATGACTTGTATGATGTATCACTAATAATCATCTTAAATATTACTAATCACTAATTAGTGATAAAAATAAATATCACTAATATGCTCATGGATATTTGAGTAACCCAATTCAATGGCTTACCGATACCCGATGGCTACATGGCTTTGTACATTGCTTTCAGACATAATAATTTAATTGTATTAGCTTTTGCATTTGGATATAGCTTATATTTATACATTATTTGAGAATACTTTTTATCAAACTTGAGATTGTTTTTGTTTTTTGTTAATTTGTTAAGTTAATTTGAAGTGTCAGTTTTAGCATCATTTACAGTCAAAACTGGACACAGAGAAAGCATTTTGTTACTCGTCATCATACTAGTTTATAGCTTGATCAGTCAAACGAATGTAATCAGAATATTGACACAATGCGAGATCTGGTCTGTGGTCTCTCCTGTTTGAAAAACTCAGCAAATCGATCAGTGATTGGCAAATTCAGATTCAAGTAGCTTTATTGGCATGGTAAAAAGCCTTTACATTGCCAAAGCATTGACAGGGCTCTGAACCAATTGTGTTGAGTGTTGTCAAATTTACAGGCAACAATGGGCATCGAATAAGGCAGTGATTGACAGCACTCCAATCTAGGGGCATTGGGCATAGTCTGATTAGGCCTACCTGTTCTTGACAAGCGGCAGTTTAGAAAACGAGCCTTCCACTTTTCGGTGCTGTAAATCCATTTATCCTTTGTTGAAACTTCCTCTTCGTCATTGAGAGAGCGGGAGCATAAGCTTGCAAGCCCGAGCACTTTGAAAATGAGGACAAAGGCGTTTTTAAATGCGACATGAGAACTATCCCTAAAATCCGTCATGTGCGCTGTGCGCTCGTCAATTGCCTGTTATTGTATTTTAAGCCTCCGACGAGTAACTACTGTAATTAGGCTACTAGTACTGTAGAAATAGATTCATAATAAAATATTTGTAAAAACCGCTGAACAGAGGCCCCCTGATCACATAGGCCCCTAGACTGCAGCCTTTGCGTTAATCTGCTCCAGCCTTGGAGACTGTCATCACAATTAGCAATCGGCACAGATCCATTCTAAGATGCCTGTATTTGATTTCCTTTTTGTGAACTACTTCATCAAGGTCCCCGTATAGACATATTAAAGCACAGCCACACAAACTCTCCAGCACAGACAGACAGCTGAGGTCCTGTGGGGCGGTGAGAGATGAAAAGGAATGGCGTACAGGAGCCTGTATGAGTGATGGTGCTGATGATGAGTGTTACGGTGCTGTGCTGTGTGTCTCCCGCGGAAGATGAAATTCAATAGTGCTGATGGGGAGATTTCTGCTACGGCACTTTGAGGTAGAGACTGATTAAGGCACTCATGAATCAATATGAGGTATTTGTGCTTGTTCTCAATAGATGGCGACGTTATTCACGCCGCTGTGCTGTAAAACGAATGGGAAGACAATAAGTGGATTATTTTTCTGTCAGTTTTTATGTTTCCAGTGATGGATTAAGCTGCTAGGCAACCCTTAAAGTTTATGATAAAACTAAAAGTCCTCTCATTCAACAAAACACACATATTAACTGTGTGCTGTTTCAAACCAAAAACATATTATTATTTTTTTATTATTATTAATATTAAGAATTAAAATTAATTCTATTTTAATATATTAACTTTAAAATTAAGATTTTTTGGTTTTACGTAAGTGTTGATTAAAATTAATCAATTGATATTAATGTGGAAATTAGTCATTTGCCAGATGCTTTTATACAAACAAACTTATGTTGATTTTTTTTTATCAGTTAATTCCCTGGGAATGGAACCTATGACAAAAGTGTTGCTAGAGACTGGACCAGGAAATACAACTCCATAGCTTGGAAAAGAATTGAAGAAAAAAAGATCGCACATCATACTCAGATTAAAGTGTCAATTCAGACACTACAAATTGAGTCATTTAAATAAATCTCTGCTGGAAACTGCGGCAGGTTTGAAGGTCTGTTTCATTTCTAATTAAGGGGTCATTTCTCTCAGAAGTTGTAATATAGACAAAACTGTCAGTTCTCAGTATTACAAACACATTTATGAATGAATTTAAGTTGGACAGAAAACCAAGAGACTGTCAAGAAGTTTTAAGTGACAAGAAAAAGTAAGTATAGCCTTCTTTTTATCTTTCATGACTTTAATACACACACTATCTATAGAGATCACATTTATGCATATCAGTGACAGGTTAATTATTTAAAATTATTTTCAGACATACTTCAAACAGGCATTATTTATTATGTTTTTTATGCTTAAAAGACTGTGTTAATAGCCATTGCACCAAATGTACTTTAACTCATGAGTTAGACGGTAATCTATTGTGTCACCAACTCACCTAAATGATAAATGTACCATTAAAACCTAGTCATTTAATATCCAAAGGACTTATACTATCCATTCAACCAAAATAAACATGTTAATTATGTCACTTATAATAGGTCAGTGGCTTGCATATCACTTCACTCTTTTCTTTATCAAACACACATTGCAATGAATTACAGTTGTCCACAACCATCTAATTGAGTTTTCTTTTTCTAACACTTTTAACTTGTATTTGCTTAGGCATTTATAATATAGGCTGATATTTATGAATATATACCATATATAAATATATGATGTCAAAGTTTCATGACAACCCTAACTAGTTACTTAAATGTACAAATACTAATTTGGAAAGCATTATAAAACAATCCTATTAAAATATCATAGAGTGGCCATTAAAACTCATAGTGTTGTAGTCATCCTGGTTTTAGTTTTCAGCTTTAAAAATGATCTAATCATTTTTGATTGATCTAAATTTTGCCACAGCTGATATGAAATGGATTAATCAATGTGCTGGTAAAATGAAGCCATATTTTTATTAAATATAGCTTTTAAATTTATATTAATTCTCAGTTATGTAACTTTATAGTTTGCCATCTTGATTTGCCTGAAATCGCAAACTCCTCTATTCCGTATTATACTATCATCTACAGAGAAACAGAGGAGTGTAATACTAATGAAACGAAGTAGATATTAAATATATGTTTTAAAACCAAGCGATTTCCAAACATAGCGTTTTGGAAGTCAGAAGAGCACCTCACAAGCTTTGGATAAGCTGTGCTTTAATTAACTGCTATTGCGATAACGCACAATGAAACAAACATACAAGAGCCGCAGATATGAACAGACTTATTGCAAACAAATACAAACTCGAAAAATACTAAATGAACAGTCGACTTACCCGTTTTAAGCCCATTGATTTTGCGCTGCCCTGCTCATTTTCAGCTTGGATATGTAAGTTGTGGTGCGATGCATTTGCACATTTAGGCTACTTTTATTCCTTTATCCGTATTGTTGGATGATTTGATTCCAGCATCAGACTGACTCCAGCTCATAGCTCCTTCACAACTGCTAAAGTTCCTCAGTCTTCGTGTCTGAACACCGGATCTGCTAATGGGTGTTACTGCTGCTCTCACGCGCACACTCGAGTCCCCATCTCACCCCGAGTCTGCTTGCTTAGTAATAACAGAGCATTACCATGCAGAAATACGCTAAAACACTTCTCTCTCTCTAATTTTACGAGTGTACTAATTAAGTTATCCACATTATAACCCATCCTGCTGAACAGCTCATTTGCGCGTGAATGTGGACGGGATGTAGGAGCTCTTTCCATTGAGTTTCAAAACATTCGCCTAGTTATTTAACTTTTTGTGTCACTCGTTTTGCATTACACACACATCATGTCTCATTGGTGTAGATTTTAGCCGTTCTCATGTGCGTGTGTTGGTAATTCATCAATAAATAGAAGCATATAGGCTAATTATATAATTGTAATATACATTTTATAAATAATAACAAAAATGTCATCTAAAATATTGAAATACAGGGTAATGTAAGTATTATAGCCTTCTGTAAACAAACAATGTGAATTTAGCAGCTCAACTAGACTGGTTTTGACCCAAATGGTTTGGAAAAAACATATATCCATTAGATTGCATACATTAGAAAACATGAATATAAGAGCATATACAATCTCAGTCACTCTTTCATATTTTTCTGTGAGTTCGATCTTCTGAAATGGACACAGTCTGACCACTGAGGGGAGACAGAGAAGTCGATTCTTCTATCACAGTCACAGACTGTCAATGGCCTGTAATGTAAATTTGTTCCCTCAGGTTCACATCTTTCTTTTTGTGTCCATTACCTCAAATTTTCGTCATGACACCTCATAAACATTTCCTGATTAAGGTCTCATGACTGAAAAGTAGTATTGACTTATGTGCTGTATTGGATTTTGTCTTAAATTACCTGAGAATAACCTGGGAAGAGACCTGGGACATTTTAAATGGTTTTAAAACATCCCTTACAGCACGTTTAATGACAGACACAAAGGCACAATTAATACACATTTGGCTCCTACAATGCACTTAAAGAATGAAATAATGATTCCCACAACCAGCTCAGAATAAACTGTGTATTTCCTGTTTACAATCATGTTGCTTTGCTCTGAGAGAAATCAAAATTAACAATGTATCAGGAGAGGTTTGTAATTAAGGCTGAGAGCTGATGTGTAGAATCACGTCTGCGTGTCAGATGCTCAGCATCATACTGCTCATTATTGTTTTCTGCACACCAAACAAACCCTGAACATTATGTAAATCATCTGAGTTTAATGAGCGCAAACTGGTTGTATATTTTAATTGTGAAGTCGAAAGTTGTCTGTTTTCTCTTGTATCTGCAAAGATGTTATGTGACCATACAAATTTTTGATGAGAATTGGATGCCCTATAAATTTTTCACCATTTTTGTATGCAAGTTTAAAATCTTCAAAGTGACTCAACAGTCATTCTGGTATTACGTTTGGGCGGAAAAATCAAGTCTGTCATTTGTTCAGAATCACTAACCATCATCCTTGTGAGATTACAGTGATAGTGCTAGACAAATGTAGGTATTGTCTCCTCAAAGAAAGAACCGATTTTGAACTTCTGATTTAGTCATTTCTGTCTTTCTTCCTGCACGAACAAGGTTTGTAACAAATTTGTATAAAACCAATGGTATTCACTGTATGCCCGTGAATAACATCTACTTTGACCGCTCTCAAACACTAGTTGCAGTTGAGGCCTGGAAGAGTTTGATTAGTGTTGTTGTCGAGAAGACGCTGTTTTCTGCGACGTAAAAGCAAATCCACATTGCATGAGCTTCCAAAGGATGAGGACTCGAATTGATACTAGAAAACCGACACCGTTGTTACTGTTTGAGGAAGCCTCCGGAGCTGAAATTCAGATATGGTAATGGGCGTTTTGTTTTTTGACATGCACTGTAAGCGGTAGACACACAACAGACTGGACTATGACCAATCAGAGCAGAGTATGCTCTGAGGAAAGGAGGGATTTAGAGAGACTGGATACTTGATCAAAGACACTGTGAGAAAAGAGGTGATGCTGCAATGTATATTATGAGAAAATTAAAAACCTATTGCAGGAGACTCCAAAACTATAGGAACCTTGAAAATAGCATACAGTAATAGGGGCACTTTGCAATGGAAAATGGATTAAGCAGAAGCTGTCTAGTAAGTTCTGCAGTAACACATGTACAGTACAAGCCCAGCTGAAGTGTTGTTTGGAAGCTGTACTGCACTAGCCCACACATACACAAGTGACGCAAATGCAGTATTTTCTCCCGAGTGTTGCTCCTGATGTCCCGATGGCGATGGATACAGCTGACAGTGTCATAATGAGCAGCAATGCTGTGGGTTGGAGGGCTTCATTCATGTCAGATACACAAGCTAATGACACACGGAGAAAGCAAGAGTTATGTCCAAGCATATATCGTCAATCTAGTGAGTCCTACTGGCGGACCGCCATGTGGATGGTGTAGCCGTCTTAACATCCTCGCAGAGACGATAATGATGTATGTTCACGCATGTGAAACAGAAAAACACATGTGATGTTTAGACAGCCGTGTATTCGAGTAAATGTGATTACGCACATGATTACACACAGTAGCAGTTCTGCAGAGACTGTTTGATCATCAACTATCCACTATAGCTGCCGAATGGTGTTCGTGTGTAAGCGTCGTGTCTCTTCAGTGTCTGTTACCCGTAAGCACAACACAGTGGCATTTTTGAGGACTTCAAAATGTACCGCAGCTGAATGAAAAAGGCTTTAAAGCCCTACAGCTGAACTCATTTCTCATTCCCCAGCTCTTGCAGGGATGCTTTGCGGGTTTCATGGCTGAACCATTACATTTCCATAGACTACAGCAGCCTGGATTTGGTGGGTCATTTAAGATTTGGAGTGTACTTTCACGCCAGGTTGTAATTACAACTTATAAACTCAGAATTTTCTAAAAGCTCTGACTTCCACCTGATCGTTGCAAATTCATAGATTAAAGTCCAAGGACTTTAACAGCTCAGGGTAGAATGTCACTGGTTGTCATCTCGTAATCACGACATGGCGTGAACACAGCAATAGGTCTTACTGTGAACCATTCATCAGTGTATATTGTGGTAAGTCTTTAAATGTTCGCCGGTTCCTGCCGTCTTCTTCCCGCAACATCTAACCTTGTTACATATATGTTTCTTTTTTAAATTTTTTTACCTCAGACATCTCAAAATCCAATCAACAACTGACCTGCCTTATATTTTGTTTCCTTTTTGATATGTCTGTCACAATACAAAAGAAAAGATCTGTCCCAACAAAAAAGCACTTCCTGCTTAGCTACTGTTTGTATGCTCTTGCTTACTGCTCTGTGCTTTGCTCTCACTTTTATATTTTATCTCCTTTTATCTTCTCATTTAGCAGAATTTTTTATCCGACCAGCCTCCCACTGAAAGCCATCAGCTTACATTTCGGGGAAGGGAAAACACAACTGCCTACATTCAAAAGGATATGAAAGAAAATACCTTTTCTGGTTCAAGAATATACTTGCTGCACAAACTGCAACAGACTATTACAAAGGATTGGAGTTCTTGAAACAAAGTTACAAACCAGATGGAACACACACCAGAGCTTCGTCATGGACGCCCTCAGCATACAGCCGGTGAGTCCCATGAATCTAGTGCTCCTCGACAGGGCATACTGAGTGTAGAGAAACAAGCCGTAACTGATTAAAATACTAATGGCACAAACAGGGAGTGAGACCCAAAGGCACTCTAGACATCAGATTGTCACAAGCATCACATATTGCCGCAGTAGCATCCTCTACCCCAGATACGGCTATGACAAAGATGGCAAACACTGGTTTGGTTTCTTATCACCGCCTATACATCTTGAGAACAGATTTGAAGTATTAATGAATGTGGGTGAGGAATCCCCAAATGTGATTAATGTGATCGAACAGATTGAATCAGCCAGTAGCTAACACTGATGATAACTGGCACTCGGTGTCGAGCAGACAGTGGCACTCAGATCAGAGCGCAGCCGAGCCCAGGACTCTGATAGTTGGGTGACTCCATAATCAGAAAAATTAGTAGCAGGACTATAGCCACGTGCTGCCTTCCACATGCAACAGTTCTGATGTAAACAGGAAACTTCAGAACATTCTGATGAAACATAAGATTGTAAATCGACGTATCATTCATGTGGGGAAGAATGGTGTTCGCAAAAAGCAGTCAGAACTCCTTAAGAGGGATTTCAATTAACTATTTGAAACACTTAGAAGACTGTGGGTTCAGCCGTTCATCAGTGGACCACTCCCAGCAAGAGGAACAAACAGGTTTTCACGGTTGCTTGGGCTTAATATATGGCTGCAAAAAACCTGCAACATAAAAGGAGTGAACTTCATTGACAACTTCGATCTTTTCTAGAGTCAGAGACAACTGTTTAAACAGGACGGCCTCCACCCAAACAAACTTGGTGCAAGAGTGCTAAAGAACAATATCTACTTCTCCCTCCATCATCCTTCTGCAGTGTGTGCCAATCCACTCAACCTGAATGGCACACACACACCTGGACAGAGAATGAATGAACACAGGCCTTAATTTCAGCACCTGAATGGACATGTGGTTGACAAGGACAATGATAACACCACGCAGCCACAACAACCTCTGCTCATGGACACAATCTCAGTTAAGCCCTGCCCACAGAGCTCACCAAAGACAGACTGTGACATATTAGAACTGCTCCAAGATTCAGCACCCAAGGACGACTTTCTGGAAAACAGCCAGGGAAGCCAGGACAACAAATTACAGCCTCCGGTAACACCAGAGCAACAACTCCTCTCTCCAGCAGCTCCACTTCTGTACTTCTCTGATAAAATGGAGGAACTGGTGTATGCTGGAACTTAAACTATCCCACTCTTTTGGTGAGAGCCCCCAGATATCAACCAAAAAGCGGCGAGCCCCGCAACCACCAAAACCTGTGGGCCCAGCTCGCCTTCCCCCTCCTCTCCTCCTGTGAGAGCTCTTCAGCGTCTACCACAAGCGCCAGGGACCCACAACCTCCTCCATCTGCTCTAGGTGAACCAAAAACAACTGATAACACCTCTCAGTGATATGTATTGAGTGCCCGCTATGATAACAGTAACTTTCTCAAGTGTTTACAGAACAAGCGGGAACCCAATGTGCCTGTAATTTTATCTATTTCTGGTCTATTAACTGATAGAAAGTCTAAGGCATTCTCAAGCAAACCCATCTAATCTGGTGCCTATTACACATCAAATCTAGATTCCTCTGTGTGTGTGTGTGGGGGGGGGGGGGGGGGGATACTGTCAAGTTAAGCCCCTTAAAAAATAAATCACTTCTAGTCAACGACTTAATTTTTTGTCAACCTGGATTTTATGTTCTAAATGAAAAATGGCTAGAAGACAGCTGCAGAGCTACAGTCTTACTGTAAATAAAACAGCCCCTCCTTACTTTACTTTTATGAGTGTCTGCAGAGCGGTTAGGAGAAATGGGGTACGCTGCTGAAGGGGGTGGATTGGAATCCACTGCTGCTTCAATGTATATGTAATTATGAGTAATTATAATCAAGGTATTAATCAATATTTTTCTTTCTAAATATTAAATGGGTTGAATGATTTCTCTAGGCTTGTGAGATTTTACTTTGTTATAGAAATTACCAGTGTAAATACTGAAATATTCTTTTCATGTATTCTTTAATGTATGTATTTGATATCTGAATCCAGTAACAGCTTGCTTATTTATCCGGCTTCCATAAATGAAATAGGGACTTGTTTTGTGTTTGAGAAAGGTCTTCAACGTGTTAAAACATATAGGGGTCATTGAAGCCAATAGTTTAAGGGACCATTTCTTTGTTAAAGCCTTACTTTCCAGTTAGACTAAAGTTGAGAGAAAGAACGCATTATCTTGATGTTTTACTCTCATTTTATAGTTAGAGCCTGGCCAAATCCAACCTTGGAAAAGCTGTGTGTCTGTGTGTGTGTTAGTCTTCTTGGTTACAGGTTAAGGAACCACTGGCATTATTGGAGATTGAGTGAATTGTTGTTCGAGACATGCTGGCGCTCAGCAACCCAAATCTGCGACCTGGAAAGTCATGACGTGTGTCCGAATGTGTCAGCTGCATAATCGATGGAGATATGCTTCCGTCTATCTGTATATGTGTGGAAAATTACTGTGTTTATCTATTTCTTAGCCAATGAGAACCATTCAACCTGTAAGCAATGACGTAGCTTAGACCTTGAAATGGTATAACTGCTGTGATCTTTGTAACTGTAAGCGAGGCGGCCTACGAACTCCTGTGTGAGTATTGAAGCTGACTTCTGCTGATGAAACTGCAAACTATCTTCAGTAAAAGTTCTCTTTAATTTTTTTATAATTCTGACTCCGGGTCTTCATTCTTCATATCTGGTTCTGGGTCTTTAACTGTATACCCCTTACACTGCTCTATTTAAAGATTTCTATCAATGCAAGCAAGTGTCATTTGGAATTAACTGTCTTTCAAATATCTTGTGTTAAAAGGTGCTCCACACATTCTACTTATCATTATTTACAGGCCTCCAAAATACTCTCCAGCCTTTGCTGAGGACTTTACAGAACTGTTATAAACAATTACCTCAGAGTTTGACCGTTTTGACCAGACAAAAAGCATGGAGAAACAGTGCAAAATATGAAAGGACAATGCAGAAAAGCAAAGAGCATGTGTGGCAGAAGAAACTTGTAGTCCATTATAACATCTATAAAGAAAGCATTCGTGCTTTCAATAAGGAACTAGGCAAAGCTAGACAGACCTTCGTCTCAAATATTAGCAACTTAAACAACTTAAACAACACTTAAAGAAATGATCAGACAGTGCTCTTTAATAACGATGAATGAAATGTTTAGACCCTTACTGATCTAGAGTGTGTCTACGATTGTGTGTGGGTCCATACTGTACATGCTGAGTCAGATCAAAAGTATTTAAAACAGTTTTGATTTCTTTTGCTGTATTGATTTCTGCATTATCTAAGTGAATATTAAAATCTCCAGCAATGGCAAAACCTCTTTTGCTACAGTCGAGAGACTATCAACCCCCCCAAGCCACATTCCCAGTGAAATGCTCTCAGTCAGCAAATGCAGTTTGCTTCCTTCTTTTCTGAGAAAATAAATAATATCAGAAAGGCGATCAGCACATCCTTGAGTTGCGCTGGGGTAAGATAGATCAGACCAAAACCTCTGAAAGTAGTTACTATGTCTGATTTCGAAGAAATTGATTACAAAATTTTGGAAGAAACCGTACAGCAACTTAAAACATTGACACACTTCCCACATCTTTTTTCAAAAGTTTCAAAAACTGTTTAGTAGCAGATCTCCTAGAAGTGGTAAATGCCTCACTTCTCTGTGGAACTTTTCCAAACTTCCTGAAAACTACAGTTGGTAAGCCCCTCCTGAGAAAGAGCAATCTGGATAAGACAATATTAAGAAACTATAGACCAATCTTAAAGGGTACCTATCATGGAATTTTGAAAATTACCTTTCATGTAGTGTGTAACATAGATCTAAGTGAACAAAAACATCCTGCAAAGTTTTAAATATGAAAGTTCACCGTATACAAAGTTATTGTCTCTCAAAAGTAAGAGTCGACTCTGAGTCGCTGATATGAATCGATAGACGAACGATGCACTTTCGTACGTCACTTGCACAAGTTATTTGAATTCGACACGCCCACTCAGTGCGCGCGCCCAGCAGACAGAGAAACCTGACAACAACATGTCGACGAGACTCTGTTCTGAAGTGCGAATCAAAAGCAAACTTTTTTTTTTCACTGCCCAGGGACAAGCATGTGAAGACTCAGTGGCTAGAGTTTATATTTACAACTATACCACACAAGTATAGCCACCTTGAGCTGTGTTCGCGTTATTTCAATGACGATCGCTTCACAAACACAAATGCTGTGTGGATTATGGTGTATTCGCGAGTCGCCTGATACTGAAGGAACGTTCAATACCAAGTTTATTTGGATCAGCTTCCTCCTCCGAATCACAACCTGTAAGTACTATTAATAATTGTTGCTTTTAAGTGTGTGTGTGTGTGTGTGTGTGTGTGTGTGCGTGCGTGTGTGTGTGAGAGAGTGAGAGTTACGCTCAGCAGCTTCTAGGTCTCCGATGTCATTTTTTTTTGTTTTTTTGAAATATGTGAAATTATGTGAAGCGTATTGTAGTACTGCAGTGCTTTATCAATAAGCTTTGGGCTAACGCAAAATATAACTGACTGGGTCATCTGACCAATCACCGCCGATTAGCGTCACGCAAAGGAGGGGTTTGGACAAATGAGTCGTCAAACGAATCATTAGGGAGTCGGTGAGCAAATCAGGTAAAAATAAATGCATATTATAAGACAACAAAAGTGTTTTTTTGTCATTGCATGCATGTAAAACTGTTGTTGGGGACTCCCAGAACATTATTAGGAACATTTTAAATGCCATAATAGGTACCCTTTAAATCTTCCTTAGGCAAGATCATTAAAACATTTTTTTTCAATCAGCTGAACAAATTCTTAAGCTCAAATGGATATTTTGACTATTTTCAATCTGGTTTCCGACCGCATCACAGTACAGAGATAGAGCTCATAAAGATAATAAATTATATTTGCTACTATATAGTATTGATATTAAATTCTGATTCAGGCAAATTATCAGTGCTGGTACTACTCGACCTCAGTGCTGCATTTGACACTGTCAATCATACTTCTTGACAGGCTGGAAAACTGGGTCGGGCTTTGTGAGATGGTTCATACTTAGAAGGGAGAAGTTATTATGTGAGTATAGGTGACCATAAGTCTGAGTGGACATCCATGACATGCGGACTCCCACAATGCTCAATTCTTGCGCCACTACTATTCAACCTGTGAGTAGTGTATATGCTATAAGTGTATACAGGGGTGATAGTAGAAAAAAATCCTGAGCCTGAATGTTTTTTCCCTGGGAGGTAAGCGAGAGATATATGCCCTGATCAACATAATTGTCAAGCGGGATCCAGGGCTGTGCTCCCCTGGGAGAACATTTTGATAAATACCGGAAAATTATAGATTCTGGTGACTTTTGTAGACATGTCATCAATGGACAAATGGACATCATTCAGACATGAGATGAACAAACTCAATACAAGCCTATATTACAGTAGCATCTTTGTGTAGAGCACCAGAGCTCCTGGGACCCATTGACTTAAGATAGTGCTACTTAATTTATTATTCCAATATCCAAATATGATACTAAATCTTTTATTTGTGAAAAAATGACTTATTTGTGACGTGCTGTCTTTGCATTTGAACATTGCACATTTTAAACAGGACACCCATTAGCTGAATAAACGTTAGCCAATACAAACATGTTTATAGAAAATGACAATGAATAGACACGAGTCCTGTCACATGACCATTATAGCAAAACGAATCACTTATTCTAAAAAGAATATCAAGTATAAATTTAGATGAATCCGAAATATGGGGCTGTGTTAATAGTAAAATGTTCGGTCATTTAACGAATTTTAAAAACACAGATGGATAATACAAAATGCTTTCTGACATTTTGACAGAAAAATCCACAACCAAGAACAAAATTTTAAACGTAGCCCGTCAATTTTCAATATATCTTCCCTATCTGTGCGCGCGCGTCAGTGTTTGTGATAGAGCTCGCGCAGCACTGATACAACGGTACTTTTTAATCCATAAGTACCTAATGCGCTAGATTTCATACAAAATATTTATACTTTAGTTATTAACACAATAAAGTAACACATGCAGCCGTTTCTCAACACTGAGAATGAATGAATAAATAAATAAACGCCTGTTTCCCCAGACTCGCGTTTATCAGTAATCCACAGATCACAGAACTTTAATCACTAAGGCATAGCGATTTTTATTTTATTTAGATGTATTGTTCATCAATACTTAAGCATTTTATAATTTGCATGTCTGAATGATGTCTTCCTCTGAGTGACCATGAATGACGGAATATTTTAAGATAATAGACTATGTGCACGTTAGCATATGCTACTTCCGGCTGCGAAACCGATATGGGGTGTCTAGTTTCCGGTAGCCTGATGGACAACGTAGATTATGTATATTTCTCCAGATGTCTTGGACATTAGCCGAAGATTTCAGTCGATATTATAATATAATATTAGAGTCGATGATGTTCATCGACTGGTTAGTGATTTTTCTCCAGCTCCCCAGAGCAAGAGAGAGAAAGGGGTTTAAATATTACATCTCTCAGTATGTCATACAGGGAGTACACATGTAATACAGGGAGTAAAGGTATCCGACGTTGGGAAAGGGAACTAAAAAAAGTCCTCCGCTCTAGACTAGGTACTGAAAGAGTTATAGGAACTTAGTCCGGTCGGAACACGCGAAATGGTTATAGGAAGGTTCTAGGCACTGCAAAAGTCCCTCCGGACGGAAAGCGGCTATAGACACCGTGAGTAGTGACTTTTGCCTTGTCAGTGGTTTAAAATATGTAGTTGGATTGTTTCATGTAACTTAGTTCTTCTCCCTCGCTGTGTTATGGCTTTGCTATGTGTGGATACATGTGCTGGTTACGTTCGTGAGACAGCTGATTAGTACTCTTGTCATTGACCGGAAAACAGTAACGTTACAGGAACCACCAACCCGTCGATCGCGGTCGACAAGTCGATCTTGGAAGCATTTTAAGTCGATCACGAAGAGTTTTCAAAATCAGAGAAAAAAGCCTATTGTGTGTAGTAAATGGTGTTCTAATCCATGTTGCTGTTACAATCACGTCATTTTTTGCGGCGCGCACCTTTGGGCTCATGCGGACCCGTCGAGTTAAACAAGGCTTTACGCTTTAACCATTAAACCAGCTCAGCCACAGTAAGTTTTTTTATGTTTTAGGTCCATTGCGAACGATTAAACTAAGTTAACGCCGGTCCACTGATGTAAACAAGACGGCAACCGGAAACGAAGTACCCAACGTCCGCCCTCAAGCCGGAAGTTAGCATTTTTCTCGTGCACAGAGCGAATCCATGCGATCATCGAATCCAGATTAAGTTAACTACAATTTTTCAACTTTCCACATCCACCCCAGTCTGTTTACCTTCAGTGTGCTGTTATGAACTCAGTCAGACGGATGGATGGATCGAGCGGGATTCTTCTGTCGATTTTCAGTCTCCTTTTAATGATAGGCCTTACGCATCTGTCAATCATCCCCGCTTCCTATTTGGGGAATCAACCCAGCGCTATGATTGGTCGAACTCTGCTTCTTTTGCGGTTGCTTGATTTGAGGACTGCGCGTGCACAGTAGCCCCATATAGGGTTTTTGCGTAGTTTAGAGTGACAAATCGTACCAAAGTACTTTGAGGTCATATGCGTAGGCTACACGCTACGCAAAATGCATACAGGTTGGCAGGTGATCACGCGAACGCGAATCTGATTTTTTTTTTTTCTGCAGACACGTCTGTACGCCGGAAATCCGGCGTGGCGCCGGAGCGCTATCAGGCCTGTGTATATGATCCCACTGAGCTAAATAACCAAATTGCTTACCACAGCTATATGCAGATGACACCCAAATCTACTTAGCCCTATCGCCTAACGATTACAGCCTCATTGACTCCCTGTGCCAATGCATTAATGAAATTAACAATTGGATGCGCCAAGACTTTTTTCAGTTAAACAAAACAAAACTGAAGTCATTGCATTTGGAAACAAAGATGAAGTTCTCAAGGTGAATGCATAACTCTTGGGGTCAAACAACTAACAAATCAAGTCGGGAATCTGGGTGTGATTCTGGAGTCAGACCTTAGTTTCAGTATTCATGTCAAAGCAATAACTAAATCAGCTTGCTATCATCTCAAAAATATTGCAAGAATTAGATGTTTTGTTTCCAGTCAAGAATTTGAGAAACTTGTTCATGCTTTCATCACCAGCAGGGTGGACTATTGTAATGGACTCTTCACTGGCCTTCCTAAAAAGACAATAAGACAGTTGCAGCTCATACAGAACAGTGCTGCCAGGATTCTGAGCAGAACCACAAAATATGAACATATCACACCAGTCCTCAGGTCCTTGCACTGGCTCCCAGTTGCATATAGAATTGATTTTAAAGTTCTTTTACTTGTATATAAATCACTAAAATGCCTAGGACCTCGTTACATTGCAGATACGGCGATAAAATATAAACCTAACAGATCACTAAGATCATCAGGATCAAGTCACTTAGAAATACCAAGGGTTCACTTAAAGCAAGGAGAGTCTGCTTTTAGCTACTATGCCAGCCGCAGCTGTAACCAGCTTCCAGAAAAGACCAGATGTGCTCCAACAGTCACATTCAAATCCAGACTCAAAACACATCTGTTTAGCTGTACATTTACTGAATCAGCACTTTGCTACGTCCAAACTGTTTGCACTCTATTTTATCAATCATCTTTTTAGTCTTTTAATTCCTTTAAAACTGTTTTAATTATCCTTGTTTTTATTTTATTCTTTATTTTTATGCATCCTCTTTTTTATTCCTGACTGTTAGGGTTAGGCATTTAAAATTGGCATTTTAAATCTTGCTGTCTATTTGGAAGAGCTGGGAGACTTGGGAAGCATGTAAGAGACAAACATAAATTATTCTGAAATATTAATTGAGAGATGAAACCATGTTGATGACCTGAGTCTGTGGTAGAGAGTTTAAGTGAAACTCAAGGTCCAAGGTCGGTTTTAGGTGAATAATCTGATCTATTGGAGAGATTCAATAGATTATTTAGGTGCAGAGAAAACACCAAAGACACAGTACAATCAACATGGTAAAAAAATCTCAAAGTAAAACAAGCAGCTGTGAAACTTTTCCATCCAGATAGGTGTCAGGGTTGCTGTGCAGGTAGCCGAAGACGAGGACACGGAAACTGCAGTTTATGAAATTTAACAAACTTAAACTTCCAAAAACATACAGAAACAAAAGAACAAAACTCCAGGAATTCAGGAAACACACAACCATTCAAAGACGACGACCAACAAACACTGAGGGAAAACACAGGGCTTAAATGAACTGAACCAAACAAGATAATTAACTGAAAACAGGTGCAGAGAATCTGAACAAACGAGGAGCGGGAAAAACTAACAGGACTAAACCAAAAATCACAAAGACAGGGGGAAACAAGATCTCAAAACAGAACTAAACACATCAAAACGTGACAGTACCTCCCCCCTCCCCGAAGGCGCGTCCTCGCGCTGTATAACATCCAAAGGGTGGGAGGGTGGGCGCCCTGGAGGCTGACGAGGGCATGGTGCAAGTCCAGGAAGCCTCCAGTGCGGAGCAGGCTGTGGGCGTGGCCACGACGGTGCAGGCTGTGGGCGTGACCACGACGGTGCAGGCTGTGGGCGTGGCCAGGGCAGAGCAGGCTGTGGGCGTGGCCAGGGCAGAGCAGGCTGTGGGCGTGGCCAGGGCAGAGCAGGCTGTGGGCGTGACCACGGCGGAGCTGTGGGACCCTCGGGCGTCCAAGACGGAGCTGTGGGACCCTCGGGCGTCCAGGGCGGAGCTGTGGGACCCTCGGGTGGCCATGGCGGTGAGGACCCTTCGGGTGGCCACGGCGGTGAAGACCCTTCGGGTGGCCACGGCGGTGAAGACCCTTCGGGTGGCCACGGCGGTGAAGACCCTTCGGGTGGCCACGGCGGTGAAGACCCTTCGGGTGGCCACGGCGGTGAAGACCCTTCAGGTGGCCACGGCGGTGAAGACCCTTCAGGTGGCCACGGCGGTGAAGACCCTTCAGGTGGCCACGGCGGTGAAGACCCTTCAGGTGGCCACGGCGGTGAAGACCCTTCAGGTGGCCACGGCGGTGTTATTTTTCCGGGCCTCCGTGGATCTTTGGCCGGCCACGGCGAAGGCGTATAGCCCCCCCCCCAAAAATTTTCTTGGGGAGAAGGACAGGTTCAGGAACGGGAACAGACTTGACATCAACGGGCTCTGGGTCAACGGGCTCTGGCGCTGGGTCAACGGGCTCTGGCGCTGGGTCAACGGGCTCTGGCGCTGGGTCAACGGGCTCTGGCACATCATGGGACTCGGAACTGGACGGGGCCAGCACATCATGGGAATCGGAACTGGACGGGACCAGCACATCATGGGACTCGGTACTGGACGGGACCAGCACATCATGGGACTCGGAACTGAACGGGGCCAGCACATCATGGGACTCGGAACTGGACGGGACCAGCACATCATGGGACTCGGAACTGGACGGGACCAGCACATCATGGGACCAGCACATCATGGGACTCGGAACTGGACGGGACCAGCACATCATGGGACTCGGAACTGGACGGGGCCAGCATGTCATGGGACTCGGAACTGGACGGGGCCAGCACATCAGGGGATTCGGAACTGGATTCATGAACCATAATCGAGTGTGCTGCCCACACACACAGAAGAGCAGTAGACACCACAATCAGCGCTGTGTCCTCTTGTGTGGACTCTCGTGCGGTGTGCTCAGTCTCTGGTGGGCAGGCGACGGGCTCAGGCTCTGGCGGGCAGGCGACGGGCTCAGGCTCTGGCGGGCAGGCGACGGGCTCAGGCTCTGGCGGGCAGGCGACGGGCTCAGGCTCTGGCGGGCAGGCGACGGGCTCAGGCTCTGGCGGGCAGGGGACGGGCTCAGGCTCTGGATGGATGTGGATGGACGGCGTGGCGAAGATGGCTGGAGGCATCACTGGGGTGATGGTGATGCGGAGACCTCTCTCAAACAGAATCCTGATGAGGTAATCAGTTAGGTCACGGCCAGCCAAGTCCATCTTTATTTTAGGTTGGTCGTTCTGTCAGGGTTGCTGTGCAGGTAGCCGAAGACGAGGACACGGAAACTGCAGTTTATGAAATTTATTTAACAAACTTAAACTTCCAAAAACATACAGAAACAAAAGAACAAAACTCCAGGAATTCAGGAAACACACAACCATTCAAAGACGACGACCAACAAACACTGAGGGAAAACACAGGGCTTAAATGAACTGAACCAAACAAGATAATTAACTGAAAACAGGTGCAGAGAATCTGAACAAACGAGGAGCGGGAAAAACTAACAGGACTAAACCAAAAATCACAAAGACAGGGGGAAACAAGATCTCAAAACAGAACTAAACACATCAAAACGTGACAATAGGGGTATTCCCTGCTATTATTGTTATTTTTATTTCTTATGCATTCCATTTTTATTCCAATTTATTTGTTTCCTTCTATGTACAGCACTTTGAATTACCATGTGTATAAAATGTGCTATATAAATAAACTTGCATTGCCTACGTCTGTTTCATTGCAATTTTAAAACCACAGTAAGAACACTTTCCTATCACATATCACACAAGCGCACTTCAAAAAGCTGAAAGAATGAGGGTTAAGGTGAAATCAGAGTAATGTTCAAAAATATAGTTTAGTCGATCAATTTATGCTTAAGCTGTTTATGATTTTAAACAGATAAACGAAAACATGACCATGCACGTCACCTTCTTATTAAGCATAATCTGTTTAAGAATGTACATGTACAAGTGCTCAATGTCTCGTACCATGTCTTGCATCTAGTAGCGATATTGCTGGTTCCCTATCAGTCGGTCACTCTCGGCCGTGACCGCCGAATAGGAATCTCGCTAGAGAGGCAATCTACTTCGGGTGAAACTAAACGAGCCAATGCACATTGGCGTGCAATCATTGCATCAGCTGCTCAGCCACGCAGCGCGCATATATAATGAGCAGCAGGTGCGATTGCACTTCAGTTTTTTGCTTCGGAGCCGAGTGTTTAAATGCTGCTCTCTTCACTGAGAACTTAAATTTAAATGCTCCTCAGAGGGTTACTTCAGGCGGTGGTGCAGGTGACCTGAAGATTACAGTGAGCGTGCTTCCTTCGGGGAACC
Source organism: Chrosomus eos (assembly GCA_036326025.1). Classification (NCBI taxonomy): domain Eukaryota; kingdom Metazoa; phylum Chordata; class Actinopteri; order Cypriniformes; family Leuciscidae; genus Chrosomus; species Chrosomus eos. Next base: position 16,806,585 of record CM070827.1, read on the forward strand.
AACCTCCTGGGAACCCTCATTCCTCCCACGCTCTGCAGCCAGTAGAGCCACGAGGTGTGTACCAGTCGTTTCCTTCAACGCTGCCCACAATGAACAGATGTCGATCGCTGCATCGGAGAGTGGGTCAGACTTCTCTGTGGATGATGATTTGGCGAGTTGGTGCCTGAGTCAGACCCGGAGATGATGGCCATGCTTTCCCGAGCCGCCGACAGCATCGAGGCTGGACGACTGATATCTCGGGGTGGCGCGCGTTGGTTCTCAGCAACCCCGATGAGTGTGTGTGCGTTCTGACTATCATAGTAAAATTGTTACATTATGTTTATTTTTCCTTGTGTCTTTATAATATCTGTGTATGCTTTTTGATGTTTTCTTTGAGTTTCAGATCATCGCTGATTTGCTAACAGTGCTGCCGCCTGCCAGCGGTAATTGGATGATCAGCTGGCGGTCCTTTTAAATACTCCTCTTCCACTTGATAGAGGAAACTGTTGCGGCTTTGGGCCAGTCGCAATGGTTCAGACCCCCTGCCAGATCAAAATATCTTTTTTTATTTTCGTGTTTCTTTTGGTTGTGTATTTTATTTAGAATGTGGTAATGTAGGAGAGACCTGCTCTTTTGTTTGGAACTTATTTATTCTCTGTTTTTGATGAGCGTAGGTAGGTAAGCTTTATTGTAGTTCATTTTCTTTTCTTTGTGTTAAGTTATTTACGTTGCTAAATTGGGTTTTCTTTGTTATTTTGAGCCTTGGGTCTCTCTAACAAGAATACCACTCTATTGATTTATTTCGCTATTATTTTTGTTAATGAATACTATTTTATTGTTATGTCATTTTTGTTTGGGCCGTGGGTCCGTCTAACGAATACTAACTGATTTATTGTTATTTACTTTTGTGAATCACCATAAATTTATATTAAAAATTATTGTATTCACCGTCTTTTGTATTCGCCATTGGGTTATTTTGATCTGACGGCCTGCTGGAAGCCTTTCATACCTTTTTCTTTAATTTATTGTGTCTTACCCCTAGCGGACGTAATAACAATAATATAGCTGCGAGCAGCGATTACGGGCCCAAGCCGGTGGCACCGCAACCCTGGTGCACCAGGGTGGCGGTACCGCCGGCTTTGGCCCTTCATCGCTGCTCGCAGCTATATTATTGTTATTACGTCCGCTAGGGGTAAGACACAATAAATTAAAGAAAAAGGTATGAAAGGCTTCCAGCAGGCCGTCAGATCAAAATAACCCAATGGCGAATACAAAAGACGGTGAATATATATATATATATATAAATAAAGCCGGTGGCATCACCACCCTGGTGCCTTTAGGGTTATTGTGCACGACGTGACACAAAATATCTGCTCGCTATCTGCCGAACGGCTCTGGTAGTCCCGCTTCAGCACTGATGATGTTGTAGAAATAGTGTGCTCTGGTTGGTCTGGATTATTCGGGATTTTTTATTTTATACAGAAATAAGTTATTTATAATTCAGATGAGAATAAAGTTAGTGTTGATTAAAATGAAGGAAAACAAATATATTGATCTGAAATATAGCACATTCATTTTACATTTATTTAGGTTCAATTACCAAACATACAATCTTAATTTAATTTAAAGCAAACTATACATTAAAAATACATGGGTTGTATGCACATTTTTTTTTAATAAAAAAATATATATATATCCAAAAAGACAAGGCTTAAAAACTCTTGTCACTGTAACAGACACAATCTCTCTCTCAAACACACACACACACACAAACACACACACACACACACACACACACACACACACACACACACACACACACACACACACACACACACACACACACACACACACACACACACACACACACACACACACACACACACACACACACACACACACACACACACACACACGTCACTTTTTAGATGCAATATTGAATAAGCAGAAAAATCTGATTTTCTGCTCTGAAAATATAAATAAACATACAAATTGAATAAGCACTTTGAATATTCTAAACAGAATAAGCATTAGTCGCTAATGAATAAGTACTAGTACTTAATGTAATAGATACTAATATCTAAAAAATAAGTACTAGTAGCATGAAAATAGAGACTAGTATGTTAAAATGATTAAATGTTAAAACGGCTTGCCATATTGGCTCAGAGAGAGAGAGAGAGAAAATGACATTTTAGATAATAGTACCTATTAATAGATACTAGTATTTATTCAATAAATACTAGTTCTAAGTCATTACATACTAGTACCTATTAAATAGATACCAGTACTTATTCATTAGCTACTAATACGTATTCAAAAGAATATCTAAAGAATAAGCACTACTATCTAAGGAATAGGCACTAGTACTAAAGAATAAGCACTAGTCGCTAATGAATAAGTACTATTACTTAATGGAATAGATACTAGTATCTAAAAAATAAGTACTAGTAGCATGAAAAAAGAGACTAGTAGGTTAAAATGATTAAATGTTAAAACGGCTTGCCATATTGACTCAGAGCATCAAAAGCATCAAACAAGAATATTAAAGTTTGATGCGTTGCCACTGCAACAGTTTCAAAGATATCAAGAATCCCTTCACAGGTCTTCATCTGCAGTGTATTTACATTATACAGATGAAGTTTGAAGCAAATCGGGTAAAAATAAGAGGGTGATTTCAAAGCCTTTAGGAAGTGACACACTTCCTGCTGCCAGTTGGTGGCGCTATAACTTTGACTCACAATAGTCACATCCATGTGATCGGACTCTTACAGCGAACACACTGCTGAAGTTTCATCAAGATCAGTTAATGTATGCTGAAGTTATAACACACTTCCTGTTTCCATTATTCGCCATAAATTCGTTTCCTCGCCACGGCCAAACCGTTCGAGATATCAAAAATCCCCTGGCAATTTTTCATCCTCAATGTCTTGACTTCGTGCACACCGAGTTTCGTGGCGATTGGTTGAATTCTCTAGGATTAGTATATCGAATTCCAGGGGCATACGCTTCCAAACAAACGATAATAGCCGACTTCCTGTTGGGCTGGGGTAAAAAGTAAAAGTACAAAGGATATATGAACCGATGAGATCTATATGTGTAGCGAGTTTCATATTATTACATGCAAGCGTGTTTGATTTATGGACCAAGTTTTCGGACCCCGTTCCAGGGGGCGCTGTCGAGCCCCCTGCCACGCCCGGGTACCAGCTTCAGCCCGGCCCTGATGGCCGCGTTTTCTGACCCGTGTGCAAAGTTTCAAGAGTTTTTGAGCATGTTAAGGGCCCCAAAAGTGCGCTAAGAATCTCAAAAGTATCCAAAAAGAATATTAAAGTTTGATGCGTTGTCACGGCAACAGCATCTAAGATATCAACAATCCTTTCACAGGTCTACATCTGGCGTGTGTCTACATTATACACATCAAGTTTGAAGCAAATCGGGTAAAGCCTGTTTGATTTATGGACCAAGTTTTCGGACCCCGTTCCAGGGGGCGCTGTCGAGCCCCCCTGCCACGCCCGGGTACCAGCTTCAGCCCGGCCCTGATGGCCGCGGTTTCTGACCCGTGTGCAAAGTTTCAAGAGTTTTTGAGCATGTTAAGGGCCCCAAAAGTGCGCTAAGAATCTCAAAAGTATCCAAAAAGAATATTAAAGTTTGATGCGTTGTCACGGCAACAGCATCTAAGATATCAACAATCCTTTCACAGGTCTACATCTGGCTTGTGTCTACATTATACACATCAAGTTTGAAGCAAATAGGGTCAAGCGTGTTGGATATATGGACCAAATTGTCGGACCCGTTCAAGGGGGCGCTGTCGAGCCCCCCTGCCACGCCCGGGTACCAGCTTCAGCCTGGCCCTGATGGCCGCGGGTTTTGTCCTGTGTGCAAAGTTTCAAGAGTTTTCGAGCACGTTAAGAACCCCAAAAGTGCCCGAAAGCATAAAAAAGCATGAAAAAGCTTAAAAAAAGGAATATTAATGTTTGATGCATTGCCATGGCAACAGTGTCTAAGATATCAATAATCCTTTCACAGGTCTACATCTGGGATGTGTCTACATTATGCACATGAAGTTTGAAGCAAATCGGGTAAAAATAAGAGGGTGATTTAAAAGCATTTTGGAAGTGACACACTTCCTGCTGCCAGTTGGTGGCGCTATAACTTTGACTCACAATAGTCACATCCATGTGATCGGGCTCTTACAACGAACACACTGCTGAAGTTTCATCAAGATTAGTTAATGTATGCAGTAGTTATAACACACTTCCTGTTTCACGTTTCTCGCCATAATTTCGTTTCCTCGCCACGGCCAAACCGTTCGAGATATCAAAAATCCCCTGGCAATTTTTCATCCTCAGTGTCTTGACTTCACGCTGACCGAGTTTCGTGCCGTGTGTTTGAATTCTCTAGGAGGAGTGTTTCACATTCCTTTGCATGCGTTTTCCAAACAAGCCTAAATAGCCGACTTCCTGTTGGGCTGGGGTAAAAAGTTAGAGTGCGAAGTATATATGAAACGATGAGATCTACATGTGTACCGAGTTTCATATTATTACATGCAAGCGTGTTTGATTTATGGACCATGTTTTCGGACCCCGTTCCAGGGGGCGCTGTCGAGCCCCCCTGCCACGCCCGGGTACCATCTTCAGCCCGGCCCTGATGGCCGCGGGTTCTGACATGTGTGCAAAGTTTCAGGAGTTTTTGAGCATGTTAAGGCCTCCAAAAGTGTCCAAAAGGTAGAAGAAAAATAATAATAATAATAATAAATAATCCTTAGGAAAACAATAGGGCCTTCGCCCTTTGGGCTTGGGCCCTAATAAATGTTTGATTGATTCTGCTGCTTTTCTTCAGGGCTGTAACCTTGTTCAATTAAAGTGAACTCAGAATACATCAAGCGTCACAGAGAGGATTATGTTAAGTGATATGTGACGTGTGTCTGACAGGAACTTATTAGCATTCAAAACATTGTATTGTTTTCAAGCACTATACAGTGCTGGTCAGAATTATTTCCCCCCTTGGTAAATATTATTAATAATGAAAAATATTTATTTCATAATGTGATTTTCCCCCCAATTTTGATTATTTAACTTCAATGAAAGATTAGATTTTTGCAAATTTTGTTTAATAAAATGTCAAAAGGATTAACAATACAGATGAATTTTTTTACAGACATCTTTGATCATATTTACCAAGGGGGCAACCACTTGGTATACAGTATATATATATATATATATATATAATATATATATATATATATATATATATATATATATATATATACACACTATATTACAGTTCAAGTAAATGTAAAAGTAAATTAGTAAATTGTGATCTAAAATAATCAACAATGCGTTAAACATTTTTTCTGCCCCAGAATTAGTAAAAAATGTATGCCTTTTGTTGTATGTTGTGGATGTAAGCAGTGGCTGACACATTATGTTTCCATAAACCATTGCCTGTGAGTGAACAAATTAATAATGTTTCTTGTTTGACAGAAACATTGCCAAGGTTACTGACTGCACCTAACAATTCACAGCTATGTGAGCTGTTTCACGCTCCAATCTAGTTTTTAATCAAATTTACATGTTGACTCAAATGTTTTGTTTTTCTAGAGTTTTAATCTTTTTTGTATCAGTGCCATAGCTCCTGCCAACTTGTCTTAAACTTTTTGCTTGATAATTTCTTCTGATTACTTTTTTGCTTCTGACAATTTGTTAATATTCTGATTCCTTGAGATCAAAGTTGGTTTGTAGTTCTTTGTTTAACAGCTAAGTCGCACACTAAAAAATATCTAATGGAATCAATGGTTCCATGAAGAATGTTTATTATTCATTAAATATTTACATTCCACAAAAAGTTCTTTATAGTGGAAAAATTATTATTAAAATGTTCGTCAAATTAAGAAAAAAATGGCTAATTTAAATGGATACTTCACCGATTCATCAGTAGAAACCCGATAGTATTTTCAAATGAGCATGCCCTCCCTTATGTCCCCCTGAGACGAGAGATTTCTGTATTGTGAGTCTGGAAATAAACCTCAGATGACGCAAAAATTGTCATTTAGCTCATTGAGGCTTTTTTTTGGCCATAGGTCCACAGCCAGTAGGAGCTAGTTCCACATGTTTTCAACCCGCCCATAGGGGGTGGGATCTCACTCACAGAATGTACAAATGGTGTCAGCCATCTTTTTTTTGTGCCATTTTCCATTCCATTTTCTTCTGGAAGAAATCGCTGAATCCTATAAGTTTCGAGTCAACTAGTAGCCTAGTTGTATCATTTCTTCCGATACTGCCCTCTGTAACTGGTAGGCGTGGCTTGGGAATGCCTCGTAGGGCAGCGAAGTAAGTGCATTCTGGGAGTTTCAACCACATGAGCCAAAAAAAATGTTCTGGCTTTTCTCAGTCTAGAAGGCACCTACTTCTAAAATAATTTCACATTTCTACTACAAAAATGACCCAATTTTAAATACAATTCAACTTTCCAGCGATGAAATATCCCCTTAAGAACGGTTTACTGAAAGGAACTCTTTCTTCTATGGCATCCCTGAATCTTTATTTTTAAGAGTTTAGCTGAGATTTATTGGTTGCGAATAGTTATTGACTTTGTAATCATGATACACTTTCAAATTTTTTTTTTTTTTTTTTACAAAAGCTGTCACTGGGACGGGACGGTACGTGCACTTTTGGTAAGTCTTTAGGCAAAAAGCTGTACCTTTTGAAAAGAAATTGTACCAGTGACAGCTTTTTTCTGCCACTGGACAAGTCATACAGTTAGTTTAATGTAGTGTGCTGTCCTGTAAGTGGGCGAGAAGCTGTGGAGAAGCTGATGAAGTGTTTGGTAATAATGCTGTCATGTGCTTCATGGTCTGATCACAATGTCCAACCATTGGTTATGTGATGTGGTGCAGTTTTAATGTATTGTACAGCGTCTCCTTTTGCTCTCAGCTTGTCAAATGTTTTTTCGGTGGTGGCATAACAGCGTCCTCTGAACAATCACTGTGAGCACGACAGCTACACAGACCATTATATGCTTCACTGGACACATAGAAGCAACACGAATGCTTTGAAACAAAAAGACGGTCCTTAATATAAAATTTGCACAGAGCTTGTGCTAGACAGACAGAATATGCCGATTATATTATTTTAGCATATATTCTTATTAAAATTACAACATTTTGGCAGCACTTTATTTCACAGGTCTGTTCCGCAGCATGCATAACAAGTACTTATAATAACTAACTAGACAATAAAACTCCATACATTTTTTAAACGCAACGGTTTGGTTAGTCCATATTTGACCCTAACATGGGTTGAAACAACCCAGCATTTTTTAGTGTAAGGTTGTTGCCAGTTGATTTAAAAATAACAAAACTACTATCAAACAGTCAATAAATGTGTATTTTCACATCAAAAGGTGAATGTTAATGAATTGAGGTCATTCGCTTTGATTTTAGCTATGATCTATGTGTATTGCATAAGAGCAATTATTTTAAATATTTTTCTAATTTAATTGCTGTGTAAAAATACAATTTTATCCTGCTGATACATCACACTGAGTATATTAGTGCATAATAATATCATATGTATGGCATATATTTTTGTATTTAAAAAAATATTTTTGTCTTGCTTCTCTGTTGAACTGTGAATGTGTAGCTGTTTAATTGTCTGTCTTTATAGGAAAACTCATGCCGTTGAACTGATTATGAAATTGAAGTCCAGTGCAGAAGGGAACTTCAGCTATAATGAGCTTTTAGTCTCATTTGCGTGTCAACCCCAGAGAAACATGCAGTGGATATCTACACTGTCAAAGTGGAGAAATAGCATGTCAAAAATCAGTTAATGTGTGTGCAGGACACATTCTGAACTGAGAGAGCAAACTGACCTCAACTCAGAGTGAAAAATCTGACAGGCTTCACACTTGTACTGTGCTTCGGTTCACTTGGTTCTTTTGATCGTACCAAAAAAAAATAATAATAATAATTTCTGGTTCGCTTAGTGTTTCCACTGTCATTTTTAAGACTGAACCTAAAGATAAAAACAACAACAACAAAACTTATATTGCAACAGAACTTACCATAACAAACATCTAAAACAATGCTGTGCTGGCTAAATGCACTCATTATAAGTGTGTATATGTATGATGGCATTTTGACCAGCTGAGAAATCGAGTTTACCAAATGTTTAAAGGAGTCAAAACAGCAGCAGGAATTTCTCCGTTGCACACGATCACATCATTAGGATACGTTCATAATACAAGCCGTAATGCTCAATTTTGATTTATTGCTCAGATCAGATTTTTTGCTGACCCGCATGAGCAAAAGAATGATAACAAAGACGGCACGCAACATGCTTTCATATGGAAGTACAATAAACACGAAGGGTAGCTACTGAAGTCAGCATTTACGCATTCATTTGTAAGGTTATGTGCCGCGGAAGCCAGCGAATTTGTGCGCAGGCAATAAGGAGGACGCAGACGAGGATGAGGAGAAAGAGAGCAAAGTTTTTCTTGTAAAGAGCTGTCACCAAAATACTTATGAATATATAACAGCTCACCGTCCCTCCCCTGACGTCTTCCATATTCAAAGAACTACCGGTATGTAAAATCTTGGGAGTGATATCCACGAGGCAGAATTGTTCGATCCAGAGTGACATAAAAGTCACATGAATTCTGATATGACTGTTCAGACTGAGGTTGCACTGCAAAATATCAGACTATCTTTAACACCACATATCCCAGACAGCAACAGAGTGTCGGCCTAGATCTGGCCCATTGAGTGCCTCTGTGTGTCATGTTTACTTCAGTGGAATGAGTCCACTCAGATAACCTCAGATTTATGTGAAGAAGTGGGTACAAATCTTTATCAAGTACCTTGATGCTCGTACACTGCAATTAATGTCAATTGCTTTGCCTCCCATCAAGAGGACCGACAAATGGAGAGCCAGTGATGTAGGTCGACGTTTATAGTTACTGGTCACAGTGCAGTTCCTACATTAAACTATCAATTCAGCAAACATACAGGTTTACATACAGTTGTAATCAAGATTATGCAATCCCCATTGCAAATCAGGTTTATTGGCAAAATTTACAGACTTTCAGCTGTTTGCAATGAACAAATCAAACAAAAGTAATTGAAAAGTGGTTTCCCCAAAATTCTGCTGAAAATGCAACTTTTAATGACTTTAAAATGCTCAAAATTATTCAACCCCCTGAATAGAATCTCTCACAACAGCACAAGTCTGCAAAAACAGGTGTTGTCTCAAGCACACCTGATGCAACTAATCGAGGGCTTCATTAGTTGCATCAGGTGTGCTTGAGCTAGAACACATTAACTATCTGAACTGGCTAGGTTTGTTGAGTGTCACGTTTGACTGCATGTTAGAAACATGTCAAGTTAAATGAAAGGTCCAAAAAGTTAAGCGAAAATATCATAGCCCTTCACAAACAAGGAACAGGATACAAAAAGATAGTGAAGACACTAAATGTTCCTAGAGACACCGTTGGAAGCATAGTTTGCAAGATCAAAGTTAAAGGAACAGTGGTTACACTACCTAGACGGAGCAGAAAAAGGAAGCTATTAATGTCTGGAACCAGATTTTTGAGAAGGCAGGTTCAGAAAAACCTTCGAGTGACTGCAAAAGACCTGCAGCAACACTTGGTGGCAACAGGTACTGAGGTTTCAGCTTGCACAGTAAGATGCATACTAAACAAATGCCAGAACCCCTACTGACCCAAAAGCACAAGAAAAGTCGGCTCCAATTTGCTCAAAATCATATAAAGAAGCCACAGAGGTTTTGGGATTCTGTTCTGTGGTGCAATAAAACAAAACTGGAACTTTTTGGCCCTATGGATCAGTGGTATGTCTGGAGGAAGAATAATGATGCATATGCTGAAAAGAACACACTGTCTACAGTTAAGCATGGTGATGCTCTGGGGCTGCTTTGCATCCTCTGGCACTGGAAACCTGCATTATGTGGAAGTCTAGATGGATTCATTGTATCAGGAAGTATCAGGAAATCCTAGGAGAAAACATCATGCGGTCAGTGAGGAAGCAGAAGCATGGGAGTCATTGGAACTTCCAACAGAACAATGATCCCAAGCACTACCTCAAATTCCACCAAGGCTTGGATTCAGTAGAAGTCCTGAAAGATTCTACAGTGACCTCACACCTGACTTGAACCCATAAAAATGTCTGTAGAATTTGAAGAAGGCAGTTGCAGCATGTAAACCCAAGAATATTACTGAACTGGGGGCCATTGCTCATGAGGAATGGGCTAAGATTCCGCAGAAATGCTGCCAGAAGCTGGTTTCTGGTTATACATCTTGTTGGCAGCAGGCCATAACAGCAAAAGGGTGTTCTACTAAGTACTAAAATATGCAAAAAAAAAGTTGCATTTTCAGTTAAGTTTGGGAAACCACTTTGTTGAGGGGGGGGGGGGGGGTTGTTTGTTGGACCAATATTTGTTATGTTGAGCTTGAGCTATTTCAATTACTTTTGTTCAATTTGTTCATTGCAATAAGCTGAAAGTCTGTAAATGTTGCCAATAAACCTGATTTGCCACGGGTGTTGAACAATTTGGATTATAACTGAAAGGGGGTTGGGTTGCAAATGAAAGGTTATACACTTGTATCTTGTCAACTATCACCTGTTTTTCAAAAAACTTGGTTTTGTGCTCATAAAATATGCCTTCATTAAAGGGAGAGTTCACCCAAAAATAAATAATTATTTCATTTACATCATGTCATTTAAACCCTATATGACTTTTTCCTTTTGTGGAACATAAAAGAAGATATTTTGAGAAATGACTCAGTGTTTTCTTTGTACAAACAATAGAAGACAATGGCAACCAAAATTGTTTGGTTACCAACATTCTTCAAAATATCTTCTGGTCTGAAACGGTCTGAAACGACATGATGGCGAGTAAATGATGACCGAATTTTCATTTTTGGACAGTCATCTATACAGCAAGACTTCATTTTATTTTTTACAGTGATGGCTGATAGAACTACATTTTGACATTTTCTGGAGAATGTAAGTGGTGTTTTCACATGCATAATTCTCTACAACAATGCTGAGGTGCTGTGGGTGGTTTTTATAGTGATTTTTATGTATTTTCTAGATGGTTTCTAAGTGGTAAACAAAGGCCACCCCCAAGTCTCTATGATAGTCTGTTCTCTATATGACTCAGGTCCCCCCTTCCCTTGTCCTGAACATCTTTGATTCAGCATCTGCTCTAAAAATTGTCAAATTAGTCACATAATTAGATTGTATTTACTTAAAATAGCACTAATGAATAATTAGCTATTATGTAACTTCATCACACTGGTTAGTTTCCTGTTGAACTGGACTGCTGGGTCAGATGTCTCTGGGAATTTTTGTCTGTTCATTTTTCCATGAACTGCAGTATGCCTTTCTGTAGCTCAAAAAGCAGAACATGGCACTACTGGATCCGGGCCGTATCCAGATCAGATGGTGGACCTGCTCCTAGACACGACCACAACACATCCCTGAAGTGTCAGCAGAGCTTGTGTCAACTAGACTCTCCCCTGTGAATGTCTCATCGACACGACAGCCACCAGCACTGATCCTCAACAAACTCGCCCCCATACGTGCGTGATAACTCCGATCTTCAACCAGATGAACTGCATAATATAATTTTCAAATTCAATCTGACCTTTGACCTGTCATGCTGCCTGAATCCTAATCATAGACTGTTCGCCCGTTGGCCAGAAGAGAACTGGCCCCCCGACTGATCCAGGTTCCCAAGGTTTTTTCTCCATTCTATCACCTGATGTAGTTTTGGTTCCTTGCCACTGTCGCCTTTTTTGCCTTTCCTCACCTTTGTCTCCATTGGCTTTTGGCTTGCTTAGTTGGGGACATTTAATTTTATATTTAACAATATTATTACAACATTATTTCCTGTTATCTCTGTAAAGCTGCTTTGAAACAATCTGCATTGTAAAAAGCGCTATATAAATAAAGTTGACTTGACTTGACTTCAGCAACGCCAATGCCATTGGTTTGATTATAAGGTAATGAATGAATTGATAAAAAATGTACCTTGAATGCAATGTACTGTAAGTCAATTTAAGCCACGTTTCAGGAACTTTCTCCAGGATCTAGGTACTTTGGGGTGGTACTCTGTGTTTTTCAACCGCAGGGACCAGGGTCTAAATGAAGCTCCGGGTAAAAAATTCCCCCTCAGAAAGTTCCTCCTCGCGAGGTTGTACTTTTCAAAGTTCAGGAACTTTCGGGTGCTGAATATGTTGATTGGTTGAGTTCATGCAGCATTTTGATTGGTTGACTCCAAGCAGCATTTTTTTTTCAACTACCATTTTTAAAAGTCTGTTGCAGTGCATGCCTGTTTGCTATTTGAATCAACAATGGAGTCTAAAAAATATGACGATGGACCAACGACGAGGTTCAGGCTTTAATACATTTTATATGCAAAGGATGAAATCCAGCGGGAACTGAAAAGTTGCGCGCAGTCCTACGACACCAAACTAATTTGCCTAATATTCACGGTACTTTAGACAGAGAAGGGGGGGGGGGGGGGGGGGGGATGGGGTTGTTCCCGGGACAAATTTGGTAGAAATGCGGCTTTTGGTAAAAATAAAAGTTTTTGCCAATTGTATACATGTGAATAAAGCATATACAGTAACTGGATGTTTATATGAAGGAGTGAACATATAAAAATGCAAAAGCAAACATACACATGCTGTCTTCAGCAAACATGCTATTTGTTTGACCATGATGATGATGTATATTCTTTTATATCGTGTAATCACAAAAAAACTAACAAAAAATATTTTCTTTCTTGCTTCATTTCCATTTCAGTTGCATACAATGTCACAGCATGAGATTTCCAAAACTATTAGATAAAGATGCTTTAACGTGCAATTTATCAGCATAATGCAGTAATGCAACACAATGGCCATTTAGTCCTCGCCATGTGATAGCATTTCACTCCTTTTCATTCCACTCTTGGGAAATGTCATATTCATAATGACTCGGCGGTTGAGTGCTTTCATGAGGCTGTTTCTTAGTCTTTTGTCAGAGGTCTTGAGGGTGAGTTGACGACTGATTTCCGCTCTTTAACAGACGTCTTGATGGAGCTAAATTGAGCAGTGAATGGAAATGTGGAGTGATTGACACTGTAAAGTGAATGAGTCACACATCTGGCTTTGCTCAACAGATGCATAAAAAATAGGGTATTTTACAGTCCTGTTCCGCATGTACATACTATTTACTTATTACAATAACTGGAATTACAATAACTGGGTTATAGCTAGGTATTAAACCTGAACCTAAACCTAACCACAACCCATGTAGTTACCTTATATTACTCGTACTTTCCTGGGTAAGTACACTGCAAGTATACTATAAGTACACGTGCTGTAAAATAAAGTATAACCAACTGATATTATGCGAGACTGAAATGAAAATATATTTTTCTCAACAACAAAAAACAACAACTTCCAAGACATGTCTTTTAAGACATGGGTATTGTGCAAAATCAGCAACACTTCAAAATGAACCCCCTAGGACCTGTTCCTGTGGCATTTGCCTTGAACATGACAGAACTATTATTCCATTACATTAGGCACAGAAAATGAAACACGTGCTCATTATACACACATGACTTAACAGGTTAACACTACTGAGTGTCTTTGCTTTCTTTTAGTTTGACAGTGTGGATGGTAAATCTTCCTTCAGTAGCCGTGTTTCCACTGTCGGCCCAAAAGCGAGCAGGACCAGTCGCGTATCCACTGTCACTTCCGGGGCTTGATCGGGCCTCATCGAGGCTTCCGCTGGGCCAATGGCCAGGGTTTTTTGGCCCGCTGAATATCTTGGTCTAAAGCTTCAGTTCACCTGAGTCAGGAGACTGTCAACATCACTGCTCATTTCCCATATTATTATATCAGGTTACAGTGAACAGTGAAACGCTTAATTTTGAGAGTGAATTTCTACTAAAGGTTATGGTTAGGGTTCACAAGATTTGCATAATATGGGTTAGTATATAAACATGATGGCAAAAATGGCGGTGGGCTGGAAGGGTGTATTTGGAAAACCTGTTTAAAAAACATTAAATATTGGAGGTAAATATTGCATTAAATTAAATTCCCATTGGTAAGACAAACAGGCACTGATGGAATTGTTCAGGCAAGTGTTGATGTGTGCAATGTTCTGATAGCATCACAGCTAGCTGTTGCGGTGCAGTGCGATGCAACACATCAACGGTCATGTCCAGTGTAAACACGGTGTTAAAGGTCCGTGAGAGTGATTTTGGGAGGATCTCTTTGGGATGGCACCACAAGGCGCTGTTCACTTGCGAAACGCAAGCTTATGGAAGGCACATAAGTCTGAAGTAGTTTAGGTAAAGGAGTGCAGAGCCAGTGGTCATTCTGTGGGCAAACATCAGTGTTTTGAATTTGATGTGAGCGGCAATTGGCAACCATGCAACCAGTTAAGAAGAGAGGTGTGATGTGCGCTTTCTTCGGCTTGTTAAAGACCACTATTGCTGAAGCATTCTGGATCAGTTACAGAGGTTTGACTGCATGCTGGAAGGCCTGTCAAGAGAGCATTATAATACTCCAGTCTGGATAGAACAAGGGCTCGGACAAGGAGTTGTGTAGCATGCTCCGAAAGGAAGAGCTTTAATCTTCTAATGTTGTAAAAGCAAATCTGTAGCACCAGGCATTCAAGCAAATGTGTCTTGAATTTAACATGACATTACATTATAAAAATGGTAGGGATATAGAGAGTCAAATTAAGGTACCTATTAGGGCATTTAAAATGTCCCTAATAATGTTCTGGGAGTCCCCAACAACAGTTTGCATGCATGCATGACAAAAAATCACTTTTGTTGTCTATATATATGCATTTATTTTACTGATTGCTCAGCGATTCCCAAATGATTCGTTTGACGACTCATTTTTTCAAACCCGCCTTTGCTGTGACGCTAATCTGTGGTGATTGGTCAGATGACCAGTCAGTTATTTTCGCGTTAACCCAAAGCTTAAACATATTGAAAAAAGCACTGCAAGTACTAAATTCGCTCATTCTTTAATAGACAACTCAATAACGACAAACATTCATATTTCAAAAAACACACTACAAGCTTGGAGACCTAAGCGCTGAGGTATCTGACACACACACAAACACACACACACACACACACACACACAGCTTGGAGACCTAAACTGCGTTGAGCTAACTGACACATCACACACACACACACACCACCACACACACACACACCACACACACACACACTACACACACCACCCACACACACACACACACACACACACACACACACACACACACACACACACCACACACACACCAACACACACACACACACACACAAACACACCACTTATTAAGCATGCTACAAAACCCATTAAAAGCAACAATTATTAACGTACTTACAGGTTGTGATTCGGAGGAGGAAGCCGATCCAAATAAACTTGGTACTAAACGTTTCCTTCAGTATCAACGACTCGCAAATCCAACTTGAAAGCATTTATGTTTGTAAAGGAATCATCCTCATTAAAATACGCGAACACAGTCAAGGTGGCTATACTTGTGTGGTATAAGTTGTAAATTTAAACAGTCTTCACATGCTGTTCCTGGGCAGTGAAAAAAAGTTCGCTTTTGATTCGACTTCAAGAACAGCCCCTTTCGACATGTGTTTTCCCTGTTTTCTGGCCTGCGCACAATGATGTGGGCGTGTCTTATTCAAATAACTTGTACAAGTGACGTACGAAGTTAGAGAAAATGCATCGTTCGTCTATCGATTCATACGACTCAGAGTCGACTCTTACTTTTGAGAGACAATAACTTTGTATACAGTGAACTTTCATATTTAAAACTTTGCAGGATGTTTCGTTTACTTAGATCTATGTTACACTACTACATGAAAGGTAATTTTCAATTCCATGATAGGTACCCTTTAAAGTCTAGTAGTGACAAACACACACTTGAACTTAACTTACAGAATTTAAGCATTTTACGGTTGATTGTTTAAACATATTCGTTCAAGGATAATAAAGGTTTTATTTCCAGGAACTGATAATGAAATTGGAAATGTATAGTGAACAGGGTGAATAGTAAATATCTTTCATTGTAAGAGTTCTAGAAATAATTGAGACGCTTACATGGATGTAATATTTCTAGTTAGTTTACTTTAGAAAAACAAGGAAAGACAATGTCTGAAGTGTTTACAAGGCTAAATTAATAGCCTCAGCTAGAACCACCTTCCATAAGAGATCCGATGTGCTCCTACAGTAGTTACATTCAAATCCAAACTCAAAACACATCTGTTTAGCTGTGCATTTACTGAATGAGTACAGTGCCACTGTCTGACTGATTACACTGTATTTTATTTTGCATGAGAATTGGGTAAGAGACAAACATAAATCAATTAATTGGGGAACTTGAGAGATGAAACCTGCTGATGACCAGGGTCTGTGGTGGAGTAGTGAGTTTGATGTGTAATTAAACTCAAGGTTCTGTGGGGTGCGGACTGAATTGATTCCATTCCTAGAGTTTGTGAACAAATGGGTTTTTGGGGTGCGGACTGATGGGGCCGTGAAGCAGTCCTAGAGCTCCCCTGGTGCGATTTTAAGGAAAAATTGGGGTCTATCGGAGATGTACAATAGATTTCTTAGGCGCCGAAATAACACCACAGACACAGTTTAATCACCATGGGAAAATCTCAGAGTCAAACTGGGAGTTGTGAAAAATATGATACACCAGTGTAATTTCTTTTATAACTGTTTTAATTTTCCTTGCTTTTATTTTATGATTATTTTCATTCCTTTCTGTAAAGCACTTTGAATTGCCATAGTGTATGAAATGTGCTATATAAATAAACTTGCCTTGCCTTGCCTGGCCTTGCCTAATAACAAAGATATCAGTGCACTTAGTATGTACTTGAAGTATACCAAGATGGTATGCTATCATTGCAATCTTTCAAAATAATCACAAAACATAATAAAAGTTATAGTGTATTTTTCTCATTATTTACACTTAGCTTAACATATGCTTCTATTTAGGAAAAACACCTCAGGATACAACATCAGGTAACTCAGGATACAACATCTTCCCACTCGATGAACTAGATTCATACTCATTTCAAGGATGTTCAATCAAACTAATTCTAAGGGATATAGAAGGTGCACCGGTCTTGAACACACTGTCTGATGAAGTACGGACACTGCATAAGCGTTCCAGGCTATCTCTTCCGGAATAATTTTTTTTCAGTTGTTCCTATTTTCAGTTTGTCACGGTACCTTTTCCTCTCCAATTAGGACAACATCACCTTCCTTCAGCATAGTTGCTTTTATTGAATCACTCTTATGTGCCTACTTTAAGTCCATCAAATTTCTTTCTTTCTGCCAGCGGTTCTAGAATGTAGTTAGGAGTCTGTCGGTACGTTCATCGGCGAACAGCATGCTCTTTAATCAGATTTGATGAAGTCCGAGACCATAGCATTTGGTGGCTGAGAGGTTAGTCTTTTTCCTACCAAGAAATGCAAATGCGTTAGAGATCGGTGTATATATGAAAATGGTCTAAAGAACTGCTTCCACTTCTTTCAAAATAGTAGTCTTTTAAAATAATAGTAGGGTTAGTGAGGCTTTTCCTAGGACTTTTTACAGACAATTTTTTACTGATCTATCCTCTCCCAAAAGTCTCCTCACCAAGTAGCACACTCTACATTATTTTCCAAGTAATAAGCCAGAGGTTTTAAAGGATCTCCACTTATCTTTCAAATCTTGGTGTACCCTTTTGAATGTGTTTGCATTGTCCGAGTATATTATTATTATTATTTTACCAATACTTTGTGTTTTTCTTATGAACAACAAGGTTAACAGCATTAGCACTGACAAATGTTCATTCAGTGTGGATGACATAACTGATACACTGAGAAAAATATAAACATACATAAGGAATAATAATAGAATAAAAATAAAAAAATTAAAATTAGATATACATAATGTCAGAGACAGATGATTTACAGGTAGAAATTTTCTACTGAAATAAAGATAATTAAGGCATCTGCAAAAATAAAAGGAAAACCTACAGGCCCATTTGCCTTGATCTATCTTGTTATTCTCTCTTATCCTATTCCTTTAGATAGAAATCAAGCTGTCATGAGTTTGGTTCCAGTGCATAATAGTTTTAATCTTTGCTCGATTAATTAGGCAATGGAACGCTCCAAACAAACAATATCTATAAAATAGGACAACCATTGCTGTTTTGACAAAGAATTAGGAGGAAACCAAAAACTAATTATGGTTCCCTTTCGTTGTCACTCCGAGTTCCTTCGGATGACGACGAATGGGGTTTCGCTTAGAAAGCCTACCAACTTCGAGTATTACAAAACGAGCCAATGGCAAAGAAATGCCATGGGTCTGCGGAATTTGCATGACGTAACTCCGCCCCACCTCGGGGTATAAAAGGAGGAAGTCCGCAATATGCAGATATGTTTTCGCTTCGGAGCCAAGTTTATTTCTTCTCTCCACAAGCCATCTCTGAATTGTCAGCTTCACAAACGAGTTCCTCAGTGTTGACTCCATCCCCAGTCAGTTCAGCTGATTTAGGACCAGTTCTGGGACGCACAGCTAGATCTGTTTGCCTTTCACGACTCGACCCATTGCGGCCTGTATTATTCCCTGACGAGGGCACGCTCGGCATGCATGCACTGGCGCACAGCTGGCCGCGGGGCCGCAAATATGCGTTTCCCCCAGTGAGCCTTCTTGCGCAGGTTTTGCACAAGGTCAAGGAGGACGAGGAGCAGGTCCTTCTGGTTGCGCCCTACTGGCCCACCCGGGCCTGGTTCTCCGAACTCATACTCCTCGCGACAGCACCTCCTTGGCCCATTCCTCTGAGGAAGGACCTTCTTTCTCAGGGACGGGGCACCCTGTGGCACCCTCGTCCCGATCTTTGGAGCCTCCACGAGTCACGTCTACGCGTTGAAGTGGAACCTCTTCGTCAGCTGGTGCTCTTCTCGCCGAGAAGACCCCCGGAGATGCTCGATCAGTGTTGTGCTTTCCTTCCTTCAAGATGGGTTGGAGCAAAGGCTGTCTCCCTCCACCCCCCAAAGTCTATGTTGCCGCTATCGCTGCACACCATGATTTGGTAGAAGGTAAGTCTTTGGGAAAGCACGACCTGGTCATCAGGTTCCTGAGAGGAGCAAGGAGACTGAATCCTCCTCGCCCTCCTCTCGTTCCCTCTTGGGACCTCGCGGTGTGTTTAACTGCCCTGCAGAGTGCTCCCTTTGAGCCTTTGCAATCAGTGGAGCTTAAGCTCCTGTCAATGAAGACAGCACTCCTGGTTGCACTGGCCTCTATCAAGAGGGTAGGGGACCTGCACGCATTCTCCGTTGACGAAGCGTGCCTGGAATTCGGGCCGGCTTACTCTCACGTGATCCTGAGACCCCGGCCTGGATATGTGCCCAAGGTTCCTACCACTCCCTTCCGGGACCAGGTGGTGAACCTGCAAGCGCTGCCCTTGGAGGAGGCAGACCCAGCCTTGGCACTGCTCTGTCCAGTACGTGCTCTCCGCACCTATGTAGACAGAGTGTAGTGTTTCAGGACCTCAGACCAGCTCTTTGTCTGTTATGGTGGGAAGCTGAAGGGAAAGGCTCTCTCCAAGCAGAGGTTGTCTCACTGGATAGTGGACACCATTGCTTTGGCATACCAGCAGCAAGGTCGACCGTGCCCCCTTGGTGTGACCGCCCACTCCACCCTCCAACATTTTGCCATATTGTTTCCCAATCAAAACTGTGATCCTGTGCTCCAAGCTGTCCCAAATTCGGGTAATACCAAGAGTTCCACATTTCTCCATGCAAGACTAAATAAATAATAGAGACCATGGCTGTTTACCCCTTCATGGATTTAATAGTGAGCCATGGGGTGAGATGTCAAAGGTGTGTCCCAAGGAACTCCATAAGCTTTAACCCTCTGAGCCCGACGGCATCGTCGACGACGACACAAATCAGCTCCGAGAAATTATGATATAACTCGACAACAGATTTATCGATTTTCTTACCGTTTTTTCCAGCAGAAAGCTAACGAGCTAGCCATCACGGGGGTGTCTTTGTAGCCTTTACAGAAGGTTTTCTATCCAGCCTGGAACTTGTGCATCCTTTCGGAGTTTTTCAGCCATAAATCTCTAGCTCGATGCTAGCTGCCATTTTGGATATCCACGTGATGGTTTTTGACCAATTACAGGCTGATCCGTCGTAAACATTGGGTGCGTCACTGGGTCATTGCGCTCTCTCCAAGGGAGGGAGGGAGAGAGAGTAGCACGGAGACGCAGGTTTCACAGAGAATCACAGAGAAATGGATCTAAATCGAGCGCAGAATGATGGATTTTCAGTAGAACAGAGCTTTTTGACAGATGAGGAACTAGATTACCAGGATAGACCCAGCTGAAGTGCCATTTACTTATTTACTGTAAAAAAGTATTATAGAAGTATAAATGTAGTATAAAAGTATAAAAAGAATAGAATAAATAAAATAATAAATAAAATAAATAAAATATAAATGCAAAGCCTGTGATGTGGCCCTCTTTGTGATTGCTGATAGGAACTGTTTTGAGGCTTGGCACCAGTGAATTTCATGAAAACGCCTGGACTTCTTTTGGAAAAATGTAAATAGTTTTGGTTCTGTACAAGTTATAATGTTTATTCCTGTGCTCCAGGACTCCAAAGACATGAACAAACTGTTTTCCAGAGGAAATTTGCTTAGCTTTTATTTATTTGTGTGTGATTTCAATAAATATTTGAGTGATTCAATTTCCGATTTCTTTTTTCATCTGTCTTTATGGTCCCATAACTTATTTTACATTCAGGTGACATCAATGTAACACAGATATGCTGAAAGTTCAATTTGTCCTGAAAAAAAAGAGGTGTGTCAATTGTCTGTACACAAAAGGGTTGATGTTTTACAAGCTTTTTTAGTGAATAACACCAGACGGAAAAATTATTGTAAAAATACCCTTAGGTCTCTGAGGGTTAAGTAAAGATCTCAGCCGTAACTACAAGGACCATGAGAATCCAGGCAGATTATAACAAAACTGCAGATCCCGGAATGTCCTTAACCCTGTGTCATCATAAATATTCTCTAATGTGTTAATACCTCCATCTGACCACAGCGAACAAGTGGTTTCATGTTTCATAAAAGGTAATTGTTCCAAATAGGAGAACGTATGCAACATTTTTATGAATGATTAACATATTTTTCAACCAGACGCCATGTAGATATTGAATTAGCTATAATGGGGCCAAATTTTTCAAATAGTTTTTTAAAGTTTGATTCCTGAAAATAGCACATCCTGCAATCTATGAGGATCAACCAATGATTCTTCAATTAATTTCCACTGTGGAACCAGGGAAGGTTGTACATCTAACCAAGAGTTTAAAGACTTTTACTGAAAAGACCAATAGTGCAATGATAGGTCACCCAAAGACTTTTTAGGGTACCATATTTGATACCCCGGTTTTTTGTTAATTTAGAAATTATCCCCTTTAGGGGGAGAGAATGGCAACATGGAGAATAAAAAATTTAAACACCCATATACATTCATCTTTACTAACGCAATCCTCCCTTGTAATGTCAATTTCAAAGATGACCACCTTTTTATATCTGCCTGTATTTTACTCTTAATTGTGACATAATTCTCAAAGCTGGCATTTGAAAACCAGCGAGGAATACATAGACCAAGGTAAGTAAATTTTGAGGTGTGCCACTCGAGAGGTAAGCCGCAGGGAGAGGAGTCTTCTTCGCTGCATCATTTAATAGGGCTTCTCCCAATTTATTTTATATCCTGAAAAGGATCTAAAACAAAAAAAAGGTTCATGATCTGATTAGTAATATCAGAAAAATAAAGGATTATGTTATCAGCATATAATAAAATTTTATGACTTGTATCTTTAATAATTATTGGGGCAATCATGGGGTTTTGTCTTATGGCCTGTGCTAAAAGTTCTACGGATAGAGCAAATAAGATTGGCGATAGTGGACAGCCTTGACGAGACCCTCTATTAAGAGGAAAAGAGTTGGAGATAACCTGTCCTGTTTGAACCACTGCCTGAGAGAAGCTGTATATTGTTTTAATCATCTGTATAAAATTACAAACAAAGCCAAATACATTAAGAACTGCCCATAAATACCTCCATTACAATCCGTCAAAGGTTTTTTCAGCATCTAAGCTATAAAATAATTTTTAGATGTTTCAAGGATATTAAGAATGTGAAAAAGTACCGTAATTTGACATTATCAGAAGCCTGTTTGCCTTTGATAAAACCAGTCTGGTCAGTTTACTAACCAGTGGTTCAATTCGATTTACTAGTACAAGTACAAGCAAAAAGTTTTAATTCTGAAGATATCAAAGAAATAGGCCTGTAGCTTTTGGGGGGAAACAGAGGCTTGTCTTTTTTAAAAGTAGACTAATTAAAGATCTATTTTGGTCTCTGTGAAACCTCCCATGTTCAATGGCATAATTTAATGAAGCCAGGATCAATGGTCCCACCTGATCCCATACCTCCTGAAAAAGTTCAGGAGGAAGCCCATCTAAACCCGGGGACTTGCCCAATTTAAGAGATTTTAGCTCTTGTCAACTCCTCTAATGTGATAGGAGCACCTAGAGCCATAGCTTCCTCCGGAGATAAAGAGGGAAGGTTTAGGTCGGCTAAAAATTCCCTCGTGCTTTCATTTGGATCTGCTTCGGAGGTGTATAATGTGGAATAAAATTCCTTAAATGTGCAATTTGTTTCTTGTTGGTTGTGAGTGATCAGCCCCTGGGGTGTTTGAACACTACTAATATACGACAAAAACTCCCCTTCCTTCATTTTTAAAGTTAGAAGTCTGCTTGACCACTTGTTATAATAATAGTAGTTGACTCTAGTTCTATCTATCCCCTATAAGAAGTGTATACAGTATCGCACAATGGTCAGATATAAGAATAGGCAATATCTGTGTGGACACAATGCAACCATCAAGTTGAGGTGAAACAAAAATATAATCAATTCGAGAATATGTTTTGTGGCGGGATGATTAAAATGAATAATCCTTAATGGCTAAGTTTCTTGAGCGCCACACATCAATTACACTGAGCTCTTCCATGAATATGTTTAATTCACCAGATGGGTGTGCTATATCTACCGCTGGACCTGAAGATTTATCAAGAGCAGGATTACACACTTGATTGAAATCACCTCTAATTATTAAATAATAGTCCTTAAAATCTAATAGTGTTTATGTCGAAAGTGATAAGAAGTTAGGATTATGATCATATGGAGCATAAATGCATGTTATACAAAACGTATTATTATTAATGACAACACATACATAGCAATTCAACCCACATAATCAGATCCAATATATTCAACATAGGCTTTGAACTTCCTACTGAATAAAATTAGTACTCCTTTTGTTTTATTGTTAGCAGAGGAATATGCAACAGATCGGTAGTGTCTGTTTTGAAAGCGATGCACATCCTTCTGTCTCAAGTGTGTTTCTTGTATTAATGCTATGGTTACCTTATTCTGCTTAAGATAATGTAAACATTTAGCCCATTTTACTTTCGAGTTCAGACTTCGAACATTCCATGATATCAATACTAAAAAAAAATGCATTTCTTAACATTTATTGCATTGAAATAAAGTAACGAGATGATTTTTTTCATTAGAAATGTACTCAAGTTTAAGTAAAAGTACCCACATTTAAATGGTTTCTATTTCTGTGGAGAACTCTGTATCCAGCGTAAGACAATTACTGAATCTGTCCAAATGCGAATTAGATTTTTCTCCATCTTCAAGGGACGAAGCAGATTATGCCCTATTCTAGCTCCAATTAGAGCTCCCATTACTCTAATGCTACGTTCACACCGGACGCGAATAGCGCGTCAAATTCGCGCCTATCGCGTCTAGTTATACGCTTGACCACTTTGAATCCATTCGCGCGTCAAGAGCGAAATTGACGCGCGTAAAAAAACAAAAGTTAAAGCGAAATTTACGCGCGTCACGCGCGTCAGATTCGAAACCCTTTGGCGGCCATGTTGATCGAGCATTCATCGAGAGTCACCGCTCTGTATTTGCTCTAAATACAGCATATATTCTGAATACGAGAGCAGAACGGCGGTGTAGGGGTAATCGTCACCGTATTTGTGTCCACCAGACCCTTCAAAGGCGAACCCAGTGTGGCGAGTTTCACCATTTGCTCGCTCCAGGAGCTGCGCCTGGATGACGGCCGCTGTCAGCGGTACTTCCGCCTGTCCCGCGCCCAGCTTGATGACCTGTTGTCCCGCATCGGAGCGAGGATCACCCTCGCCCTCATCCACCTAATCTGTCATTTATATTTGTTTTGATGATAAATGGGGCCAGCATGCAAAAGTGATTAATCTGTCCTGTGATTTTTTTCTCTCTCTCTCACACATCACTGTCCAGACCCTATGGTCCAGACACGAACTTATATGTTGGTTGTCTTTACATTATATTTCATATAATCTAGATATGGAATAAATAGCATTCAATATAAAATGAATATATCTAATAGGCCTATATTGAAATCAAGTTTTATGTGATAAAATTTGCTTTGTTGTGCATTAGAACTACATTAGAACCACTGTCATATTACAAAATAATTTATTGAAGCATCCAGATACTTAACCACGTGACAGCAGCAAGCAGCTAGGCTCCTGATTGGTTAACGCGGCGCGAATTGACGCAGAAGTTCAGATTTTTCAACTCGGGCGGCAGACGCGAATTCGCGTCAAACGCGTGAATGCACAAAATGCACGTAACGCGCCAGACGCTCAATTCGCGCCATTCGCGCGAACTTGACGCGCGAATGAGGCGTATTCGCGTCTACCGCGCCGCGCTCTACGCTTCATTCGCGCCGCAGGAATTTTTTACGCGCGTAACACGTCTTTGCATTGACTTAACATTGAAATCACTCGCGCCTGACGCGCTATTCACGTCCGGTGTGAACGTAGCATAAAAGTGGGAAAGTAAGCTTCTTCAAAGGAGCAACTCTTGCCTTTGATGCTACAAGGTTTCTCCACTTTCATTTTCTCTTGAACGTTAGGTTGGATCTCAATTTTGTACCATCTTGGTATGGCTATCAACCAAAGCTGTGACACTTCACAACACCACTGATTCCACATTCTTGTCAAATCTGGAGGCAAATCTGTTTATTCCAACTAAGTTCCCCTTTCCACATCTCCTGAATAAGACATTTCACTCTAACAGTAAAGAGAGTAAGGAACCCTATGGGGTCAAAGACGGGGTGTCTCTGCCACTTGTTGAGATAGTGTACGCCTCATCCACCTCACGAGATCTCACTATGAAATCATCCACATAGAATGATTCGCACATAGGCCTCCTCTGCCTTATGTGTTGTGACTCCGTTTGTTGAATGCGATGCCTAATAGTTGCAGCTAACAGGAATGGACTTGGGGAAACTCTGAAAACCACTCTACACGTTTGCATAATGCGCAGCTCATTTTTCTTATCATCAGTTGGATGACCATGTAGCCACAAAAATCTGACAGCATACCTTTCCTTTTCTGTCCGAGAATTCTGCCAGAATGCTTTAGTAATATCAGCAGTAAATGCAATTTTGTGCAATTGTAACTTGATAAGCACGTCTAGAAAGTCAGGATTCAAGTTTGGTTTAGTGATGGACAACCCTCCTCATGTGAGGATGCATCAAACACTACCCTTAGTTTAGTTGTTGTTTTGTCTTCTCTAAACATGGCATGGTAGATAGTGATTCTCTGCTTGTGAGTCGTTGGCTGAAACATCTTCACAAATGCCTTGCTGTAAATAGTCTGGTATTTCGTCCTCTGTATTTTGTGTAAAAGGTTACTGTACATCAGCTTTAAGGTTTCTCTGCAGCTTCTCAAACCTTTTCTTAGCCACCTTGAAGTTGTTTGGTAGTTCTGGTTTATTTGGTTTACAGGGTAACTCAATCTGATAACGTCTATCCTTAAAAGTTACTGTCCGATTATTTCTACTGCACTGTAAAAACAAAAGTTGGATTAACTTAAAAAAGTAAGTTACCTGGTTGCCTTAAAATTTTTAGTTAATTGAAATTAAAACTTTGAGTTAATACAACAAAGGAGATTGGTTTAATAAATAGAAACTCAAAATATTATGTTATCTGAACTACATTAATTATCTAAGTTGATTTGACAAAATATAAAAAGTTGTGATAACAAATCATGAAAATAATTTTTTACAGTGTGGATGGAACAGTCTTGTTCAGTATGCCCAAAGACTGTACTTCCCAAAAGGCACAGAACTTTTTTGAAATCTGTTTATCTTCTTCTAAACAAATTTGCATGCAAGTTGTGTCTGTTACCAGAGAATGTCTAATAGAAGAGAATTGGCACTGTCTGATTACTTCCGGTTTCTGGACTGGCTGCAGTAACACGTCTCTGTCCATGCGGGGGCGCTCGCAGGCGAGTGCAGAATGAATGGGAGTCATACACATCGTATTATTAGCAGAATGCTAGCGTGTTATGGGCAACAACTCAACCTGTAAGAAATCGAAAGGACATAAGTACTCTTTCATTCAACTTTCGACCTATAACCCATGTCGAACTTGCAAAACCTACAATAAAATCTGAGATTTCTCAACGGCAATTGGGTGAAAGAGACAAATTTAGCAGTCTAGCCCCATAGACTCCCATTCATTCTGCACTCCGGCGATCGCCCCCAGTGGAACTACAACCAAAATTCGGTACAATAGGACTTAATAGGGAGTGCCCAGGCTTTCCGTAGACGGGCTTTGCTGTTACTCAACATGGGAATTGGTCCTTGTACAGCTCATCCAGAAATACTTTCCAAGGCTACAAGAGATTCAGTTAATCTCTGAACTCTACCTTATACTGTACCACTTGCCAGTAGTAGTCTGCTCCTATTTACACTGAAAGCTCAGAATCATTAGTATCCTCAGAGGGAGAAAAAAAATGCAAGTCGCAGATCTTTAGCTTCAAGCTTCTTTTGCTCATTCTCAAGGAACTTTCATAACAAATTTGAGGGGTCTCTATTGCTGCAATTTCTATTCTTTGATTCGCATTCCATATACTTTCAAGTGTCAATTTCACAATGTTGCATTCCGAAAGTGTGAAGATTCAGCGTCTTTCTATTCAGTACTGGTAATTCTAGGGTTTTCACTAGACTCTCTTCCACAAAGCGTCTTTGGCTGCCTCAGTCAAATAAGCAACATTTTTTATCTGCCGGACCCTCTATCCATGCCTTAACACTTGGCGCAGGTAATTCCCTTAACCCTGCAGAACTTTGCTATGTGTTTAGGCCCCAAACAAGCGAAACAATTTCCAATTTTTTTAAGCTTGTCTTTCTGAGCAGACACGTAATATTCAGAGCGGTTTTCAGGCTTTATGATTCAGATTCTCACAACATACACAAGCCTTGGGAGCATGACTAGCAGTGTGCAGGGTGGCTGCAGAAAAAAATGTCTATTTTTTGAGCCATGGTTCGTGAGTCATCTCAGATTTGGTGAAAGATCTTATTTAACAGTGTGCCTTTTTTTTAGCTTTCTGGTCTAGTAAGTTGCAGTGCTCTTTCTCTGCTTTGCACTTTCTTTTGTGGAAATTGAATACGCTCAGGCCCTTTCCATTTACCATGGCGTTTCGTAATCGTTCACTCTCTTGTTCGCGCTGTCTTTCAATCAGTCTCGTTGCAAGGGATTTCCACAAGGTAATACGGTCTTAGTAATCCAGCACACCCTCGCCAAATCGTCCATGGGAGTTTTGTTTTCGATGATCCACTAAACATTCTTCTTTCGTCGATAACATTAAAAGCAACTCGCACAGCTGATCACAGTCTGGTGCTTCTTTACCAATCTCCTTTTCCAAATGAGTCAGCAGCTTCATTGCCGAGCTGCGGATTGTTTTCCTCCTCCTTTTCATCCGTCTAACTGATTGGCCATCTTCATTCAGTTCACTTTCACTTCCAAATCTGAGATTCTTATTCTGCGATGCTATCCTGTGATGCTATCCCGGGTTTCGGCACCAAACTGTTATTGAAAGTTCAAGAAAAATTATATGCTTACATGGATGTCATATTAATAGTTTGTTTACTTCAGAAAAACAGACCGTACTTGAACAAGGCGGTACATCACATATGCTTCTATTCAGGAAAACTGCCCATTCGGGGTACTGCCCATTTCTGCGGCAAATGCATTCGCAGCTTTTGACCACTAGTGGTGCTTTAACCATAAACTTCTACTAGTTATCAGGTGGACATATCAAAGTGCATTGTCAAGATTAGCAGTCAACGTAATTATGCAAGTATGTAGTAGTGTACTGTATTTAAACTACCGTTTAAAGGTTTGGGTACTTTTATAATACTTTTATTCAGAAAGGGTGGATTAAATTAATAAACGCTGTTATTTTTAACTTTCTATTCATCAAAGAATCCTGGAAAAATGTATCACAGTTTCCACAAAACTATTAAGCAGCACAACTGTCTTCAACATTGATAATAAGAAATGTGTATTGAGCAGCAAAGCATTGGTTATGAAATAGATATATTAAAAACACAAGTAGCCTATAACATAATTGAAGTAAAGCTGCTGTTCAGGAGTGCATTTCCCGAAAGCATCAATAGCCAACTATGATCATAAGTTCTATCGTTAACAGCACAGTTCATTGATTCGGAGCTTCCAAAAGTTCCAAGTGTGTCAGACTGCATCCCCCAGTACTACAAACCAGACCCCTACTACGCCCCCTACCTCAAGTTACGTCCCCTACAATGAAACAGCCATTTGGGATGTCATCAAAGCCCCTGCCTCTGAAATTGCTGATGTAGTCACTACTGCTCTTCTATTTCCCTTTCCTAGCTTTTTAAGCTTCACTACCTGATAAGGCATACAGATCGTAACATAGATCACCAGACGCCATAAGTCATCCTGTTTGTTTACAGTAAATTTTAATTTTATGGAAAGGGTAGGTTTAGGGTAAGGTTTAGATAAGGATTTTACCTATAATAAGATTTTGTATTAATTTGATAGTATAATTTATTATATGTTTTACTAGCTGTTATTTCATACTTCGATTCGAAAGACAAAAAAAAAAATCCTTTGTAGTATTGGGGGAGCAGACAAACCCTTCTCAAAAGTTGTGTGGTTGAAACTACACCTCTCAACCTGTGGTTAGAAGTATAGATTCTTGTTACTATGGCATTAACAGACGTCGTTATTACTACTCCTGTGTGACGTCATTAACTATATTGTTGGACCAACGTGATTCGAAGGTCGGATGTGCAAAAACGTTGCTACGGTTCTGGGAAACAGTCGTGTCTGTGGAGTTTTAAGATGAAGTTGTTATTAATTTAAAAGTTTTAGAAAGTTATAAAACTGGTCAAACTTTGAAACATCTTGTTAGGGGCACTGGTCCATGGTAAAAAAAAAAAAGAAAAAAAGAAAAGATGAACATATGTTAGAAATAGGACACTATAAGGTTTAGGCTGCCTGGCTAAATTGAGCACAGCGTTAATTGACAGACAAGTGACAGAGGCTGATAGAGCTGCACACATAAGACCTTTATGGTTGAGTGGCTAGAAGAAAGACACTTTAAAGAAGGACATGTCTTTGAGTTAGTTACATTTGGGGCTTGCTGAAAGCCATGTGACAAAAACCTGAAAGCCTTTTGGAAGATCTAATGATGCTAAAAGTGAGCTATATTGGATGGAAACCATGAACATACACCCTGTCAACACCTCCCCCAATTTGGCCACACTTTTGACTTGCACCAGAACGCAATTTTTCAACAGTAAGCTGTGATGAGAATGAGAGTTCTAATCACAGTTTATTGTGGCCTAAAAAGCTGCCCAATTAGAGACCGTTAGACAACAAGCAAAGCGGCCACAGTGTTGTTCAGGGGCTGTTTTATCTGAAATAAAAGGCCTTATTCTTTTATAAAGGCCTTATAAAAGATATCGGATTATTTCACATCATTCACTCTTAAAAAAGGGGTTCTTTCGAGTTCTATGTATGAACCATGCAGTTATACTTGCAAATAAAACTTAAACGACAAAATGGTTTATGTAGACCCTTTGGAGAGCAAAGAAACTTTTTTATAAAATGGTTCTATAATTCTGTTTTATGACTGAATAAAAACTAAGAGATTCATGTTTACACAATATTATACAAACAATCACAAAAAGCTGTTTGGTCATAGACCATGAGAAATGACTAGGCAGTCAAAAACCAAGTAACAAAGTGTTCATGTCTAGTCATTATATTTGAGATTTCTTTTGCACGTCTGTACATTAGCAATTAAACTTTATTTCCTAATACATTATAATGTTTCCATTATTTACCATCATTTGTAAAAAACATTATAGGCTAATATTAAATGAAACCAAGGTTTTCTTTATTTGTGTGTAACCATATTAGTAGATGGTTAACTTGTAATCTATTGAAGGAGACATTAAAAATAATAATCGTTAAAAAATCCCCTTCTGGAGATATAATGCCGTTGCTACATTCTGAATTCTATTGTGGATTGCAAAGAAGACCTACATGAGTTTAATTTGCAACTGAGGAATGTCCGCATTTTGCTGCCATTCATTACCTCAGTAAGTTAGTTTTTAAAAATTTTATGAAATCAATTAAACTGAAATATTTCAGTATTGCATTTATATTTCTATTGGTTAGAGTATATTTCCTTGTCTTAATATGATACTAGCAAGAAATGAATTTTTTACCTCAGTTAAAAACACTGATGTTAACTTGCACGATTGGGCTTTGTCAGCCGTAGATTCAGAAGCTGTAAAATTGAATTTGCTCGTTTTAAGTAACAACTTAGATATTCCATTAATTTCCTTGCTTATAGTTAATGAAATGGTCAATAACAATAAACACTGTTTTGTATAATGTGACAGCTTCGAGACAGCAACGTGAATTTTAATACTATAATTAGAGGAAACAGCTCGTTTTTTTAAATGGTAATTATACGTTAAGTTAACCGATTAGCCGACCCGATTGAATAATAAAGCGAACTGAGAGACGGAACGGTGTATGAATCTGGTGAATTATTGTGCCAGTTAAAACCAATCATAACGTTTAACTCAGTTGCATGAAAAATTTTCCCATGCCATTATATTAAAGAGTGTAGAAGTTCTTAAATTGCTTTGTGCCCTGATGATGTTCCACTTTCGTGCAGTTTTTTAGCTCAACATCAGACTGTTATGTTCAGTAACCCGAAAATCTTGATTAAACTAGTGTTCATGTGTTGTATTTTAAAGGGTGAGCTATAACTCACAGTTGACATGCTACAGTGAGAACTGTCCTCGGCCCATTTAAACTCACGGGTTTGCAGTCCCTGCAGCGTCTGATAACATCGTTCACAGCGGTTTAATGATGGGAGCGCCTGGATTAAGTGAGATAGCACATGGCTAAATGTGTAGGTGTGTTTAATGCATTGCATAGTTGGTTTGTGAAGTGTTGTTTATGCTCTGTTTTATTTCCCCCCAGGTAACGACGGTTGACAAAAAGAGCTTTATAAGTTAAAAAAGTAAGTCTGTGTTGTTAAATATTAAACATTGTTGCTAAATAAACAAACTTAAAGCAAGCTTAAAATCCTTATCTTAATTAATATTTGTCTTTTTCTTCAAACAGCCTGGAAACTGAAGTGCCTCAAATATCTTGTACTCAGTATGTATCATTGTTTTGATGTTTAAACGGACTTGATGCTAAATAAACAACTTAAAGCAAGCTTAAAATCCTTATCTTAATTTATCTTTTTCTTTTTCTTCAAACAGCCTGGAAACTGAAGTGCCTCAAATATCTTGTACTCGGTATGTATCATTGTTTTGACATTTAAACGGACTTGATGCTAAATAAACAAACTTAAATCAAGCTTAAAATCCTTATCTTAATTTATATTTTTCTTTTTCTTCAAACAGCCTGGAAACTGAAGTGCCTCAAATATCTTGTACTCGGTATGTATCATTGTTTTGACGTTTAAACAGACTTGATGCTAAATAAACAAACTTAAAAGCAAGCTTAAAATCCTTATCTTAATTTATATTTTTTTTTCTTCAAACAGCCTGGAAACTGAAGTGCCTCAAATATCTTGTACTCGGTATGTATCATTGT
Organism: Chrosomus eos; assembly: GCA_036326025.1. Classification (NCBI taxonomy): domain Eukaryota; kingdom Metazoa; phylum Chordata; class Actinopteri; order Cypriniformes; family Leuciscidae; genus Chrosomus; species Chrosomus eos. Next base: position 16,838,691 of record CM070827.1, read on the forward strand.
TTTGACGTTTAAACAGACTGTATATTGTGGCAAGTAAAATGAAAATCCTGTATAAAAAGACTTCATCATTGTATTCATGTTAACAGACAAGAACCCTGTGAGAATGAGGGCTCATTTGTTGCCAAACCTTGGCCAGCAGTGAGACTCAAGGCATGTAATAATTTTGATTACTTTGGCCACGCCCAGTTTTTTCTTATTGAACATTCTCGAAATACATCACTATATGGTAGTCAATTGCAACCTCCAGTTCATGCTAACTTTAAGGAACTTGTTTGGCTGAAAGTGTGTAATTTGGATATAAGCACCTGAAGTAAACAAATGTTTTGTATTTTTTAAAGATGCTGCATGAAATGACGATGAGGTTTCGAACAGACTTGGTGAAGAACATGGAAACATCTAATGAAATGGCCCAAAACATCATAGGGAGTGCAAAAAAAGGAAGGAAGAGGAAACCATAGAAGGTAACACCATATATTTTTCCCCATCCAACCTATCTGTTCCATGCCCAGTGTAAAGTTGCATTGTCAATGTAAAGGTTGTAGCTTCTATAAATTGTATGAGTGAAAACATGTATTACAATAATGAAAGTATTAAAGGAATAGTTTATCCAAAAATGAAAATTGTCATAATTTATTCACCTCTTGTCATTTCAAATCTTTGACTTTCTTCATTAGAACACAAAAGATATTTTGAAGAAGGATGGTAACCGAACAATGGCGGTGCCCATTGACTTGCTGCATTGGTTTTGTGTCCATATAATTTAAGTGAATGGGTAGCAGCATTGTTCGGTTACCAACATTAATTTTAGGTCTATTTGATGACTTCTGTTAATTGGTGAAAGGCACTCAAAAGGTGAAATGTTTGTTTTACAGGAACGCAAAGGTCCTACATCAACCATGGTGTTTAACGGCTGTCCTGATCCCCTCAAGACTGAAAGTGTCAGCATTATCATGGAGGCAGACATTGACATGACAAAGGCTGTGGAATGCCTGTTTGCAGTCACACAATGACTTTTATTCAAAAATATATGCATAAACTTAAACAAGAGCATGACACAAGAACACCAATACCTGTACTAAAAAATGTACTGTCAACTTGTGTAAGTTGTAGTGCTGTTTATTTAGATGTTTTAATTGTTCATGTATTGTTTTTTATCTGCATTGTTGAATATCAAAAATATGAAATCAAAGATTTGTTTTTCCTAATTTCAGAGATGCATGTAAAAGTTAAGTACTGTACATGTACATACAGTACATAAACAAGCTTATGTATGTTTATTGCAAAGTGAAAATTGCTTAAATTCAAACTAAATGGTTGAATGTAATTTAACATCTTAAATGTAAAAAATGTTTTGCTGTATAATACAGAGTATACAGATGTGTAATTTTAAACGTGACACTAATATTTTTGTATAATCAATTAAATAAATTTAAACTTTTGGAATTTTCTGGATTGGTTATATTTTTGTATTCATAATAATAATTTAATAATAATTTTATTAAATATCATATTATGGTTTAATAATATAGAACCCTTAAATGGTTCTATAAAGAACCATCTAACTTGGATTCAAAGAACCATTTGGGGTTCTATTTATGGAACCCATTAAAATGGTTCTATATAGAACCATTTTGGAGTTCCATATATGAAGCGGGTGATAGAACCATTTTTGGTTCTAAATAGAACCATTTCTTTTAAGAGTGTTATTAATAAACCGGATGGTACATTTCAGTGTCAATTGTGTTATGAATCTATCATAATGAGTCAAATTAAAAAGTAAAAAAAACAAACAAAAAAATAAACGATTAAAAGTGCATATGACCCCTTTAAGGTATTTGATCCAAGTACATACTTAAAAGATATTTAAACTAAAGTGTATCTTATTAATGTCTGTTGACATATACTAATAAAAACAATTGTAATTGCAAAAGTTTCTTATGTTAGCTGGAAGCAAAATTTATCTGCAGTGGAAAAGACAAATAATATATAAAACTTTGGGTAATATAATATGATATTAATATGAATCATAAGGCATTCAAATAATTTGTAATCAACAGGTGGATCAATGTCGATATTCATTTAATAGGTTTATAAACCCATTGCGTCCAGTCTGAATGATGAATTTCAGTCCAATTTACAAACCTTATGCCCCAAGAGTAATACATAACAAATATTATATAAATATGATTGAGGCCCTATGTGCAAGATAAGTGATATAATTTTAAATGATACTGACGACTGGTTTCTGCTTGTCAGATTGGATTAACAGTTTAGTATGGAAGGCAATAAAACTGCAAAAATCCCTGAAGTCAAAGCAGAGAATCTCCCGGAATCAAACATCTTTAAAATGAAAATTAAACCACCTTCTGAAAAATATATAAGTAGGCTCTGGCTTTGCCTACTGATGTCAGATACTTTCATAACACTCTCATAACAAGACGTGACAGGTTTTAATACTGCACCACTAAAATGTAATTTTGGTGTCATATGCAACAATACTTTACCCAAAGCTATTTTAACAATGTAATGATAAAATGAACTAAAAACTAAAAATTCTGTCATTTACTCATCCGAAATTGTATGAATTGTATGAAAGAAAATCTCTTACCACAATGACTGAGAATCTCTTTTTGTTTTAAAAGGGGACACTGATTTTTACTGTCAAAAAAAGTGGTCCATTGGGTGGTGTTATAGTTTCGTGTGAGAAAACAGACTGAAAATTGAAGCTGCTGTTTACGAACAACCTCTATGGCATAAATTTAAAATGTCCTGCCTCAAGAGACACATTGAGCAAGAGCGATGTCAAAAAACATGTTGTGGTTCTTCTGCCACTTCTGTGGTTTTTCAGCAAATTTTTTAAGATGCTGATAATTTAGAGGATTTAGGAATTTGTGTATTAATATGATACAGTAGGCGGTAATAGGGTTAATGTCATTGTGCAACCCCATATACCTACTTATTCACTGAAATGAATTAATTGAAGAGCTACAGTAGAAACTTTGAGCAGACACTGAACGCAGTGCTAGCACACCTCTGGTTGAAATTCACATCCTGTGAGCCATTTAAAATCCAGATCATAACCAGACCTCAAATAATCATGCAAGAACACATCCAAACAAATATTCAATCCTATGACAATTATACTTAGATGAGAGGATAAGAAAATGAATTAGCTTGAGTGTAAAATCTCTGGTTGATGATGATGATGTTTCAGCAGGTGGTTGTTTTGCTCATATATGATGTAGTGGATGTACAGTACAGCCACAGAAGCAAGTCATATGCTATTAAACTAGATGACATTCATTGTGGTAAATTGCTCCATTTTAAAAGGTAATTTCCTCAACAGTTTCTGAAATGAAGAATGCTTGTCCATCAGCACACAGAGTCTGTAAGGACATTCACCAGGCGGATATTGTGCAGGTCCAGCAGCCCTGCAATAAAGCCATCGGTTCAGGCAGAGGTGGCTTGTGTGTAATTTGGTTTGGCAAAGGACCGTGATGTAGAGATGAGAGATAAACACATGCCATCTGCCAGAGCTCAATCACTATCCGTGCTGAGGTGAGTGGGCAGAGCAAACACTCTCTGTTCACCGTGACATCTCATCGAAATACATGAAAACACTCTTTCATTGACTATCTCTTTGGTTAACTAGATTCCCTCATCCTAAAGAGACACCCACCAACATATGTTTCAAGTCAATGTGCTTTAGCACAGGGGTTTTCAATCTTTTAGATGCAATAGACCTGATGTGAGGGCATCCCATCCTAGAAGCAGCTTTATATTCATGTACAAAGACCATGAAATTTAATATTATATGTAATATATAATCAATATAATATCTCCGATATATGTAGTGATCATATATCGGAGATAATAACATATATCTTTTGAACTTTCTATTCATCATAGAATCCTGAAATAAAAATGTAAAAAAACTGTTTTCAACATGGATAATAATCATAAATGTTTCTTGAGCATCAGATTATAATAATTTCTGTAGGATCATGTGACACTTAAGACTTTAATGATGTAATGTTTTTAATGATGCTGTAAATTCAGCTTTGATCACAGGAATAAATTACACTTCACTATATATTCACATAGAAAACCACTGTTTTAAATTGTAATAACATTTCACAATATTACTGTTTTTTGTTTTGTTTTGTTTTTTATCAAATAATTGCAGCCTTGGTGAGCAGAAGAGAGTTCTTTTAAAAACATAAAAAATCTTACCGATCTAAAACTTTTGAAAAAATATACTACACATTGACACAGCATAGACACGAGTGGCAGCACAGTTGAATTGAGGGATGATACCTATTCTTATTAATGCTGACATGTCTGATGTGTTATGAACCAGATTTTTAGATGTTTTTTGAACAGAGTGTATGTGGTGAGTTCTCTGATGTTCTGAGGGACAGAGTTCCACTCCTGTGCTGCTGTGACGGAAAAGGTACTCTGACTAAATGCACTTCTCCGCAGAGGAACAACACAGTCTCCTCGGGCCGACCCTCGTGTTACTCTCTGTGTGGTGTTCCTAATGTTCACAAACTGACTGAGTGGAGGAGATGAAAGACCATGGATGATTTTATATAACAAAAAAAAATTATTTATATCTTTTGCTGTAGTGTTTACATTTCCAAACATTCCTTTTGCAATTAATTGTAATAATCCATTGAGATTTTTTTTGTATGCACAAGATGGATAGATGATTTTTTGTATGCATCTATATATATAGATGTATTCACAGACAGACTCGCTGGTGGTGAGATCAGATCTCCTTGTGGAGCATACCAGCTGTTGTCAGACTCCTTGTGCATACAAAAAAAATCTCAATGGATTATTACAATTAATTGCAAAAGGAATGTTTGGAAATGTAAACACTACAGCAAAAGATATAAATAATTAGTTTTTTGTTGTGAACAATGTAGATTGTTTCAAAGCAGCTTTACAGAGATAACAGGAAAATAATGTTGTAATAATATTGTTAAATATAAAATTAAATGTCCCCAACTAAGCAAGCCAAAAGCCAATGGCGACAAAGGCGAAGAAAGGCAAAAAAGGCGACGGGAAAGACCTGAAATACATGCTTTTTATGTAATTTAAGCAGTGGATTGATAACACTGCTTCTGATTCATTAGTCCATTGTCCTTTTCCCCCCAGGAAATTACAGCTGTGGTCCATTTTCACTATCTATATGAGTGATGGTGGGGTAATTGACTTTCACCATTATTTCCACTCTCGGTTGTGAGCGAGCTACTGCAAAATCTATTCAATGTTTCTGCAACTTTATGATCTCCCACAGCATATCTAAAAGCTCTCCTCATAAACCCTCTTACACAGGCACCATTAAATATCATGTGCAAACATTCGTTGTACATGTTTGAATAATCACATACAGAGGCTATCAATAACATTACACTACAAACACACTATGACATTCCAATGTCCTGAATGGGACGCTAGCCCACCACTTCGTGATACATTTTTCTGCCAGTTGCATCTGATAAACAGAGAGAGTTGGTCTGTGGATGCTGGATGAAAAACCGTCATATTTAAAAGTCATATTTAAACCAGATTCAAACAAACAAAAACCAACTAACACATAAAGCATACGTTCCCTTTCAAGAACGTCCACTTCGTATTGCATAGCTATACGCAATGGGAAAACTCCTTTTCTCAAGAATATTGAAGCCATTATTTTAAAACGCAGTGCAGCTGCACAGCGAGCACAGAGCACAGCATCTAGCTCGCTCATTGGCTGTGCTGCAGCAACTGCACGAACATATGGCGAGGCGGCTGACACACGCAAACCAATCGGGTCGCTTCATGCCCAGGTCGCGTAAGAACCTACCAAAATGGCCGTGGCTTATGCCTATATAAGCAGACCATTTTGCCATAGAATCAGATATAATCTCCTTCAGCGAACACCTTCTTCACTGATCTCTGAGCCTTCGCTGTCGACAAGCCCCTGCAGCAGAACGAGCGGCCTCATCAGCGGACACGGCACCGCCATCCCCTGAATTCCCGTTAACCTGCGGCTATCCGGCGAGAGAAAAGCATTTAAATCCTTTTCTGCTACTTCTGTGTTTGCCGTCGTGACACTCTAGAAGCTGAAAGAGCAAATTTTCGACGACGTTGTTTCAATCTGCGCTCCGGATGCACTTCATGCAGAGCCTCTCAGCATGAAACTGACGGACACAGCGAGTGCGCCCCATGCCTTGGCCTCGCCCACGCAGAGACTGCACTCAACAATGGTGGCTGCCCGCACTGAGAGACTGCCCATCTCCATCCTGCGTTCGTGGCTAGCGCTTCTCTTGGACGGCAAGCCTCGACGGAAGCAGCGACGAGGCCAAAGGATGCCTGAACCGAGCGAGCCAACACTGGCCCAGTCTCTGCCCGCCCACATCTAGTGGATGGAGAACCAAGGCGGTTCACCATTCCAAGCCCTGCATAAGGCCCTCGCCGGTCGCGCTTACACTGCCGCCGGCCAGGCTGCATTGGCTTTGCACACTATGGTAATCCTTTTCAGGCCAAGCTCCTCCGCTCTATGGATGAGACTGGCCCGGACCCTGAGGCCTTTGGGGATTTGTGCAGCGCCACTGACTTGGCCCTGCGTGCCACCAAAAGCACCGCCCATGAGATCGGCAGAGGTATGGCCAGTCTGGTTGTGCAGGAGCACCACCTCTGGCTGAAGCGGTGTAGACATGGGGTTGGTCTCGAGAAGGAAAGTGGTTTCAACAGCAAGCATGCCTCCAACCTGGGTCACTGTGCGAGGGCAGGCCAATCTCCGGCCTCTGGTCGAGCCCAGAGAAGTGCCTAGATATCAACTGCCTCGAAATGAGACCTGTTCATTTAGCCCTGAAAACCTTCCTCCAAGATCTGACACCACATCCTGATCCGCACAGACAACATGTCAGTGGAGTCCTACATATATCGCCAGGGCGGCAGATTCAGGTTAAATTATTGCCCCTCAAGAACAATTGCAGTCCTTTATAACTATAGGACAGGAAGAGATAAATAAACACGTCATTGCTTCTAAACCAACAACATGTTTATTAGATCCAATACCCACTAAACTACTGAGAAGAGCCTCTTCTCAATGTTATTAACTTATTTTTATATCTAGGTCATGTCCCAAGACCGCTCAAGCTAGTTATTAAGCCTCTCATTAAAAAACCACAATTATATCCAAATGTGACCCTGGACCACAAAAGCAGTCTTATGTGTCCATTTTTTAAAATTGAGATTTACACATCATCTGAAGGCTGAATAAATAAGCTTTCCATTGATGTATGGTATGTTAGGATAGGACAATATTTGGCCGAGATACAACTATTTGAAATCTGGAATATGAGGGTGCAAAAAAATCTAAATAATTGAGAAAATTGCCTTTAAAGATTTCCATTTCTGTTGGTTATTGTGCTGCATCCACTTACAAAAATACAATTTTGATATATTTAAGGTAGGAAATTTACTAAATATCTTCATGGATCATGATCTTTACATAATATCCTAATGATTTTTGGCATAAAAGAAAAATCGATAATTTTGACCCATACAGTGTTTCGTTGGCTATTCCCAGAAATATACCCGTGCTACTTAAGACTGGTTTTGTGATCCAGGGTCACAAATGAATTAGCAAATTACAGACCCATTTCAAATCTTCCATTTATGTCTAAAATACTAGACAGATTTCTGTCAGCTCAATTGTGCTCCTCCTTGCAAAAAAATATATATCTATGAAAAATTTCAGTCTGGACTCAAAGAAGATAGCAAAGAAACTGCACTCGTTAAAATTACTAATGACTTTACTTTTAGCTTCTGACCAAGGCTGCATATCAATACTGGTTTTAAAGCTAAGACTTTGTTCATCTTTGGAACACAAATTAAGATATTTTATTGAAATCTGAGAGATTTCTGTCCCTCCATTGACAGTCCATGCTACTTTGACTATTCAAAAAGTTCATAAAGATATTGTAATAACTAATTCATAAGTGGTTTAGTCCAATTTTTTTGAAGAGACACGGTCGCTTTATATGATAAAAAGACTAAATTTAGGCTTTTATTCACATAAACATTCTTCAACACACACAGTTATGGTAAACGGAAGCTCGAGCATATTAGCATGACGTGCAAGAACCAATAATTCACAATATTCTTGCATCCTTGGTAAGCAATTAGACTTCTTTCAAAAACATTACAACATCTTAATACTAACCCTGTTTATTGGTAGTTTACATGGTTCTAAAGTTATTTTGGTGAAATGATTAGCTTGAAAAAATACATTATAGCAAAATTCAGAAATAGAAAATCAGACAGCAAAACATCTGCCCAGTCCTAATCATTACTGTTCACATCAGGGAATTGCTACAATGCTAATTTACATGCCAGAAGAGTCGGCCCTCACCTGCCAATCAACAACACAAAAACACTTTATTGGCTTTTCTAGCTTCTTATATTTCCCCCAGTGCAAACTGGCAAACTTACATGGCAGAAAATCAGTGATGAGAAGAAACAATTCACAGAGCTCCATTCATACAGCTGTCAGTCAAAACATAAAGCAGCTGTTTCTGCTGGACTGTGCTGACCTTTCTCAGAGCAAACCCCGCAGATCAGACGACGAGAGAGAGCAAGAAAACAGCAAAAGAATGAGTTCATGCAGACTCACGTCTCTGAGCCAAACAGATTTATGACAAAGCATACATTTTTATAGCATATAGCATAGTTTAAAGCATATAAATATGAATGTATTATGCTAAATTGGTGAAAGTACTGATTTCACCAGCTAAATGAAGCTGATGAAATATTTCAAATTTATTTGGATACTTATACTATAAGCTATTCTCTTAAAATATCTAAATGTCATTGGATCAAATATAGCATCTACAACGGTTTTCAACACTGATAATAATAAGAAATGTTTTTGAGCACCAAATAAGCATATTAAAGGATTAGTTCACTTTTAAAAAAACTTTTGCTGTTAATTTACTCACCCCCATGTCATCCAAGATGTCCATGTCTTTCTTCAGTCGAAAAGAAATTAAGGTTTTTGATGAAAACATTCTAGGATTTTTCTCCATATAATATTATACACTGGGTGCCAATGGTTCAATGTCCAAATGACAGTTTCAGTGCAGCTTCAAATGGCTTTAAATGACACCAGACGATGCATAAGGGTCTTATCTAAACGATCGGTCATTTCTAAAATAAATAAAAAACCTTAAGATTTCTGCCTTGTTCTGTTCCGTGATGCGCGGTCGTGACTCTCCTGTTCGAACTCATTCATCAAAATGAACGAGTCTTTTTTCGAGTAATTTCGTTCCTTTTGTTTGTTGAATGAACGAAATGACTCGAAAAAAGATTCGTTCATTTTGAACCGTTTGGCACCCAGTGTATAATATTATATGGAGAAAAATCCTAGAATGTTTTCATCAAAAACCTTAATTTCTTTTCGACTGAAGAAAGAAAGACGTGGACATCTTGGATGACATGGGGGTGAGTAAATTATCAGCAAAAGTTTTTTTTAAAAGTGAACTAATCCTTTAAAATGATTTCTGAAGGATCATGTGACACTGAAGACTGGAACAATTTCTTCTGAAAATTCCGCTTTGCCATTACAGAAAATTACATTTCAAACTATATATATAAAAAAAGTTATTTTAAATTGTACAAATTTTTCACACTATTACTGTCTTTTTTATCAAATATCATGCATCCTTGGTAAGCATAATAGACTTCTTTCAAAAACATTAAAACATCTTAATACCAACCCTTTTTTGGGGGGCAGTTTACATAGTTATCCTTCTTAATGAGGCAGTTTAATATTACAGTTTTCCTCAATTTGACACATTTCTGTTATTTGTTAAATTCTCAGTTGCACATGGTATATGTTTTGAAGTAAGTCCCAAATTGATATCTGCTTAATTAGTAATACAACACAGGAAATGCAATTTTTGTTTTGTTTTTATGATTAACAGATTATCTCAATTACAACAATAAAAGAAAAACAACAAAGAAGAAGAAGAAGAATGAAAAGGGTGAAAAGAAAGAGGTGTAAAAGTGAGAGGTGGTAGAGCGGGAAGAAGAGGGATAGGCTATTACAGGTTTTCTCAATCACTTTGGCTCAATTCTCAAATAATATTTTTTTTCTCAATAAAATAAGTTCAGATCTCAGAACAGTTAGTTTCTTGTTCACATCAGATTTGAATTTCTTATTGATTTGGATCTGGATTATAAAAAGCTCAGTGAGAGCATTCCGCTAGACAAAATTAACATTCTTGTATAGTGTAAAAAACAGACAGTGCCAACTAATGTAGAAAACATTATATTTGTACAGTATGTAACAAATATTTCCATGGTGAAAAAACATCTAAACATGTTGACCAGTGTGGCTCACACGTTGATTAAAACACTATGTTTTATTTTATTTTGGTGGCATTGGCCAATTTACTGATACATTAACTAGGTTTTGAAACATGAATTAAATGTTTTGGGTGAGTACCTACATTTTGCAGACATGCAATATATGTCTGATGTTCAAGCAAACACTTGTGACATTTGAATTTACAGTTTAGAGAATGTTAAGACTTTCAAAAGATGTGCCAAAGCGATTGAGAAAAACTGTAACGAGAGGGAGAGAGAGGAAAAGTGAAGATGAGAGATGAGAAGACAGGAATAGAGGGTTTAGGACGAGGAGAAGGAGCAAGAATAGTTGTGCTTGTTCGGTTGCATTATGTCTTTTCCACCCATTTATCTATACCGGGTCGTCCAATCCGGCTCCTGGACTTACTCTGAGTAGGCCTCCATGTATATTAATGAAGCTTGCTTCAATCTTCACAATAACAGAAGAGGGAGAAATGGGATTGGTCATTGTGCCACAGTCAATGTCACTGGACAACATCACCATGTGGGTCGTAATTTCAACCAGTGATGTTGTGGCAAACAATGTTGTTTTGGGGCCATAACACTGAAAGGCTCCTAATGTTTCCCCCTCAATAATATCCTCTTTCACCAGGGTGATCAGGACCAAATGGAGCAACATTTTGTAGTTTTTGGTACATGTACGTCTAATTCCACCATTCAGCACTGGCGCAAGAGTGGTTTGAGCATCACCCACATTTCAGGATGGTGTTCTTTATCTCCTTTCCTGAATCCAAATGAGTTCTTCTCTTGGAGATGGAGAGTAAATGATCGCAACCCTTACAAACAAGCAAGTCTTCTTCAAGCAATCAAAGAGGCCGGGGAGAAGTTAAGGATATGAATGTTATGGATCAAATCACCGTTTTTTGGGCAAAATCTCAATATTATACTAAACTAAACTCCTCATTAAGGAACTTCACGATAAGCATGTATTTTCATTCATGTATTTGTGTAGTTGAATTTGTTATCAAATCAACAGAGAACACACCTGAAGTTTTTACGTTAGAATTTATTTCTAATAAATGCATTACTAGAATAAAATGCAGTGCTTCATTATGCAGTGAATATTGAACTGTTTTGCCAACAAAAGAGTGTGATTAGTTTGCAGTTTAATTGTTTTGAGTGCAATTACATTCATTTTGAGAAATGTGTCAAATCGACTGAGAAAAACTCTAAAGGCAGCACTTCAATTTGAACACGTTTGAAGAGAGAAAAGTTGAGATTTCACATTGAGCTTTTAATTATATTAAAACTGGGACAAAATACAGCTAATATTAATCACATTGATGACAATTAAAAGATTAGTGGTATTACGAGGATTATTCAAAGAGGATGAGCTGACTGAAAAGCCCACTGAGGTATCTAATCCTTAATCTCAGGATTAATTCAGTGCCGTGTTATGAGATTTTTACACAACCTCAAGACATGCAGCAGTGTAGCTGTGGGATCTGTAATAATTCAAACATGAAGACTAATCAATGAATCTTAAGCGCAAACCTCAAAGTCACTAGAGTGTTTTCAGAAACTCATCCACTCAACTGCAGTATAAATCGACATCAGTATTCCAGATGTAGTAGCTGAGAGTAAAGCTGAGTTCACCGCACTGAAAGACTATTAAGTGTGTTTTATTGAGCGCTTTCAAGCGGGTGGATGAAACAAGATCATTGAGACAGGAGGTGTCCAGACTTATTCCCCCTATACAACACAGTTGAATTACTACTGAAGCAATACTGCAAGCCTAATCAGCTTTCAACTAATTTTACTTTAGGGAAATCCAGCAGAAACTATTTGTATTCAGCATTAGTTTTTATTATTGATTTTCATTTAGTCCTAGTGAATAGCTGTTTTTTAAACGGACAAAAATCAATTCGAAAAGTAAAAAACATACATCCAGTTTGTTTTTTCTATTTGTTTACTTTAAAACCCTCTTTCGGACTTTTTTCCACAAAGTATTATGCTGTAAAATATGATTTTATTTTATTTAATATGAGTAACTTAAAATATTAAAAAGGAAAAACTTTCAATGTCATTTACTGACATAACTATTTGTTATTCAGACTTAGTAAAAAAAGTCATATAACTATAAAGATAACTATATTAGCCTCAACACCAGCAGACAATATCATTGTTTATTCGAAGCGCGTGCTGCAGTTTAAAGCAGGATGGATTCTTATTGGCTGTCAATGTTTTTATCAGATGGACAAAAATCATTCTGAAAGTGAGTGCAGTTGTTATCATTATAGTTGTGGTGTGGACTCTATTCTTTTTTATTTAGAACAATTTTTTAACTATATAGTTATTGTCCTTAACTCTATAAAACCTTTCCAGTTTGCTCAACAAACTGATCCACAAGTTAAACAAACTAAGAAAGTACAACAACTTTATTATGTAATGTAAAATTCAAGATTATTGACCTTAGATCCACAAGTTAAAACATTATTACATTCTACATTTAAGTAGATAAAAATAAGTCTAGACTAATAAGTCTAAACAAAGTCCTGAAGCTACTTTTCTCAAGTTTTTGGAGTTCTCTTAACTTATTTTTTTTTTACAATATAACCTAGTTCATCAGTGCTACTGCATACATTTTTAACACAAAACACTGCATTCAACAATACACAAAAAAAACCCCTGAAAACACTGGTTTATAAAACAAATCTTTATTAAATGAAAAGCATTTTCTTTGTCAAGTATGAAATAGAATGTACAAATACTTTACATTGTTGAAAACAATCATTGTTGAAAACATCAACACGATGAAAATGAAAGAAAACATCAGTCAAAAACAACAGGTTCCATAACTGCACAAACCTCTGAGAAACATTTGAAACTGAGTTAGATCTGGACGTCTAGTCGTTCAAGCAGCTCAGCGGAGGAAAACCACCTAGAACCAGTATAGTATGGACTCAAAAAACTGGACTTAAACAAGTAGTTTTAACGCCTACAGCTCCAGATCTGATCAGTGCGTACAGTGATGGTTCAGGGTGGCACAAGAGCCAACCAAACACCCGGTTTAACGGTGCCACAGTTTTCACTATAGGTACCTGAAGCCAAATGAAGACGATGATATCTGTACACTGTGACATCATCACAGAGTAAAAAGTGGCATTTCAATGTCATCTTAGGACCAGGAAAGGTCACAAGTATCAATTTGGAGGTAGTTACGGGAAGAGTTCACACAAACATTTACTCTCGCTCATGCCGTTCCATGAAGGTGTTATTTCCTGTCTTTTGTGAAACATGAATGAAAATGCAGAATGTCCAAACAGCTCAAGTATAACAAAAACCATCTGTAAAAACAGTGGATCGTGAATTGTGTTGTCAAGCTCCAAACAAGAACAAATGCATATGATATTTTAGTGTGAGTAACAAACCGATAATATTCCCTCCACAAAGCTCTGAAATAGACTACAAAAGCCATATGGACTATAAAAATGGTGCGTTGATATAATTGATGTCTTGTGTCAAACTTGCATCAAAAGCCTTAAATATTAAGTAAACAATGATTTTCTTGCATTTTCCTCATCTAAAGTGATCATATGCCTTCAGGAGACCTGAAATATGGATGCTAGTTTTTGGACTATGACATTATACCATTATTACCTCCACTTTTATTGCTTAAAAAAGAAAGAAAAAAAAAACCCGGTTGCGCAGGCATTTTGATATCTCATTTTGTGTTTCTTGGAAAAAAATTTAAATAACACAGGCTTGTAATGACATGAGGGTGAGTAAATGATGACAAATTATACCTTTTTTTTTTGTGAACTAATTCTTTAATATGCAAACAATTGTAACAAGCTAATCACAAACTGAAAATGGAAATTTTCTGTTGCAAATGTATTACAGATGAAGCTGGCTTCATTCTTCACAATTACAGGAGAAGAGGGAGAAATGTGATTGGCCATTGTGGTCACAGTCAATGTATGAAAAGTGGGTCGCAATTTCAAACCAGTGATGTTGTGGCAAACAATGTTATTTTGGGGCCATAAAACTGAAAGGCTCCTAAATTTTTCCCCTCAATAATAATTTACAATTCCTATTCTCATCGGTTCCTCACAATTTCAAGCAGTTTTTTGGTAATAGTGGCTGTGGGCGTGTCTAAAGGTGCTGGTATTCTGGGATTGGTGCACCACAGTGTCAGTCACACACAGAGGCTGTCAACGGCACTGGACGACGCACAAAACAAAAAGGAAACAGACAACACAGGACACATTTGGATGTTTGAGTTTGACTGCTGGTGAGGAACACAAACCCCTCCAAATATCTTCTGAGGGGTCCATGAGCAGAGGTCTCAGCTGCAGGCCCGCTTCAGACTCTTTGGCATTCATCACCAATTAGTTGAAATATTTCTTTTCATTTACATTTATATAAAAATTAGTTTTGAATCAGGAACAAAATAAGTAAAACATCAGACACAGAAGCTCTACTTCCCACACCGCTATGTACTGTAAATTCACAATAAAACGACTTTGTGTTGAACCCTCCTACTAAAACTCTATCTGTACATGTCTATTTACTTTGTAAACCCCTTTGTTTTATTCACACACACGCACACACACACACTTACTTGCGCTGTATAACAGCAACACAAACACACGTTTTGTCTCAGGTACCTTATGAGAACAGTCAAGTTCAAAACCATCGGCATCCAATCAGCTCACATGAAATCATATAGCTCCGCCTCCACAGCGGCGGCCATCTCATCAGCCTCTGAGTTGCTGCCCTCCTCATTGGAGTCTTTACTGGAGCCCCACAATCATCATCATCATCATTGTCATCTCGGGCCTCTTCCAGTTTTCTTTTGTGGCCCCTAAAGATAGAAAATACAGAGGCATAGGTGAGTGATGCTCATTAGTCAAAGAATTTTAGAGAGAAATTCTCATTGGTTCATAGTGGTCTGGTTGCCAGGGTTATGTGTTGAGCATGGTTGAGTCTGACTGGTTGCCTCTGCGCATGAATACTGCTCCTGAGTAGATTAATAATTTAAAATGTGATTGCCTATTGACCAGGCTTAGGTTTAACGCTAACTGTCACAAATAGCCCATCAATCATTGCTCTGCCTGGAAGAATATTCACTACATTCTAAATCTGAGATCTGATATGCTTAAAAGTTTTTCATTTGAGTTTTCCCGTGTACAGCTCAACACAAATGACTGAAAAAGGGCTGTATTCTGCTGCCAGTCTATAGATTGAACACATAATACCCATGTGCATGACGTCATCGTTTTCAGAGACATAAAAACGGGTTTCAAATTCCAAATTTTTTTCAGGCACCCTTACTTTAGTAAATAAACGGCCAAAACGCACAAAATGTTTTACGTTTTTAAGTTGAAAACTGTCTCAAGTAAACAGCCCCTCAAACTTTAATTCCGCCGGGACACATTAAACGGATGAAAAGTGACAGTAAAGGCGTATAATGTTACAGAGGATTTCTGAAATGATGTGCTTTTGAACTACAGGTTTGGAAAGACTGAATGAATTTTCATTTTTTACTAAAGTGCAGTAACGTGTTAGAAACATCAGCTTCACATGCATGAAAGCCATTCGTATTGACACTGACACACAACTACCTTGGAAGCCAGTTTTGAAGAAGATATAATAATGCTCTGCTAGAGCTAAATAACCGATGGCTGTCATTATATCTGCTGATAGTACTGACAGCTGCTTTGATCACTGGACGGTATATGTCTCTCATTTAGTGTAATGATGAATCCACTACCACCTGCTGATAAAGAACCAGTCTGACTACATGAATAAAAGATAAAAGCAAAGGAAGGACAGAAAATGGAAAACATCAGAAAAGAAAGTCAACCTGACAATGGAACAGACCATGTGTTTGATATTATGGACCGAACATGGGGGAAAAGAAGCTCAGTATTGTGTTCACATCACCTAGCATAATTATAAGAAATAAGAGCAAGAAGTTTGTCTTACAAAGTTTTGAAAGCCTTTTGAGCATTGCAGTGTTATCATGCAAGTACACTGTGCATGTATACAAACGGCAGACTTTAGTGTAACAGTGATTCATAGCACCACACAAATTTGAGTCTTTCATCTTCGATCAAACCACAGACCAAAACACGATGCTGTTATTCAGACTGCCATTATTCCACAGTCCTTTTCTTTATGTGATATTTAATGTGGGTAAATGTGAAATCGACTATAACTCCAAGAATAAAGAAGAATATGAAGGTAATAAAAAAAAACTGGTGAAAACTGCACATGGGAGCTCATTAAGGTTATCATCATTAAATAAAACAATTATGAAAGCGAAAACTAGCCAACAAAAACGAATTAAAAGAAAACTAAAAATGGGTTTTCAAAACTACATAGAATTGCATAAAAAGACTTGTTTGTCATATTTTAAATCAATGCTTGATTCCTCTCTCCAGTTGCCCTTTATTTTTTACCAAAAGGTTTTTAAATATAATACAATAAAATGAAAATAAAAACTAAAAATAAATAAAAATTATAAAAATCTAGTGAAATTATATTCATTGTTTTCATACATTGGGCTGTCTGAAAGAAAAATACGAATACATTATAAATCACAGAATTAATCAAGTTTGAAATTATCCTCTTGTCTAGCACAAAACAAAAAATAAATTGACTAAAGCCAATGAATAATTTCACCTCACACACATACACAAACATAGCTTAATACACATGCATTATGTTTTCCTTGTTATAACGTGACAGTGTAATTATTCTGGGAAATGCACAAGGTCAGTCTCTTTGGCA
The DNA here is from genome assembly GCA_036326025.1 of Chrosomus eos. Classification (NCBI taxonomy): domain Eukaryota; kingdom Metazoa; phylum Chordata; class Actinopteri; order Cypriniformes; family Leuciscidae; genus Chrosomus; species Chrosomus eos. The sequence goes on from CM070827.1 coordinate 16,855,854, forward strand.
AAGCTGAGATTTTTACATTCTTTTGACGTGCTCATTGTAACATGACATTTCTGGTGGACTGATAAACCTATACAGTCCTGACTCCTGGAACTTGTATTTGGCAGATGTTTTTTATCCAAAGCACCTTACCCTGCATTAAAGTTATGCATTTTATCAGTCCAGGCATTCACTGGGAATCAAACCCATGACATCGAGCAAGCACACTCTACTTTTTGAGCTACAGGAATCCGTGAAAAGAAATAGCAACATTTTATTTTTGTGCAATAATGTGCTCTTGTCCCCATAAGAGACATTTAGTTTGGAGAGACATATTCTTTCCACTGACAGTTTAATGCTTTTGTCCAAAACTGCACCTGAGCTCAACAGACCAAAAACAAAAAGTTTGCAAAAAAACATTTTCAGACTAGTGCTGTCAAAGTACTGGCACTTTGGTACCAAGTCGATTGGATTCAATACTTAAAAACGTCACGATATCAGCCTTTCTGCAGTACCAGTAGTACAGACTCAATACCCATATTTGTGCGAGCACTCTGTGAAGAGCTCAAAGGTATATATTTACAACATTATTGCAGTGTTGGGCATTGTAGCCAATCACAGACATGTTTGTTGAGCATGTAAACGCAATGGCCAATCAGAAACATTTAAGTTAGTCAGAATCTGCTTAATACACTAGTTTGTTCAGTGTAAGAAAATAATATTTTGGTTATAAAAAAAACCTGATGTGTCAAAACAGATCTGTGAATTAAGGTTGGCAGTGTACAAAAGAAATATACCTTCCACTTTTCTTTCTACCTGTAATGTGTTTCTTTTTTAATTTTATTGCTAACTTTTCATCTTTTTAATGCAATGTTTACTTACCGTAATTGAACAATATCTAAAGGCAACATGCTAATGTTTTAATGTATTATTTAACAGCAATAACAATTAACCAATTTCATGCATTTTATTTTTTATTGTCAAATAGTTAAATAAAAAAAACAATTGAAATAAAATAGTTACAATACTGTAGTTTTGCTATGGTTTGGTACAGAGAACCACAAAGTTTTACTGGTGGTGACTACTGAAAATTTTGAATTGTGACAACACTACTTCAGACTACGGAGAATTGCTGTATACTGTATTGATTTGTCTGGAGAGTTTTCTGACAACGCCTCAACTCTCACCCACCAACTGTCTGTGACCCTGCTGACTCAACAACACCCCACACAGCATGTCTGAAAATAATATGCATGTTTTAGATGCCTCAAGAAAGACCACTTTCCCCATTGGGAATACTGCTGTCAGGCTGGAAAACCAGCAGGACAGATGGAGGGTTTCTTTTTAAACGCCAAATAGACGCTAATGGCACAACAGCCTAAAAAAAATAAAGGAAGGAATATCCCTATTTTCCAACAAGCTGTCTCACTCCCTCGGTCTTTCACTGTCTACAAGAAACAGATTACATAAGCACAAATGCTGTGAGAATGAGAGAATGGGCTTGTGGGAGGAGGATGTGACTGCAGAGCTGTTGAAACTCGGCCGGCTCAGAGTTTGTTCCCTCTGAATGCACCTAAAAGATTTAAACAGGACAGAGCTCTCACAGCCAAGAGGGAAAGAAACAACTAGCGAAAAACAGTGCAGTGACGAGGAGAGAAAGACAAGACAGAGAATGAAAAATTTATAAATAAAGAAAAAATAAATTAGCTTTCATCTGTGGAACTCAAAATAAGATTTGTGGAAAACTGAAGAAAGGTGACAATCTGTTTTTTTTGTTGTTGTTGTTGCCTGAACTTATCCTTTTAAAGCCACAAAAAAAGAGGCATTCAATAAACCATGGAGGTTTAATGATGTGTGTTCGATTAAACCCACATGGCTTCATTCGTTCTCATACAGCCACGTGTTAAGCACCAGGATGGGTTGTATTGATTGTAGATGGAGGGAGGGTAATTGATGGTCGTACATGCATGTAATAGACAGCGCTGGTCAATAAATGTCACATTTTGTCCTGATGCATCCTCAAGAAAAATTGTCAAGATGAACGGGCAAAGATCAGCCAAATGTGTGAATGAGGCATGAATGTTCCCAATCACCATTCAGAAGATCATTTCAGAAATCATGGATTTTATTTAAGACAGACCGCACACACTGAGTACTGTGGCCCATCAATTACTTGGAAAAAGCGTCTGTTGGGATTGTAGCTTGAACCAAAAAATAGATCAAAGAGAGCTTTTGTGTCAACTAAGCACACAGTGCAAAAAAATAAATAAAAAAGAGTTTAAATGTACACAAGCATCATTACTGCATCACTGTTTTTCCTCTGTGAGCACCCACCAAAATCAATGTTCGGAGCTTTTAGTCCGTGTGCGTTATTTTTGGGTTCATCTACACTATCGTTTAAAAGTTCAGGGTCAGTTAGATCTCTTATGCTCACTAAAGCTGCATTTATTTGATCAAAAACACAGTAAAAACAGTAATATTGTGACATTATTATAATTTAAAATAACTTTTCTATTTGAATATATTTTAAAATGTAATTTATTCTTGTGATGGCAAAGCTGAATTTTCAGCAGCCATTTTCCAGTCTTCAGTGTCACATGATCCTTCAGAAATCATTCTACAGTAATTGGGCAAGAAACATTTATCTTTGTGATCAATTTTGAAAACAGATGTCCTGCTTAATTTTTTTTGATGGTACCCCAATACATTGTGTTTTACAGGATTCTTTGATGAATGGAAAGTTCAAAAGAACAGCATTTATTTGAAATTTTGTAGTGACTATTGATCAATTTATTGCATCCTTGCGGAACGTTTACAACAGAAACTGCGAATACAAATGGACCAAATATTGATGACACATTTAAGTACAGAATGATCTTTGATGCAACATTCTGTGTGAATAGGATATTATGTCAACACAGGAAAATTTTTGTTCAACTATTTCATCTTATCCTTGCCTTTAAATCCTCATTTGAGTCAGCAGGTCTGGATCACTAGATGCTCTTTAAACGGCAGGATGTCAGAAAGTGCTGTACGGTCTAAAGCACTGCAGAAAACAGCAGGAGTCTCAGTCTTGTGGACTGACCTGAAGCTCTGATGGCTGTAGCAGGTCTTTGTAACAGATTTAAGGCTCAGTGATTTTAAGATGACTCCAATAACTTGTAATTAATTCAACCAAAGCCAGAGCTTCTGATTTAAAAAAAAAATAGAGAGAAAATAGCAGTATAGCAATGCAGCAAAAGGACAGTTTTAGGTAAGTTTAGTTTTTCAACAAGTAACTGCTAGTAGATAGAGGAAGTTGGTATTTAAGGGGTATGCATAATGGTTGTTTACTACACACCTTTGGAAATGCAATGTCACTTTTCATTTATGTCTCTATCCCTCTCCATCACTCTCCCACCAGATATTCTGCTAGGAGGCTTCCTGAAGTGGATGCTAAGCGAGTATAATGACCAAATCAAAACATTTTTTAGTTAAATATTTCTATGAATACACTACCGTTTAAAAGTTTGGGGTGAGTAAGATTATTTGTTAAGAGAAATTAATACTTTTATTTAGAAATAATAATGCATTAAATTGATCAAAAGTGACATTAAAGAAATGTAGAAATGTAAAAATAAAATTGCATGTCAAATACAGTAAAATGCTGTTCTTTTGAACTTTCTATTCAAAGAATCCTAAAAAAAAACCCATTAGCACTGTTGCCACAAAAATAAGAAATGTTTCTTGAGCAGCAAGTCAGCATATAAGAATTATTTCTTATTTGAGTACTTGAGTAATTCAGACGGTTCATGCATTCTTGTCTATGGAAAGCACCACTTCCGGTATTTTTGCTGGTTACTCGACAGGTAAATTGCAATCGAGCTTTTTTTAAAATAGAGTACTCTAACTTTATTGACTAATCGTGACAGCCTTAGAGGCCATTCACATATTGTGTCTTTTGTGCGCTCAAGTTCGTTATTTCAAATGTAGCCGTGCGGCAAGCACTCTCATAATGGAAGCGACGGACCCGTTTTTTCCAGGCAGCGAGATGAAAAAATCTCAACTTTTCAGAATGCCGCAAGCACACCGCAGGTCATGTGACAAGAACCAACCAATCAGCTTCGCCTGGTCAGTCAACATGATGTGGAGAGCGCACTTCATGGTTGCATAGCAACGACAGATGCCACAAGAGCGCAATCGCTTTGGAAAAAAGGAGACTGTATTCAAGTTTCCATCCACTTGTCAATTGAATTATCTGAAATCCGGTAAAAAACCTCATGCGAATAAAGCTGGTGAAAGTGTGTTTCAAGTAAACGGCTTTAAAGCGAATAAAAACCTGTGAGTAATGACGTCACATGCTGTTTTGCAAAATTGGTATATCGAATTGATTTGAGACATGTTAAGGTGTTTCCATTCATTTTCTCACCGAATTGCACAACATTCAAGCAAACATTTGCGAACAAAGTTTTGCTAGGCAAAATGGATCGCGCCATAATAACGTTTCCATCCGCGTTGATCGCATTAGCCGTATATCGATCAAGATAAAATCCGATGAGACCGAACATATTTCATTTGAGTCGATATTCATGAAATTCAATCGAATTTTACTGTTTCAGTAAGGCATTTTTCATTCAATATCACTTTATGAAGATAAAAACGTGTGGATGGAAACATAGCTAGTGGCACAGCCACACCTTCCACATGTTTTTAGATGCGATATGTGAACGGGCACCTTAGTCAGCATTAGGAACTTCTTTCAAAAAGACTTTAAAAAATCTTCACAGCCCCAAACTTTTGAACGCTAGTGTATATAATTATAAGCTTTAACCGCTGAAAATCACCTCACACAAAAACAGCTTTGCACTAAACAGCTTAGAGAGAAGAGACCCTGAAAAAACATACCGTCACACTTGACATGCTGCCAGCACTTATTAATTTAAGAAATTTAAAAGAACCAAACTTTCAAGCTCATTATAAGCAAATTAAACTCCAGCGTGAAAAAAAACCACCCATAATTAACACAAATGTTTATAAAAGTTTCTTGACACTGCTCTCATTAGTTTAATGTAGGACAATTGATTGTTCAAACATTACCCCAGTGTCACCTGTAACAAGCAAAGCCAAGATTAAACAAAAACAGATGAGCCGCATAACTTCTAATAAACATGTATTGGCGAGTACTTTTCAAATAAAATTTGCTGGCAGAAGAAAAAACAGGTCATAAATCCTATAGATTAGTCATCTTATATTGCCAGACAGAAATGCAAGTCATTGTTCTCTGTAAATTTGAAACAACACGAGCTGGAAAAAATGATAGAATATTTTTTTATTGTTGGGTGAACTATCGCTTTAACACAGCGTGAAATTTTGGCACCGTTTTGTTCATATCGTGCTTCTAAAGAAACATATTTGCAGAAATGTAGCTCCTGCTCAGAAGTGCAGTACACAGGGAAACAATAGAGAAAGAGAGCGGCAGATATGAGAGGAAGTCCATGCACCTTCTCATCCATCATCTCAACAGCCGTTCACAGTGTTTAATCTATCACAGTTCTGGGAGGACATAAAAAGAAGCTGCCCCTATTCAAAGATCATCCCAGAAGCCCCCGGACATAGCGGCACTGATACATCAATTACAGCATGTATTAGAAATGCAGCTACACTCATCTACAGTAAGGGGAAAATTACCATTTAACGACAATTACAAAGTAATTTCTCATTTATCTTTATTTAAACCACTGGAATAAATGTATATCCACAAGGAACCTCAGATTTGGAGAGCATTGCTCACTAACACCTTCATTAAGCTGTCAACAGGCAAATTATTTCTGCCTCATTAACTTCATAAACGTGCCATTCATACCTCACTCTAGTGAAATCATCATTAGTGAGGAAACAAGTGAAGTGGAAGGATCTTCCAAATGGATCCCATGGGACATTACAAATCCATATCCATTTTAATCTACGTTCAGTCCATCCATTGTTTGTTTCCATGGAGAACGGACCCAAGACAAGGGCAGCAGTAATTAAATTAGATTGGCAGTATATCATACTCTTATTCTCACTCTATAAGCCTTTAAGCCTGTTCAGAGAGTTCTTATGGATCCATTAAGAGTGCAATAATGGGCTTCTTCTGTGTGTTATTTCACAGCCCATAATATTCACCTGCTGAGGAGATTGAATGTAAAACAGCATCTACAGGTCTGTTGCCATGGCATTAAGTGGTGGCCTTGCGCCTCGAAAATCCTCTGAAAGCGGTTGGAGGAACTATACAGTGTGCAGATGGGTGAAAGCTTATGAAGCTCAAGGAAATCTATTAACATCAATGTTCTAAAAGCACCATAATACAGGTTTGACAATGAGAAGAACAACTTACTGTATGACGTATCAAGCAGTATGGTGATGAAAGGGATAGTCCATCCAAAAATGAAAACTGTAATCATTTATACACCCTCATGTCGTTATAAAACTATAACCTTTATTAAAGGTTTATATATATAAACCTAAATTTCACAATCAAAACACAAATTCTTTTAAAAGGATTAGAAATTCAAGTTAAGTATCCAAACTTCCGACTACTTTAAAAACACAAGTTAAAGACATACGGTAGTCGTCCAATACTGGTTTTAAAAGATGAAAAGGTATAATTAAATATATTTGTGCAAGTATACGTGATAGTGCTCAGCAGTATGCATTGAACTACAAGACTCATGCTGATTTCTCTAGTGGATGAGCATTGTATGCGTGTATGAGAATTTAAGCCTAATTTAAATGTACTAATTGACACTTTATCAATAAAGACTTGCAGCACAGCAACCGGGACAATCCCCATGGAGCAACCCAGGGTTACGTTTTTTCAAGATCACAATCCAAAGAGCAGTGTGGACATTCAGTCTCCTTTTGTTACCATGTCACGAACTTGCAAAGACGTGATGGTGAGTAGATGACAAAACATACCATTTTGGGTGAACTATGGGACTCATTCCTTATCTGGCTTTAAGAAAAAAGACAGAAGCTTCACTTTAACTGAAGCATACATTTTAAACACTTCAAAACAAAACACTCAAGAGCCAAGGTTACGTTTGGATTATTAAAAAAGCGATTTCATTCCCCAAAGCAAAATATCTAAAATAGCACTGCTGTTGTAAAACATTTCAAAATGTTAATTATCACGCTAACAGTCTGCTGCATATCCAATAGTGTTCCCGAACAGTGATCTGTTCAGACTAATAATTAATTAATGAAAGCTGATGATGAGCACTTTCGAATACTTGATTCGGTCCTGTTTCTAAACAAAGCCGTCAGCGTGAAGAGGCAGGGGAGGAATGTGTGTACACTTTCGGTGATAATTAAGTTAATATGGCGACTGGGGCCTTTTCACAGACAAGCAGCCAAAATTAATGCCCATGAATGTGTGTACACATACACAAAAAAACACACACAAGTATGGAGAGACAACAGTTTTCATCTCTCCTCCCACAGCATGCTCTAATTGGCCCTCAGGGAACCGCTACGCTCCGAATCCACGCGACGACACCACACATTTATGTTGCAGGAAACACGTCTGAGAATTTGCAATCTACATGCAATCTAAAGTGAGACATCTGTTGTCCGTATGCATTTATTCAGCAGCACGGCATCTGCAAAAGCATGATATTATTGTATATTTATTAGGGCTGTCAGTTAAACGCGCTATTAACGGCGTTAACGCAAACCCATTTTAACGGCGTAAATTTTTTTATCGCGCGATTAACGGTCTTTTTTACCTTGCAAACTTTGTAGTTTTCTTTCACATGCTTTTGCAACAGGACGCGGCATGCGAGCGATAGCATGAATGAAACCCATTCATTTCAAAGGCTTGCGCCGCGCGAGTGCTTCGTTGACCAAAGCGCAAGCGGATCTAGACCGTAAACAAAACAACAGGCACGCCGCACACACTCGTTTGGGCTTGCGAGCCGGCCAAATTTAACCTGGTTTGAGTGGATGACGAGCGCGAGACGCCGAAATGGATGCCAATAAGATTCTGAATGGAAGGTTTACTTTTAAAAAGTTGCCAAATGGTTCCATTGACAAGACCAAAGTGATCTGTGTGTTTTGTCGTTGTGAACTGCGCTATCGCAGCACGTCCATTCTGAAATACCGATTGATGATGGCAAAGCACGCGCGCGCACGCACGCACGCACGCACACACACACACACACACACACAGCTGATGCGTCAATATCAGGACCTCGTCAGTATTTATTTCACCCTTTTATTGATGGACAGTGTTACATTGTGTGAGAGATTATTTGCTCTAAGTGAGAATTTTAGTGTGAATTTGAACACAGTATATGCCAATGTTGTTTTCAATAAAAACCTTTGCACAAAGCAAGCCGATCCACTTTACCATGTTGATAAGAGCATTAAAATAAGAAAAAATAATGGGAGAAAAATAAATCAAGAGACATTTAGAATAGATAAAAATGTGCGATTAAATGCGATTAATCGCGAGTTAACTATGACATTAATGCGATTAATCGCGATTAAATATTTTAATCGTTTGACAGCACTATTTATATTAGATGAGTGGTAATGACTGGTATTTGCTAAGACAGTTGTCACAATTTTTATATTGTCATATTTACGGATTTTGACATTTCACAAGTGTTGAGGCTAAATAAGAATATTCTTACATTTTATTCAGCATTTCACTATTTAGTCAATATTTCAATGTAAACCAATTAACTACTTTCATTTATGTCAATTTTTCATCTCGTCTAGGGCTGTCACTTGATTATTTTTGGCGATTAATCGGGTAATTGGTTGATTATTTTGATGATTCAAAAATAGAACAAAGTGAACAATGGTCTTTAAAATTACTTAAAACATATATAACAACAATTGGGTAATAATAATTGAATCAATAAGTGTTAAAATACATAATGTAATAGAGAAGTTGTTATTATAATATTTATGTGGATGAAGTCATTGCTGTCACAGTCCTCGTCTGCACCAGTCTGTCTTTGTGTCTACACTACACTTCCCAGAATCCACCAGAATCCAGCCTGCCCGCCAGAGCCTGAGCCCGTCGCCTGCCCGCCAGAGCCTGAGCCCGTCGCCTGCCCGCCAGAGCCTGAGCCCGTCGCCTGCCCGCCAGAGCCTGAGCCCGTCGCCTGCCAGCCAGAGCCGCCTTCACCGCTGGACCCGTCCAGCCCAGGCAAGCCTTCACCGCTGGTCCCGTCCAGCCCAGTCAAGCCTTCACCGCTGGTCCCGTCCAGCCCAGTCAAGCCTTCACCGCTGGTCCCGTCCAGCCCAGTCAAGCCTTCACCGCTGGTCCCGTCCAGCCACGTCCAGCAAGAGCTTCACGTCAGCCACGTCCAGCCAGAGCTTCACGTCAACCACGTCCAGCCAGAGACCGCCGTCCAGCCAGAGACCGCCGTCCAGCCAGAGACCGCCGTCCAGCCAGAGACCGCCGTCCAGCCAGAGACCGTCCTGCCAGAGACTTCTTCCCCGCTGGTCCCGTCCAGCCCTGCCGAGCCCTCACCCCCGCTGGTCCCGTCCAGCCCTGCCGAGCCCTCACCGCTGGTCCCGTCCAGCCCTGCCGAGCCCTCACCGCTGGTCCCGTCCAGCCCTGCCGAGCCCTCACCGCTGGTCCACGTCAGTCACGTCCCGTCTGCCCAGCCAGAGACTGTGCACGTCACGTCTGCCCAGGTCTCACGGTCTCACCGCCGTGGCCACCCGAAGGGGTCTCACCGCCGTGGCCACCCGAAGGGGTCTCACCGCCGTGGCCACCCGAAGGGGTCTCACCGCCGTGGCCACCCGAAGGGGTCTCACCGCCGTGGCCACCCGAAGGGGTCTCACCGCCGTGGCCACCCGAAGGGGTCTCACCGCCGTGGCCACGCCCTCAGCCTGCTCCGCCCTGGCCACGCCCTCAGCCTACTCCGCCCTGGCCACAACCTCAGCCTGCTCCGCCCTGGCCACGCCCACGTCCTGCTCTGCCATGGCCGCCTGATCCATCCTGGAGTCCGTCCTCCTGCACCCGATCCGCCTCCCCTTCACGGACTCCAGGATGCCCACCCTCCCACCCCTGTTCCACGGCGTGAGGCCACGCCTACCGGGAGGGGGGAGTAATGTCACAGTCCTCGTCTGCACCAGTCTGTCTTTGTGTCTACACTACACTTCCCAGAATCCTCCTCGTCTCCACACCTGTATTCACTCCCTCACTTACCAGCCTGTCCCTCGTTATCATCATCTGTGTCACCTGTCTTCACCTTGTTAGTGTTCATTTGGATCGGTATTTAGTTCACTCTGTTTCAGTCTGTCCTTGTCGGTTCTTGCGTCTTCAATGTTATGTATTGTGAGTGTTTCTGCCCGTCATCCCTGTATAATTGGATTATTCAGTAAATGTTTAAATTGGAGCTTGCTTGACTCTGCCTGCCTTCTTCAACCCACACCACACCCGTGACAATTGCGTTTGGAAACAAAGATGAAGTTCTCAAGGTGAACGCATACCTTGACGCTAGGGGTCAAACAACTAAAAATCAAGTCAGGAATCTCATGTGATTCTGGAGTCAGACCTTCATGTCAAAACTAAATCAGCATACTATCATTTAAAGCAACACTATGTAACATTTTTACCTTAAAATAATTTTTCCAAAATCTTATCAGAGGTTCATCAAGTCGTAACAGGGTGAAAGGCACTTCTGCCATAGCCTGACGGGGTCTGTATCGCTTTTACTGGCACTATGGAACTTCGGGGTTTGGGTAGTAACCCGACCACAAAAAGAACTACAAAATTCGAGTGCTTTACGTCAAGCGCTACAATAGTCATTACAGGGTTTCTGCAGGTATCTTCAAATTAAATTTAATGCCTTTTTAATGCCTTTTAATGCCATTTTGAAAATTTTTAATGCCATACACGACCCATGACTCACCACGGATATATATAATATATATATTTCCTGGAACACATAGGCGTAATTTGCGGGTGGGACATGTCCTCACGAATATTTGCCAGGGACGATTGTGTCCCCACCATTTTTGAAACATCTTGCGGCACGAATGTACCAATACAAATAAATAAAACATCTCCAGTTAACTAGCAGAGCATTCATTTAATTCGTTTGTTCAATAAGAAGCGATCTGAAATGTGTTGTTTTCTAATTTAAGTGACCAAAGTGCTTGTTGACAGTGACCTGTTGACCGGTAATTTAGTGTGAATTCCTCCGTACAAGCGCAAGACGTGAAAGACGATTCAATTCAGTAATCGCGCGCTGAGACGTTGGTTTGCGGGGTGCGCGCTTTGGATATTTGCATTCATGGAACTTATTGACTGCAAACGTCCAGTAATAATGTAGGGAATCACTCGTTATACATAAATCAGGTAACAGGTAATGTTTTACTTGATTTAGTTGTCATCCAAATAACACTTGCTGAGTGAACGATTTAGCAATCAAGAGCATTCAACAGAACTGCGCTCTCTCTCGTCAGTTAACGTTAATAATAAGCTACATGCCTTGTTTTATTTTCTTTGCCATTGACATCAGACTAAACGACAAACCTTCCACTGATGTCCGTTTAAAGAGATGTGCTCGACCAGCTCGCGCGTCTGTGCCGCTGCGCGCTCAATCCACTGTGCGGTTTTCTATGGCGGCAAATCAATGTCAATAATAAACGAGCGCGGTAAATGACTTTTGCGAGAGGATAACAGATCCACACGCGAGGAAACGGGGACTCGCGAGCTCATTCATACCCTGCGCGCGCTCGTGACATCTCCTCTGCACGCAATACAAGCCCTCGCGCGCGCGATTGATCATTCCACACGCCCTCGCGCGCGCGATTGATCATTCCACACGCCCTCGCGCTTGATCTGCTCTCGCCTGCTGCTTTTGCTCGCTGGAACAATTTTATTTTTGACAGTTGAGGGGCGGGACTCCCCTTTTCCGGAAGTCAGTTGTGATTGGACGCCTGTCCAATGACTTGTAATTCACTTGACTTGAGACATCACTTAATTTGTTTTATTTATTGTGGTTAATTATGTGTAATGTGATTTAATGCATTGTTAATATAGAATATATTCTTACCAGATATTTTTTTAACAGAAAGTATTACTAGTGATTGCATTGTGTTGTTAAGAGATCATTTACAGACTGTAATGACACATTTCCATGGTTATTAGCATTGTAAATCTACCAAAATTTTAATGAATTTTTACATAATATAAATGGTTCATTATATTTTCTATTAAATGTAAAAGGGGTTCTGGCTTCTCAAGTTAAGATACAGTACACAGCATTAATTATAGCTTAAAAATGGCTTTTCAGGATTTGCTACCGAATACAGAGAAACAATATTAAATCCAGCAAATTATTAAACCCAGCAAAGCTATTACAACATTATATAGTGATCTTAATAATCTAACTTGTTGTAAGCTAATAACTTAAGAGAAAGTATGAGACAAGTAGTGTACACAGCATAAATGATTAAACCCCATCTGCACATACAGTAACTTATCTTATTATGTTACATACAGGGCTTGACATTAACTTTTTTGCTCACTGGCCAATGTGGCTAGTGGTTTTCCAAAATTACTAGCCATGCAGCATTTTTACTAGCCAATTTTTGTTGTTAGAAAATTACGTTTTATATGATTAAAGTTGACAACAGGGCTTAAAACGTACTAATATCATTATCTCTGATAAGGTTGTGTGTAAAGTTTTGCATCAGGTTTTTTTATCAGTAAATACTGTAATACAGAGTAGAACAATTATCTGCATTAGAAACAACGAGCAAAGAATAAATGATTTTTTCTAAGAAAAAAATCCACAATTAAGGCAACATGATTACATTTTTATATAGGCCTATGGCCGTTTTGGGGACTTTGGATTGTTGCATCTGCATTTCCTCAGAGCTCTGACTGGTTTAATAATTATCATCATGAAGCTCTGGTAGCTCAGAGTAACTGGAGATATGTCCACCTGAAACAAGCATAGGCCTACAGGTCTTTATTTTCCATATTATTCCCACAAACGCATCTCCTGCTTTCTTTCATGGCATGATTAATTTATTAAATCATAGAATTAACTCTGGAAAGATTGTTGTGATACGTGACATGGGCAGTCCTGCTAGTAGTTATACACCGTGTCTCTTAATCACAAAGAGAATTTTTTCTTTATCTCAGCTCTACTCTTTACCTCGTTCTCCTGCGCATTTTTTCTACGCACTGCTCGGCCACGCACACTCACGCACTGACTGAACGCTGTGTGTGTGTGTGTGTGTGTGTGTGTGTGTGTGTGTGTGTTGTGTGTGCATGCGACCAGCAGTCGCGTGTGATGATGACAGAGATCGTACCATTAGGTTAAAATCAGGCGGGAGGCTGACGGTATACAGGTTTGAGGGACTGTGGCTGCACTGTGACAGATTCAACTTTATATTGGCGTTTGACAAAAAGTCTGGATGTCATATTTGGTGCGCGCACCCTCGCGCAGCGGCACTGCAGGAGAGGCCTGTGGTCTGGATTCTCCTGCTTTTAAAAAAGATCGCTTTATCATCGCTGCCACTGGTTAAGTTGATAATTAAGGGCAGACTAAAACAGCCCTCAGTCCGACGGCCAGTCCACGTGTTTTGTTATTTCAGATGCCTTTTTGACAAGACTACAATTTTTCAACACGCCAAAGTGGCTAGTGGGAGTGACTGTGTTACCCGCCACGGGTGAAATCCACCCGCATTTGGCGGGTTGGCGGGTGTTAATGTCAAGCCCTGGTTACATAAACATATCTTATTATGTTACATACATTTTTTTATACATTCATGCTGCCAGAACACCTTTTACATTTAATAGAAAATATAATGAACCACTTAAAATTGACATAATAGTAATACACAGGATGAAAACAAAAAGCTTACAACAACTCTTGCTTATTGATATAAACAAGTAATTTATCTTTCATCCAAAGCCCTCGTTATATTTACAACTATTTAATGGACACTTTTTACATTCTGAGGCTCTCAGATCCACTTTAATTTTGGTCGGATAAACGTAAATAGTGGTAAATGGGGGTCTAGAGGTAGTGGTGAACTACAGCAAATATGTCTTTTTTTCCAATTTATTTTAGATATTTTAAGCCAACACAAATAGTCTTTTAATATAAAATGTAAAAATTTGTAAGAATGTTCATGATTTACAATGCTAATAACCATGGAAATGTGTCATTACAGTCTGTAAATATCTCTTAACAACACAATGCAATCACTAGTAATACTTTCTGTTTAAAAATATCTGGTAAGAATATATTCTATATTAACAATGCATTAAATCACATTACACATAATTAACCACAATAAATAAAACAAATTAAGTGAAGTCTCAAGTCAAGTGTAGTTTACAAGCGTCCAATCACAACTGACTTCCGGAAAAGGGGAGGCCCGCCTCTCGACTGTCAAAAATAAAATTGTTCGAGTGAGCAAAAGCAGCAGGCGAGAGCAGATCAAGCGCGAGAGCGTGTGGAATGATCAATCGCGCCCGCGAGAGCGTGTGGAATGATCGTGCGCGCGCGCGCGAGGGCTTGTATTGCGTGCAGAGGAGATGTCACGAGCGCGCGCAGGGTATGAATGAGCTCGCGAGTCCCCGTTTCCTCGCGTGTGGATCTGTTATCCTCTCGCGAAAGTCATTTACCGCGCTCGTTTTTTATTGGCATTGATTTGCCGCCATAGTTTTCTCTGATGATCAGCTCGCGCACCACAGCTATGCGTTACTATACACACGCTAAAAAATAGGTTCATCACACACTAACGTACATATTTTGCGACATATGAAGACTATATTCAAATAAATTGATATAAAATTCTCTTCAAAACTATCAACATTTTTAATGCCTGTAGGAATCAAATTTAATGCTTTTTAATGCCATTTAAGGCCTTAATTTTCACAAAATCCATTTAAGGACTTTTAATGCTTTTTAATGCCCGCGGAAACCCTGCATTATTTAGTTTTTCTTCGTTTCTGATGTCGCAATACATCATCCTTTCATGAAATCATGTAACATACTCTACCTTGTCTATGGACATCGTTCATTCTAAAGCCGGTGCTGGATAAACAGCGAGCGTGCGTGCGACGGTAGACTAAATTATTTACGACAGCGGTCATTGACAATTTCGTTTCCAACCAGTAGGGCGACCAAAGAGAAAGTTCCATGGTGTTGCTTTAAAAAAATATTGCAAAAATTAGATGCTTTGTTTCCAGTCAAAACTTGTTAATGCTTTCATCACCAGCAGGGTGGACTATTGTAATAAACTCTTCACTGGCCTTCCCAAAAAGACAATAAGACAGTTGCAGCTCATACAGAACGCTGCTGCAAGGATTCTGAGCAGAACCAGAAAACATGAACATATCACACCAGTCCTCAGTTCTTTACACTGGCTCCCAGTTACATTTAGGATCGATTTGAAAGTATTATTACTGGTATATAAATCATTCAATGGCCTAGGACCTCAATACATTGCAAATACACTCACTGAATATAAACCCAACAGATCACTCAGATCATTAGGATCTCATCAGCTAGAAATACCAAGGGTTTACTCAAAGCAAAGAGAGTCTGCTTTTAGCTACTATGCCAGCCACAGCCAGCCACAACCAGCTTCCAGAAGAGACCAGATGTGTTCACACTCAAAACACTTCTGTTTAGCTGTGGATTTAATGAATGAGCACTGTGCCACTGCTCGTCCGACTGTTTGCACTGTATATTTTATTTCCTTTTTATTCTAAACTGTTCTTCTTTCTTTTTATTATTTTAATTAATTCTATGTAAAGCACTTTGAATTACCACTGTGTATGAAATGTGCTATATAAAGAAACTTAGCTTGCCATGGTTGAACATTTAGCTCAAAAGGTCCTATCACTATTATTAAATATTTGAACCCCTTTTTAAATAAATTATATATTTTTTTTATAAATGCTACAGCAACCGTAATTTTTTTAACATCATAAATGTGGACAAACCATGCAAACTCAAGATAAACCGAAATGCATATTTAGAAACTTGATGCATTGACATATGATCACGTATGTCAGCCAGATCTTGAAGTATTAGTCAGCTCCGTCCAAATTAAAATCTTGTCTGCTTTAGTCTCCAATGACTTCAACTTCCAATAAAAAGTAGCCAAATAGGCTTCATAGACTGAAAATCAAATATAAGTGTTAGGTTGCCATAGAGATAATGACTACATGACAGATACTGTTCCTGGAATCGATCACAGGATTTGCCGTAAGAACAGCAAGAGTATGGGTCAAAGACCCAAGGGCTCTTTATTCACACTTGTCAGCCCTGTTTCATTAGCACAGAGCACACACTGAAAAACCACCACTACAGGCTTCCTCCCTCAGGTTTCAACCTGACGATCCAGAAAGTAAGTGAGAGAACTCCCAAAGATCTGCCTGGTTTCCTGCGGTTGTTCAGAATCTGAGATGATGGTCTGTGCTGCGGACAACTATGGTCTCAGAGATCATTAAAATCCTAAGCAGGCAGGCTGCCTCATTGTAGTTTAAATGATGAGATCTTTATTTAGAACAATGCTCTCGCTCCCTCATTGAGAGGTCCTAAATCCAAGGCTGCACTTCTAACTTTCTCCAGCCCTGAGGACACAAGATCAGGAATTTCCTGTCGCTGCCATCTTGCCAGTGTCAGAACAGGGATACTCCTGATAGGATGTAAGGGGAAGTGGCAGAGCTTGGCGCTCCAGGGGGGAATGACGCCTCTGATCACTGAACAGTCTTTCGTGGGGCGAGTCCTGCCCTCAGGCATCTGCCAGCCGATGGTTCAGAGAGAATCTCCCAGGGTTTAACATGGTCAGTGTTTGGGAGGAGGACACAGGCCTAACTCACGGCTGCTTCGTAACTGTCTGCTATTGCAAATCTGTGTGGGTTCTTCGAATAACATTTTTCAAATATAACATAACTACGAATAACATTTTTCATGATCAAGGGTCAAATGATTAAAAATAATTTGAATGCACAAAATAAGGACAGAAGCCCTTTCTACATTTTTAAGCACGTTTTAGTTGTTCACATACAGTTCTGCAGTGCAGGGAACTACACTAACCTTTTCCACTGGTGGCTCTTGCGCTACTAACTTTTTCAGTTACTGGCGCAAAACATGATTTGGTCGCACAAATTATTTATAGTAAGCCGCTCTGGATAATAATGAACAATAATGAAACTGTATTGCATACAGATGTGCTTTTTATTTTACATCCATCTTTTAAACCACATGACTTCTTGTTTTATTTAAAATTGGTTAGGGGTGTAACGGTACACAAAATTCACGGTTCGATTCGATACAGTGATGTCACGGTTCTATACGTTTTCGATACAGCAAAAATAAAGAAATGCCAGAGAAATTTCCTATTTATTAAAAGAAAAAATATTTTTAAATAAGTGTGAGTTTTCCTACATCTTAAAACTTTTAGTTTTATAAATGGGGGTCATCTTTGAAGTATGAACAAATAATGTTTTGGTCATCATCACATTAAAAATAACATTTAAATATGATAATATTTGAGTTTTGAAGTGCTGGAAAAAGATGTGTGATGTAGACCTACTAGGGGTGGGAGAAAAAAATCGATCCATCGATGCATCGCGATTCTCTCTCCAACGATTCTGGATCGATTCTGAGAATTCCAGAATCGATTCTGAGCTTAGTTTTTAACCAGATGTGCGATGACGTTGAGTTTGCTTTAGAAACACCCGAATTCTGCTTGCTTCCAACTCCTTACACGCATACACCACTCGAACCTTCCGAAAAATAATCTTTCATAAAGTTCGGAAAGGTTGAAGCGAATTACAAGGACATTCACAGGCTTCATTTCACAGGATACGCTGTGAGAGACGCGCGCTTTCTTTGATGTTACACTTGAAGTGTGCTGTCTCGCCCGTCGGTATTTTCCTTACAAATGCTCTACGAAGTCATCATTTATGTGGTTTGGAATGCAGTGGACTTATATATTTTAAATATGAACCTCACTAACAGAAGGCTGCTTTTAATTTCAAATGCTGATGCGCGCTTTGTTTGTGAGACTGCTCGCGCATGCGGCTGTGCAACTCCGTGTAATGGTTTAATGTAGCCTATTGTGCAAAATTAACGTAAACACAGCCAGTTATGTCTTAAGGGATTAAACGGACAGGACATTACTTCTTTTATTTCAAAAGAGATGCGTGCGTGAATGCAGCTTAATAGTAATACTTAATAATAATCTCCCGCAGTCTATGATGATGTCATAGTAAAAAAACAAGTAAAGTAAAGATGAAGAAAAATCACTCACAGTTCTTGAATGGAAAACGTTCAGATAATCTATAGGCTACTGAAAGGACTTTTTGTTTGTTGTTTGTTATATTTTTCTATGCTCCTCTTTATTATTTGTTAAATTAGTTATATTAGTTTAAAATTCTTAACATACAACTGTTTTAATAATAATAAAAAAAAAAATATATATATATTATTTTTTTAAAGTACTTAATTACTTATGTAAACTAATGAATTAATAAGGGGGGAAAGGTAGATAAAGAATCGTTTTGGAATCGGATCGTGACTCCCAGAATCGGAATCGGATCGGATCGTGAGGTGACCAAAGATTCCCACCCCTAAGACCTACCTGAAAGCATTTTACTATTTCTGCCAAACTTCCATGGTTACAGTTAGTGTGTTACTATATTAAATCCATGGTGAATGTTGCTGATCTGTGAACTTAAAGCCTATAACTAGTTCATTCATGGCATAATGTTTATTTTGGTTTTCACGTCAGCGCTGTTTGATCCGTTAATAACAGAGACATGTGAATGCCTCTCACTAGATCTCGCAGTGATGTTATTACTTCAGTGGCGAATTCAAATGCTTTTTTTACTGGATCTCTTAGCGCTGTGCTGTGTGCTTGATGAAGATCGGCTCGCGCTGATGGTCCAAACTGATAAACGGCCCGTGAAACCCAAAATAATAGCGCAGTTTCGTTCCGCTTTCATTACGTTTGCCACTTGATGTTGTGCAACGGTATAGTGGTCGTGCCAGCGCGGATTTTGGTCGGCAAGAAAAATGGTCCAACGAATCGTTTGTATGCGTAGATTGCGTACCGAACCGAAAGCCTCGTACCGAGCGGATCAATACGAATACGTGTATCACACACCTCTAAATTTGGTTGAAGAAACAATAAAATACAGTGAGGAACTGGTACTACGGGGACAGTTTTTATATGTAGTGGCACGCACGTCAATGTCAATGTGGGCACGCTTTTTACATTTATGTCGCTGTGTGGGGAGAGAGTTGACGGCTCGTTGGTCGTGTTTATGTGTAGGCGCGCTCATTTGCTATGGGCGCGTGAACTACACTCATTACACATCCCGCCTGAACTCCATCCCGAAGTGCGTACTTCGTAGTGGACACTTGATCTACATTCACAGCTTGAGCTAGGGAAGCAGTTATTCTGGGAACAGTGTTTGTGTGAGGGAGCGCGCACTTTATAGCCTAAAACATAAGGTAACGTTAGGTACAAAAATAATCAGTGATACATTTGCGACCAATTAAAAATTATGGTCGCAATGGCATTTCAAAAGATCGCAACACAAAAAATTCTCATTTAAATATACTAATTTAAACTACAATTAAATAATAATGAAATTAATTTTAAAAAAATCACTATACAAGAAAAATATACAATGACCAAGATTATTTCTACAATAAAACAAGAACATTTAATAAAATTGTGAGCCATCAATCCTGGAAATAAATTTTCAAAATGTTTTGTATTTCGCACAATTCACTACGTGCTTCTCATGAGGCTATTGTCTGTGAAAAATAATTAATTAAATGAGGGCATAAAAACAGTTCAGATTCCTCCTTCAGAGTAATTCAGGGTTTTTTTGTGGTCATTTCCTTTCCTATATCGTCTCCTCAATAAGCTGTACAAGTTACTCTTGGAGGTTTAATACTGTACTTGGGAGTAATGGTGTTACAATTACTAAGCATATTAGTGACGCACATTTCTTTTCTTTTTTAAAGGGGGAAAAAAACGTTTGAGATGAAGCACATCATGTGATCAGAGAAATTCATTCTCTCAGAGGATCAAAAAACAAGGTGGGCTGGTTGATTTAATTCATCAGCATCCCACATGCACACATTTACATCACTGCAGTACGCTAAAACACCCATAATTCAATCTATTCCCGATTCTTTGTTGAAACCGCAGTCACATCAGCAATATGCTTATAAACAGGAAGTCTGAACTAATTGAATGTGTCGCAGAGACGACGACTCGCAGCACTGTGAAGACATGAGGGCATCCTTGCACTCTCCGCAACAAAAACAAATACACGCATGAAGAAAATCAAACTAATAACATCCCACAGCATTGTTTGTGCAGCTCTGTGATGCGAACGTTAATTAATGCAAATTTGATCCTTTTCACGCTTAGATAATAATAATTTACTCATTAGCAGACATAAAAGCAGACTATTTTTCAAAATGTAGTTGATTGCTAATAATGATCACTTTAACTATACTGTATGACTTGTCATTAATTTTTCCTTCTTTCTTGTCCTCTAATGTCGCTACCCATTTTTATGCTTGTCACAAAGAGATCAATATTTTTTTCCCGACCAATAGTTCCAATAGTGTCTAATAATTGATATTCAGAACCAATTTTGTTTTATTCCTTAGTTATTTATGACACAATAACTTTACCAAAATAACATTATTTATTATTAATACTTATTATACTAATTGTGTTATTATTGTTATTAATAATAATAATAATAATAAAGAAAACCATTACAATGCATTACATTTTTGGTGTTGCACATATCTGATGTTCTGTGAATGTGGACTATATTTGTAATTTAAATTTTTTCTCAATATTATCAATAATGCAAATTAGTTATTTTGATTTCCATTGTTATTAACTATTTTTAAACAATTTTATTAGTAATAATCATCCTTTTTAATGTAAAGTGTTTCTTTTTTATTATTATTAAAAAAATTAATACTTATATATATATAATTTATTAATAAATTGGTGGTTTTTGTGTGCAATTTGATGTTCTGGGAACTGTGGTTGGCCTGCGGATCTTGATGGTGAATGGGTAGCGAGGCGTACTGTACAGAGAAAAATGCTGCTCTGTGTTTGTTGTCTCCACTGGACCTGCTTCAGACTAGATTTAATGATGAGAACATCCCCTCTGGGGAAATGATAAATACTGGGCTGAATCAATATTGTCATCGATGACTGAACAACATGAGCATCGAGAGTTCAGTAAAATGTGTTCTGCTGCGTTTCATCTCGACTGCAGCTGAAGACAGTCAAACTGAACTAGGGCTGGAACTAATAATTATTTTTCAATTAATCAAATAGTCTAAGGAAGAAACTTGGATTATGTATTTTTTTTAGTATCATCAGTGTGACAGGACAGGACACAGGGTTTGAGGGGAGGGGGGGGGGGTGTCATATTTTCTCAATTTTCAACATAAACTGGTTGTGAAGAAAACAATGCAGTCACATATTTTTCAGAATAACTTTTTTAATTTAACCCTTGTGCATCCTTATGGACATTTTTGTCCTTTTCAGTTTTGTTTTTTTGATAACTTTGGCTGTGTTAATGCTAACTGCATAAAATTTGCCACAGGTGTGTATTTTTATTGGAATTTTAATATTTCACCTTCATTTACTTTAAAAATTTTATTTTGCACTAGGTAAAAAAAATACACCCACTTAGCGCCTTTTGGACAAAAATGTCCCCATTGAAACCCATTAAAACTGCGATTTTTAATCCCAGTGCCATTCAACTATAAAATGATGCAATCTTTCTTAACAGGCTTTCGTTCTGTTGGCAAGGCTTCAAAATTTTAATTTTTACTATTTTTTATCAGATGGTGCCATTTTTTCAGGTTTGGCATATAAAGCAAATTATCACTTTATTGTTGTTTTCTGCTGTTTTCGGCTTATGCATACTATAGAGCCAATTAGATAAATTATGAAGCTATAATTGTGTGGGTGTGTTGGTATGGTTGTCAGAGTGTGGTTAGTATGTGTGTACTGAAATTTTTAGGTGTGTGTGTGTGAACATTTTGAAAGAAAGAAATTATATTGTACTGGAAAACACAAATCCCACCCCATGTAAATGAGTCATACCCTTGGCAGAGTCACAGACCCTGCATGTGAAAACTGAAAAGGTCAAAAAGTTACTGAAGTTACTTTTTTTCATTTAAACACATTTCTTATTACTTGCTTGCACTTTGTTTTTGTTTTTGTTTTTATTCAAAGGTAAAAGGTGAGCTTGATTTTGATGTAGAAGTTTAGAGGCCCCACAACACCTTGCATAAATCAAAAGTGATTATTTTTTATGTTTTCACCTCGAGAAAATGGTGATTTTTTTGTCTGGTAGATTTTAGTTGACACAAGTGCTCTCACAGCCAAACCTATAAAAATGTGATGCTTGAGGGCCTTGTCATTTCATTGTTTGCAAGATGAGACGTTTCACAGCAAGGGAAGCTCTGGGTCTAGTGAACACATGTGAAAGTGAGGATGAAGAGTTGACTTCAGTTCTTGTTCAAAGTGATCTTGTACTTTTGCTTTATTTATAGAGCAAAATAAGGTATATTCTATCAAAAAAGTAAAAACTTTGGAGGATAATAGGAGTAATAAATCAATGATTTGACTTGGGCCTGAGTGACTTGGGCCTGAGTGGTATTTTTTTTTATTTTTTTTTTATCTGATACTGCATAAAAATATGAATGCATCAAAATTAATGTTGTTGTTAACCAGTGATATATCCAAGGCTGTAATATTTAAAGAAAAACCTGCTTAGCATTTAGTATATGGAATATTTGTATTATTATTATTATTATAATTTTTTATAAAAACAAAAGTGGCATTATGTAAAGAAACCAGCGTTTAAAGGGTTAAAATTCTGAAAATTAATGACTGTTTGGTAATTATGATTAGAGCTGATGCTAGTAAAAAATCTAAGTCAGTGAAAGTGGAAAAAAATATGAATCTATAATATTTTTATGACACTTTTTTGACATGGACATTTTTGTCCTTTATGGACCTGAGTGGTAATTTTTTTTATTTATCTGAGACTGCATAAGAAATATTAATGCATCAAAATTAATATTATTGTTAATCATTGACATATCCAAGGCTGTAATATTTAAAGAAAAAAAATTCTGCTTAGAATTTAGTATATAGAAAATTATTATTATTATTAAATTTTTTATAAACATCAACAGTGGCATTATGTAAAGAAACCGGCATTTAAAGGGTTAAAATTCTGAAAATAAATGAATGTTTGGTAATTATGATTAGAACTGATGCTAGTAAAAAATCTAAGTCAGTGAAAGTGGAAAAAAAGATTAATCTATAATATTTTTATGACACTTTTTTGACATGGACATTTTTGTCCTTTATGGGCCTGAGTGGTAGTTTTTTTATTTATCTGATACTGCATAAAAAATATGATTGCATCAAAATTAATATTATTGTTAATCATTGACATATCCAAGGCTGTAATATTTAAAGAAAAAAAATTCTGCTTAGAATTTAGTATATAGAAAATTATTATTATTATTAAATTTTTTATAAACATCAACAGTGGCATTTTGTAAAGAAACCGGCATTTAAAGGGTTAAAATTCTGAAAATAAATGAATGTTTGGTAATTATGATTAGAACTGATGCTAGTAAAAAATCTAAGTCAGTGAAAGTGGAAAAAAATATTAATCTATCATATTTTTATGACACTTTTTTGACATGGACATTTTTGTCCTTTATGTACCTAAGTGGTAGCTTTTTTTTAATCTGATACTGCATAAAAAATATTAATGCATCAAAATTAATATTATTGTTAATCATTGACATATCCAAGGCTGTAATATTTAAAGAAAAAAAATTCTGCTTAGAATTTAGTATATAGAAAATTATTATTATTATTAAATTTTTTATAAACATCAACAGTGGCATTATGTAAAGAAACCGGCATTTAAAGGGTTAAAATTCTGAAAATAAATGAATGTTTGGTAATTATGATTAGAACTGATGCTAGTAAAAAATCTAAGTCAGTGAAAGTGGAAAAAAATATTAATCTATCATATTTTTATGACACTTTTTTGACATGGACATTTTTGTCCTTTATGTACCTAAGTGGTAGCTTTTTTTTAAATCTGATACTGTATAAAAAATATTAATGCATCAAAATTAATATTGTTCTTAATCATTGACATATCCAAGGCTGTAATAATCAAAGAAAAAAAATTCTGCTTGGAATTTAGTAAATTGAAAATAATTACTATTTTTCTTTTTTTCATAAAAAAACAACAGTGGCATTATGTAAACAAACCAGCATTTTAAGGTTTAAAATTCTGAAAATTAATGAATGTTTGGTCATTATGATTAGAGCTGATGCTGGTTAAAAAAATGATGCCAGTGAAAGTGGAAAAAAATATAAATCTATAATATTTTTATGACAGTTTTTGGACACGGACATTTTTGTCCTCTATGTAGCTATGTGTAACTTTTTTAAATTGATGCACAAGGGTTAAAAATGTGTGACATGGTCACTGAGCACATAACTTTACATTACTTTGCCACAGTGGCGGACCGTGCATTTCACACCTAGGCCTTCTGTCCTATCTGAATCAATAACTTTTAATAGTGTAGCAGCGCAAAGACTCTCTATAATTGTTGTTTTTATTTTGCACCGGCAGTTACAGGGTTAATGCGTTGAGTTCGGGAAAGGCCGGTAGAGAGAAACAAGCGCGTGAGTTCGGCTGGTGCGTTTGTGTACAGTGGTTCTTGCTTTCCGAATCCGATAAGTTCAGAAACGGAGCCTCCCTTATGTTGTCGTTCAAGGGTTACAATAGTCCCTTTTCAGACGCTACAATAGTATGGATGTTTGAAAAAAATTACGTTTCGATCATAAATCTAAAAGAAAAATTAAGAAGAAAAGCATATTCACCACGGGGGAAAAAGCATTATCACCAAAACTACTGATTAGTTTTTACACAAAATGCATCCTTATTTCTTTCCTCAAGCAGACTTCAATTACTGTTATACAGGTTCTAACTGCGTTGCAGTTCCACAATGTCCTGTCTGTCCCGTCATATTTCTATATAAGCATAAGTTTTACTACGCTTTAGGGCTGAGTGTGTCTGCTCGACAGAAGCAGTGGACACAGTCACGGTCACCACCGCAACACATGACGATGTGTACATCTGCCCCATGCTCTCACACAGAGTTTTGAACGAAATCAATGAGATCAGCGGGACTTTTGCCTTCAAAATCATTCGTGGCATAACTTACAGTCTGTTCTGTTTTAACCAGCGGACAGATCGAGCAGTGTTCCGTGACTCTGAGTTAAACTCAGGCTGAATAAGGGACTTTTTCCGGTAGGTTTGAAACTGCTGGGGGTCGAGGAGGGAAAGAAACATTAATTTTTGGGTTGAAAAACTATTAAATCTACAGGAATATATTTTAGTTTATGAAGTTCGCTACAGATGCGGATACTACCAGTAATAGTACGCGCTCTGAGCATCCAATCAAAGAACGAGAAAATGCAGACGTTATTGTACGCCTGCTAGATGGCCCCGCTGCAGTCAAAGCGAAATCTGATTGGCTGATTAAATCTGACTGATTATCTGATTGGTTAAAGCAACAGTTTCATTGCCATTCATTTTAAGTTACAGGCGCCTGCACTATCGATTCTGAAGGCCTGAAGGCAGATTTATTTGGCCATGGCAACGCATGATGGCTGAAATATGATTGGATAAAAGCTCTAACATAAAAACACACTACTGGAAGCAGCGCGACCAAGAGAAAAGCTATGCAATTAAGAGAATGAACTATTGGGAATAATTTAATACTCATTCATATAAATATATTAAAGTGCAAGTCAGTAATTCTGATAGTGTTTAGGCCAGCAGAGAAGGCCTTGCTGGCCCTGACGGCCCACCACTGCTTTGCCAACTCAAATGCCTGGGGAACAAGCAAGCTACCTTGCAAATTTACGTAGCGTTAGGATAACGTTATTAATGTTAAATATTTTCCAAAAGGTAAGCAAGTCACACACACCTTTGTGCTATTCCTGTTATGGCAGTATTTTGGTGTAAACACTGGTCATGATCTAACCACAACTAGCACAAAACTCATATTTACTGTATGAGTGTCTTTAATTTCTTCATTTTGGCAAAAAACTCTTACTACAGTACAGTACATGGTAAAACCATTGGTACATTTTCGTAAGCGTTGATTTATAAACGATTCTGATTACAAATCAGGGGAAATGTTTGAGCATCTTGCCAGCAGAGCTAGTGACAGCAAGAAAGTTGCTATAAACTGAGGATGAGGGGGCATCGTGGTACACATTAGTGTCTCTGACAATAGCGTTTGCATAATGGCTTGATCAGAGTGCTTTAACGTCACTGTACACTTAATCTAATAGCTTTAAAAGCGCTTACTTTAGTGTGAGAGAACAGGCTTTAGTTACACAGTAGAGTCAATGAACTTTTTAGAGCTTTTCATTAAAACAGCTTCGGCAGCGGACGCTAGCCTTTTGCCTTTAGAGCACTGATGCACCACTAATGGAGTGTCTCAGTGTTTACAAGAGCTGATAAAAGTCCACTGGTATTTTCCTTTTGGTAAACAACATTTTAGTCAATAGCGTGAAACCCCTTCAAGTACAAAAAAAGAATAAAAAGCTCTGAATCGCAACTGCATCATAAATCACAGATAAGTGAGCAACAGCAGGTCAGTTTATTTGTACAGTACAAATGCCGCAGTCAGTGTTGGTTATCTCTGTATTAGAAGACTTATAGTGCAAGCTAGAACTTCTCTATGATTGTCCTTCTCTATGATCATTCTATGAAAAATGATAAATTTTCAATAGGTATTTACATTTTTTTTTTTACTTGAAAAAAATAAAGAAAATGCAATCTAAGCTATGAACCAAACCATCCAGCTTCAAGATGAAGCATAACATTATGCCATTTGATTCAAGCATTTAGGGTAAATACAAAATTGAAACAATCAAACAAATGTTCATACAGGCACCATTTCATGAAAATCACTTTTTCCAGGACCATTTCCCCCCCAAAAAACATAATTGACTATTTCACGCATTCTCTTCACCCTACGTAGAATATATAAACAGAATATAATATACTAAATTAAGATAGACAGAATAAGGAATTAACTAAGAAATAAAAGGAATTATATTAATTAATATAATATTTTTATTATATAAAAAAAATTATGATTAATACTTAAAATGAATTATATATTTAGCTATTATAAGTATTAAATAAATACAGCCTGTTGAACACCATGTAATGGCATAAGATAAATCCTATTCTTAAAGGGTACCTATTATGGCATTTAAAATGTTCCTAATATTGTTCTGGGAGTCCCCAACAACAGTTTTACATGCATGCAATGACAAAAAACACTTTTGTTGTCTTATAATATGCATTTATTTTTACCTGATTTGCTCACCGACTCCCTAATGATTCGTTTGACGACTCATTTTTCAAACCCCGCCTTTGCGTGACGCTAATCTGCCGTGATTGGTCAGACGACCCAGTCAGTTATTTTTCGCCTTAACCCAAAGCTTAAACATATTGATAAAGCACTGCAGTACTACAATACGCTCTATTCTTTATGACAACTCCAATAACAACGACAAACATTTTACATATTTCAAAACACACACACACACACACACACACACAGCTTGACCTAAGCTGCGAAAGCGTAACTGACACACACACACACACACACACACACACACACACACACACACACACACACACACACACACACACACAGACACACAGACATGACATCCCAAGTCTCCCGGAAGTTCCGGGAGTCTCCCGCATATTGATAGCGTCTCCCTGATGCCCGCGAACTAGTTCAAATCTCCCAGAATCTATAACGCGCGGCGCGTGCGAGACAGAACATACTGCGCGGATAACAAACATAGCGCGCGCGCACGTAAGCACGGAAGAAAGGGAGAGAGCGAGAGACCTTGCGAGTGTCTCTCGCTCTCTCCCGTGCGCTCGCTATGTATGCGCGCAGTATACAACAAACCCCCTGACACACACACACACACACACATTGAGCATGCTACAAAACCCATTAAAAGCAACAATTATTAACAGTACTTACAGGTTGTGATTCGGAGGAGGAAGCCGATCCAAATAAACTTGGTACTAAACGTTCCTTCAGTATCAGCCGACTCACGAATGCGACTTGAAAGCATTTATGTTTGTAAAGGAATCCTCATTAAAATGACGCGAACACAGCTCAAGGTGGCTATACTTGTGTGGTATAGTTGTAAATATAAACTCTAGCCAGATTCTTCACATGCTCGTCCCTGGGCAGTGAAAAAAAAAGTTCGCTTTTGATTCGCACTTCAGAACAGCTCGTCGACATGTTGTTTTCACTGGTGTCTGGCGCGCGCAATGAGTGGGCGTGTCTTATTCAAATAATTTGTACAAGTGACGTACGAAAGTTAGAGAAAATGCATCGTTCGTCTATCGATTCATATCAGCGACTCAGAGTCGACTCTTACTTTTGAGAGACAATAACTTTGTATACGGTGAACTTTCATATTTAAAACTTTGCAGGATGTTTTCGTTCACTTAGATCTATGTTACACACTACATGAAGGGCAATTTTCAAAATTCCATGATAGGTACCCTTTAAACATAAAACATTATTGATTATTCATTGATTTCTAGTATTTTAGACACTGGTTGCATTCGGTATACCTCTCGGTCTCCGCTACACTGTAACCTGGATCTTGGGACAAACAAAAGATGACAAATGCATAAAGTAAACCATCTAGATGGATTCTGGATAGAGATTATGTCTGAGAGGTATTGGGGTGCTAGATTAATGAGGGCTTCATAAACAAATTGCTAAATTTTAAAATCAATGCAGTATTGGACTGGTAGACAATGCAGAGAGCATTGGGCCTTTGGTAAATAAAGACAAAATGTATATCACAGGTCCTTCCACAGACTATTATATTGCTTGTGGAGGTCATGGTAGGTCATTGTTGAAAGGTCTTTGAAAGGAAGCAAAATAAGTTGGAGAATTTGAATGACACTGCTTTGTGTGCTCTATTAAAGCAACTTTAAAGTCATCACAAACTTTATGGACAATTATTATTTTTATGGAATATTGCAGGGTTTATTATAAATGCACATCAAATTCAAGTGCCCTCATAATTTTTATCTAAAATATTAACTTCCCCTCCCCCTTGCAATGAGAGGGCGCAAGGATAATAATCCATCCACTCCAGCAACCTGTCACACACAAGATCACAGCAATGGCAAACGACAACGTTCCAATCAATTCCCAATGGACAAATAAAGCCTAATGTTTTTTCTCGCTTCAAGAAGCCATTTTACTCAGATATAAATCACAATATGGAAGAAAAGACAATCACAACTTCCATTTTATTCCAACTCTAAAACTATAGCAATAACTACAGTCAACGCTCATAAGTGTCCAAAATTCAGAAATGAACACATCCTGTTTAATTCCTCTTTTACAGCATTTTATAGAGTGGCTCACTGCTGATGTAATGACTCAATCGGCCATTCAGCATTATATCCTGTTTAATGACGAGAGAAAGACTGCATGAATGTAATGGATATTGATAATTGCATAATGTAAACAGAGCTGTAAAGGGAATCTGGGAAGCTCTCTTGAGAATTGCCTTCATCTGGACCCATGTAACAATGCTAACAGTAAGCCTCAGGAATAAGTGGGCCTGTGCCAGATCATCTACATGGCTACAGACTGAGAAATAGGCTTGCAGCGGTAGTTGTAGTTACCAGTGTTATAAAGTGCTCAGGCGTACACAAATACATTACTCGGCCACCGTGGCCCCAACTGTCGTTTTGCTTTTTTACAGACATACAAAAAAAGGTTTTCACTCTAAAAAATACTTTATTAGTTTCAAGCAGGAGATAAACATAGTACAAATGTTTCGGTTATTTGCCTTCATCAGTTGAACAACGGATGTTACAATTATAACCTAAAAGCTGCAGAGTCGAAGCACAGTGCAACCGGAGTCAGATTTAACTTAAGTGAAGAGAGAGTAAGGAGAGATGACTGACAGGACGATGGCAGAGGATTTGGTGCACAACAGATCCGGAGCGTCATTGACAAATATCTTATCTTGTAAAATCTGCTGTCAGTACTGCCACTCCCTACACACAGAGGAGCTTATGCCTTATCACAAAAAAAAGGTAATTGCAACTTTTTTTTCTTCAGATTTGTGATATAAACTCGCAATTGTGTGTTATAAAGTTAGAATTGCATATGAACTTAAAATTGCATGTTATACAGTAATTGAAAGATCTAAACTAGCGATTCTGCCTTTTTTATTGCAATAGCGAGTTATCTCGCAATTCTGAAAGAAAAAGAGAAACTCTAAATCGCAAGCACACTGATTTCTCTCCTCAGCACATAAAAAGTGGAACATTACTTGGAGACCACTACATACACTAGGATGAAACAGCACATTTATAAAAACTATGGGAACCCAAAGACATGTAAGACACAAGATCCAAATTTGAATAATCTTCCTCTGAACAGCAAAATGCAAAAGCCCTGTTCTCTACAAAGGCACTACTGGAATATTCATGAAGTGGGTGTCAATTTTATGCACCGTCCTCATTTTGTCATTCAAATACAGGCCGTCTCCACAGGAGCCTGAGTCATAACACAACATGGTATTTGCAGTGTTTTAAAATGAAATGTAATAAAATGTGACTTTAAGACCTTTTTTTAAACCTATACAAATTAAATTGAGTATGTTATGTGCATTCTATATTGGAAATATATACAATAAAGCAATAACCAGTTTATTGTGCTTAAATAATGTTAATAATGTAGTCTAATGCAATAGTTTTAATTATATACAAATCTGAAATGGACAGGGATTCTTATTTTAAAATATTTCTGCAAAATTTTAAGACCCTGACACAAACAAAATAGTTTGAAACACCATTGATCACATCATGTTAGTAATTTAGTAATCACTATCATGTTATATTTGAACTGCTTTTTGCTTAACCACAATTTTGTCTTTTTCTTATGTATGTGGATATCGCATAAAAAAAAATCTAAGTATAAAAACCTGTGAAGCTAACTGTTGCTCACTCACTCTTACATCAATACACACAAGCACTGGTCATTGATACAGGTAGCATCATAATTCTGCAATTTTGAAGCATTTCTTACACTGCACTCAATCCCTCATCCATAGTAATATTTATTCCTCAGCAGTGACTTCGGTATCCATCACCAAACATGGCCTCCATCTAAAATATGGCTTCATCACCAATCAAATCGTCTGTCACCGAGTGGCTGATTGATTTTTCTTATGAAAACAGCATCTATCACCTCAAGCACATTCACAAGCTCTACGAGTACTGAACAGCACAACGCACCAATTCTGACTCCATCTGCTGAGATCTGCTCTAATTTCACTTTTTGCTCTTTCCAAAATTTTATTAGCCTAGTTTAGCGTAATTTTAGGACATTAATGAGCAGGAT
The DNA here is from genome assembly GCA_036326025.1 of Chrosomus eos. Lineage (NCBI taxonomy): Eukaryota > Metazoa > Chordata > Actinopteri > Cypriniformes > Leuciscidae > Chrosomus > Chrosomus eos. The sequence continues at coordinate 16,887,398 of CM070827.1, forward strand.
TGATTCAGAATGTTAAGGCACAAGGGAATGAACTAATGCCATGTCCCATTTCAAATAAAAATCTGGGTCCTTTTTCTCCACTAATGAGCACATTATTGGCGCTTTTCCACTGCATGGTACGGTACGGTTCGGTTCGGTACGGCTCACTTGTGGTGCTTTTCCACTGCATAGTACGGTACGGTACGGTGCGCTTCGGCGCGCTTAAATGGTACCTGATCTGTTGAGGTTCCAAGCGTACCGTACCGGTACTAAAATGTGACGTGAAACACTGCAGATCACTGATTGGTCAGACAGACAGAATCGTCACTACCAGCGTCATTGGATTTGCGACACGAGACACTAAACACGCTATACAGAGTCATATAACCAGTAGACAACAGCCAACACGGTAGCACCTGTGTTTTACTTACTTGAAAAAAAGAAGAAGAGATCAACACTTTAAAAAGGAAATGGCTGAATCGTGGTCGAGGTGCAGACGTTCCTCTCGTTGGTTGCCTAGGAGCGGGTCCAGCGGATGGGGCAAAACAGAATGAAAAAGTGTTCCAAGAAGTAGCAGCTAGCTCAGCTAGCCGCACACGGCTATCACCGGACCTACAAACAGTGTAACGATCAGTCCCACCCACTTTGAATGGGTACTAACTGCAGTGGAAAAGCAACCGAGCGCGAACCGTTCCGCGCCGAATCGAACCGTACCGAACCGAACCGAGCGTACCATGCAGTGGAAAAGCGCCATATGACTCCTAAATATGTATAAAAAATTAAATTAAATAAAAGCTTATATACACAAACATTAGACAAATAAATTCTGACAGGACTTACACTACAGTTCTAAATTTTGAGTCCATGAGATGTTTTTGAAAGAAGCCTCTCTTGCTCAGTAAGGCTGCATTTATTTGATTAAAGTAAAAACAGTAATATTGTGAAATATTATTACAATTTAAAATAACTGTTTTCTATCGCAATATATTTAAAAATAAACATAAGTATTCCTGTGATGGCAAAGCTGAATATTCAGCAGCCATTACTCTAGTTTTGAGTGTCCCATGACCTTTCAGAAATCATTCTAATATGCTGATTTGCAGTTGTGCTGCTTCATATTTTTTGGGGGAAACAGTAATGTTTTTTCTGTACTCTGATGAAATAGAAAGTTCAAAAGAACATCATTTATTTGAAGTCGAAATCTTTAAATTTGTTAAATTTATATTTGCTGAATAAAAGTATTAATTTCTTTCATCAAAATCTTGCGGACCCTAAACTTTTGAATGGTAGTGTAGTTGCATGTAATGTAGTTGTGAAGTACAAGACTATAAGAGAACGATCAATGTCTAAAAAATGTGAAATGAAACTACTGTGATAGAGTTATTAAAGACTGTGTGTGACAGGAGGCAGTGAGACAGTGAGACTGCAGATTTAAGACATGGCTGACATGACTGCTATCACTGCAAGAGGACAGTCTACGAGCCGAAAATCGACGCAAGCCGATATTCGTCCCGGTGTGTACGAGGCTTAACATCCCAGCACAGGAGACAAGAAGTGACATGTGGACAGACTGGACCAAATACTTGAGCAGCTCCATAACTGCAGTAATCCAGCTGGACTTGTGACAGATATGACCCTGCTGCTCTGCCACACTCTAACTCACCAAGAACAGCTGACAAAAAACATGGAAATTATTTTGTAATATATATATTATGTGTCATAATGTACATTTGCTTTACAGTACACTGTACTTTTTATACAGTTTAAATTTTGCAGTAATCTGCTTAGTGTCTTAATTCAAAAGGACCAACCTTAGGTCATTATTCATAAGCATTCATAAATTATAACCATTTAAGTTCAGATCTATGCTTAAAAAGAGGGGTTAGAGTTAACAGGTTAACCAACAAATGGCTGGTGTTAAAATTCTATACCATTTGGCTTTAGATTTATGTCTAATAATAATAATAATAATTATCAATTTGATTAAATATCTATTGACTGCTACAGATATTCAGTACTTCACCTAATCTTACATTATACATGTGAGAGGACACACAACTAATAAAATGAGATCACTTGAGAATCCAAAGGTTTGTCTAAGCTTGAAAAGCTATAGTTTTCCCAAATCCCGCAGATTTTGTGCTGTAGTGGGGTTTCGCAAATGAATAATGCAATGCAAGTTGCATTCTTAGCATGACCCAAGGGTGTTATAATGGACATTAGCATAAACATTTAATCTTGGGCCATTCATCTTGTAGGTCAACTACAACTGTAAAGTCAGTTCAACAGAATAAAACATTTGGTTTAATTGCACAGTGAAATCAATACTTTACACTGAGCTCAAGTATTGTGTCGCATCTGTTTAGTAATTGGAACAGATGTGATTCAATCATTGTTGGTTTAACACATCACGCATGATGAGAACACATTTTTTGGATCAAGACAACACGGAGATTTACTAAAAGATAAATCATTTGCATATTTTGAGAAGTACATATTTCATTATCCGATTGAACTCCGTGTGCTTTGATGGCTAAATCTGACATGACTAGCAGCAGATTGTCAGTCGCCTGGAGAATGTCACTGCATCATTACTGCTCTGACAGACAAGCGAGAAATCACAATGCCAATATTCATAAGAGGAAAAAAACAATGGGCACCATCCTGGGAAATATCAGCAGGTGTGTGAGAGCATTGAGCTTGTGTCTGTGTATTTGGTGTAAAACGAAACCCCTGCAGTACACGAGTAATTAGCGCACTGAAAGACAAATTACACATGAAAGTTTAAGAACAAAATGGCTGGTTGGAGGTCCATCTTAACAGGCCTCTTGCCATACTGTAATGTTTAACAGTTTGTAAAACCATATTTTGTATTTTAATGATATTTATCTGAATGCATTCTTTACTGCAACAGCAGACCTACTCTAGACTAGTAATGCACCAATCATGATTTTTTTTTTTTATTTGAGTAAATAGGCCAATTCCGATACTGGTTACCATTTTGTTTAAAGCAAAATGTGTGTTGTTAATTTTCGCTATTACAGGCCAAACTTAGCCTGGATTCCAGCCCAAACCTCGCCCATAATATTTTTTGGTCGGGAAGTTCGGTCTGGACTCGATCCATTGAGGAGTAATTATGCTCGGTTCAAAAATCGTCGGGCCAATCAAATTGCCAGGGCGGGCTTTATACGATGATGGACAGATGATCTGCAGTTACGTAATCATCACGTCATCAAACGTATTTCTTTCAAAAATGTTTTCCGTGTTTGCAAGTACTCCGCGAATCCTTAAATTCTTTTTGCAACACCAGCAAAGATCGTTAACACTCATTATTTTTTTAATACTTTTTCCAGAGTGCGTGCAGTTGAGTTCTGCGTTATTTTTTAATACTTTTTCCAGAGTGCGTGCAGTTGAGTTCTGCGTTATTTTAATACTTTCCAAGTGCTGCAGTTGAGTTCTGCGTCGCTCAACATAGCCTACGTCACTTACTGCGTTGCTCTGATTGGTTGTAGGTCTATCCAATTGAGTGCAGAGTTTTCTTTTTCCTGGTTCGGTTAAGACACGCCTCATAATCAAAGCCCTATGGAGCAGTATCAGACTCACATTCTGACTAGAATATGAGTATGACGAAGTCAGGCTAGGCCAAACTGGCCTTAAACAAAAATATCAATAGCCATTTAATCTTAGATTGCATTTTATTCATGAACCAAACAAAGATGCTGCACACGTCACATGAGCAGATGTTTTTGATTTAAATAAGATTGTGTAATTTCAAGATTTAAAGGGCACCTATTACGCCCTTTTTTACAAGATGTGATATTGGTCTTGGGTGTCCCCAGCAGGGCCGGACTGGGACACAATTTCAGGCCGGGAAATCCTACACCCATCCAGGCCATCCTATGTACCCAAATTTTTTTTAGAAACACTACAACCCCATCCCCCCCCAAATTACATTTATTTCACAGTATGGCCATAACATTAAAAACAGCCAACCTAGAAGTAAAGCAAATGTAGCCTATGCATCATCTTTCATGTCAAATTCTTGCATTTGATCAATAAATTCAGTTATAATAATAAAACATTATAGGGCTGTTACCCATCAAATTAAATAATGTGCACTGCAATTACAACTGCAATAAATAATGTTATGAGATTGATGTTTTAAATAAATGTTTGAATATACAAATAAAAAAAATTCAATACTTAAACATTAAACTAAACGGCAAGTGACCGTCTTAATTAGGGAGTCATTCATACAAAAGATTCGTTCAAAACGCTGAATCATTCAGTAACAAAACCAATTGGAACTATTTTCGTCGGTGAAATAGAACAAAAACAGTTCATATGGTTTGTGTCTAAAATGTAAGTAATAATAAATATGAACTACGCTACTTGTTTATTGAACAATAAATTCAATGTAACATTTTCAATCGTGATAATATTCAGCAAAACAGCTCCTTAGTTGTGTTATGTTAAACTAAATCATGTTATAAAAAAAAAACAATTAGAATTTTTACCTTAGTACATTTCTTCTGTGAGTTTATGTGTGCTGTTTCACTCATTAGGGCCCAAGCCCTAAGGGCGAAGGCCCTATTGTTTTCCTAAGGATTATTTATTATTATTAGGGCCCAAGCCCAAAGGGCGAAGGCCCTATTGTTTTCCTAAGGATTATTTATTATTATTATTATTATTATTATTATTTTTCTTCTAACTTTTGGACACTTTTGGAGGCCTTAACATGCTCAAAAACTCCTGAAACTTTGCACACATGTCAGAACCCGCGGCCATCAGGGCCGGGCTGAAGATGGTACCCGGGCGTGGCAGGGGGGCTCGACAGCGCCCCCTGGAACGGGGTCCGAAAACATGGTCCATAAATCAAACACGCTTGCATGTAATAATATGAAACTCGGTACACATGTAGATCTCATCGTTTCATATATACTTCGCACTCTAACTTTTTACCCCAGCCCAACAGGAAGTCGGCTATTAAGGGTTGTTTGGAAAACGCATGCAATGGAATGTGAAACACTCCTCCTAGAGAATTCAAACACACGGCACGAAACTCGGTGTGCATGAAGTCAAGACACTGAGGATGAAAAATTGCCAGGGATTTTTGATATCTCGAACGGTTTGGCCGTGGCGAGGAAACGAAATTATGGCGAGAAACGTGAAACAGGAAGTGTGTTATAACTACTGCATACATTAACTAATCTTGATGAAACTTCAGCAGTGTGTTCGTTGTAAGAGCCCGATCACATGGTTGTGACTATTGTGAGTCAAAGTTATAGCGCCACCAACTGGCAGCAGGAAGTGTGTCACTTTCAAAATGCTTTTAAATCACCCTCTTATTTTTACCCGATTTGCTTCAAACTTCATGTGCATAATGTAGACACATGCCAGATGTAGACCTGTGAAAGGATTATTGATATCTTAGACACTGTTGCCATGGCAATGCATCAAACATTAATATTCCTTTTTTTAAGCTTTTTCATGCTTTTTTATGCTTTCGGGCACTTTTGGGGTTCTTAACGTGCTCGAAAACTCTTGAAACTTTGCACACAGGACAAAACCCGCGGCCATCAGGGCCAGGCTGAAGCTGGTACCCGGGCGTGGCAGGGGGGCTCGACAGCGCCCCCTTGAACGGGTCCGACAATTTGGTCCATATATCCAACACGCTTTACCCTATTTGCTTCAAACTTGATGTGTATAATGTAGACACAAGCCAGATGTAGACCTGTGAAAGGATTGTTGATATCTTAGATGCTGTTGCCGTGACAACGCATCAAACTTTAATATTCTTTTTGGATACTTTTGAGATTCTTAGCGCACTTTTGGGGCCCTTAACATGCTCAAAAACTCTTGAAACTTTGCACACGGGTCAGAAACCGCGGCCATCAGGGCCGGGCTGAAGCTGGTACCCGGGCATGGCAGGGGGGCTCGACAGCGCCCCCTGGAACGGGGTCCGAAAACTTGGTCCATAAATCAAACAGGCTTTACCCGATTTGCTTCAAACTTGATGTGTATAATGTAGACACACGCCAGATGTAGACCTGTGAAAGGATTGTTGATATCTTAGATGCTGTTGCCGTGACAACGCATCAAACTTTAATATTCTTTTTGGATACTTTTGAGATTCTTAGCGCACTTTTGGGGCCCTTAACATGCTCAAAAACTCTTGAAACTTTGCACACGGGTCAGAAACCGCGGCCATCAGGGCCGGGCTGAAGCTGGTACCCGGGCGTGGCAGGGGGGCTCGACAGCGCCCCCTGGAACGGGGTCCGAAAACTTGGTCCATAAATCAAACAGGCTTTACCCGATTTGCTTCAAACTTGATGTGTATAATGTAGACACACGCCAGATGTAGACCTGTGAAAGGATTGTTGATATCTTAGATGCTGTTGCCGTGACAACGCATCAAACTTTAATATTCTTTTTGGATACTTTTGAGATTCTTAGCGCACTTTTGGGGCCCTTAACATGCTCAAAACTCTTGAAACTTTGCACACGGGTCAGAAACCGCGGCCATCAGGGCCGGGCTGAAGCTGGTACCCGGGCGTGGCAGGGGGCTCGACAGCGCCCCCTGGAACGGGGTCCGAAAACTTGGTCCATAAATCAAACAGGCTTTACCCGATTTGCTTCAAACTTGATGTGTATAATGTAGACACATGCCAGATGTAGACCTGTGAAAGGATTGTTGATATCTTAGATGCTGTTGCCGTGACAACGCATCAAACTTTAATATTCTTTTTGGATACTTTTGAGATTCTTAGCACACTTTTGGGGCCCTTAACATGCTCAAAAACTCTTGAAACTTTGCACACGGGTCAGAAACCGCGGCCATCAGGGCCGGGCTGAAGCTGGTACCCGGGCGTGGCAGGGGGGCTCGACAGCGCCCCCTGGAACGGGGTCCGAAAACTTGGTCCATAAATCAAACACGCTTGCATGTAATAATATGAAACTTGGTACACATATAGATCTCATCGATTCATATATCCTTTGTACTTTTACTTTTTACCCCAGCCCAACAGGAAGTCGGCTATTATGGTTTGTTTGAAAGCGTATGCCCCTGGAATTCGATATACTACTCCTAGAGAATTCAACCAATCGCCACGAAACTCAGTCAGCATGAAGTCAAGACATTGAGGATGAAAAATTGCCAGGGGATTTTTGATATCTCGAACGGTTTGGCCGTGGCGAGGAAACGAATTTATGGCGAATAATGGAAACAGGAAGTGTGTTATAACTTCTGCATACATTAACTGATCTTGATGAAACTTCAGCAGTGTGTTCGCTGTAAGAGTCCGATCACATGGATGTGACTATTGTGAGTCAAAGTTATAGCGCCACCAACTGGCAGCAGGAAGTGTGTCACTTCCTAAAGGCTTTGAAATCACCCTCTTATTTTTACCGATTTGCTTCAAACTTCATCTGTATAATGTAAATACACTGCAGATGAAGACCTGTGAAGGGATTCTTGATATCTTTGAAACTGTTGCTGTGGCAACGCATCAAACCTTAATATTCTTGTTTGATGCTCTGAGTCAATATGGCAAGCCGTTTTAACATTTAATCATTTTAACCTACTAGTCTCTTTTTTCATGCTACTAGTACTTATTTTTTAGATACTAGTATCTATTCCATTAAGTAATAGTACTTATTCATTAGCGACTAGTGCTTATTCTTTAGTACTAGTGCCTATTCTTTAGATAGTAGTGCTTATTCTTTAGATATTCTTTTGAATACGTATTAGTAGCTATTGAATAAGTACTGGTATCTATTTAATAGGTACTAGTATGTAATGACTTAGAACTAGTATTTATTGAATAAATACTAGTATCTATTAATACTAAAATGTCATTTTCTCTCTCTCTCTCTCTCTGAGCCAATATGGCAAGCCGTTTTAACATTTAATCATTTTAACATACTAGTCTCTATTTTCATGCTACTAGTACTTATTTTTTAGATATTAGTATCTATTCCATTAAGTACTAGTACTTATTCATTAGCGACTAATGCTTATTCTGTTTAGAATATTCAAAGTGCTTATTCAATTTGTATGCTTATTTATATTTTCAGAGCAGAAAATCCGATTTTTCTGCTTATTCAATATTGCATCTAAAATGTGACTTGACGTGTGTGTGTGTGTGTGTGTTTGTGTGTGTGTGTGTGTGTTTGTGTGTTGTGTGTGTGTGTGTTGTGTGTGTGTGTGTGTGTGTGTGTGTGTGTGTGTGTGTGTGTGTGAGAGAGAGAGATTGTGTCTGTTACAGTGACAAGAGTTTTTAAGCCTTGTCTTTTTGGATATATATATATTTTTTATAAAAAAAAATGTGCATACAACCCATGTATTTTTAATGTATAGTTTGCTTTAAAGTAAATTAAGATTGTATGTTTGGTAATTGAACCTAAATAAATGTAAAATGAATGTGCTATATTTCAGATCAATATATTTGTTTTCCTTCATTTTAATCAACACTAACTTTATTCTCATCTGAATTATAAATAAATTATTTCTGTATAAAATAAAAAATCCCGAATAATCCAGACCAACCAGAGCGCACTATTTCTACAACATCATCAGTGCTGAAGCGGAACTACCAGAGCCGTTCGGCAGATAGCGAGCAGATATTTTGATATTTTGTGTCACGTCGTGCACAATATATATATATATATATATATATATATATTAGGGGTGTAACGGTACACAAAAATCACGGTTCGGTACGTACCTCGGTTTTAAAGTCACGGTTCGGTACGTTTTCGATACAGCAAAAAGAAAAAAAATGCCAGAGAAATTTCCTATTTATTAAAAGAAAAAAATATTTTTTATATAAGTGTGAGTTTTCCTACATCTTGAAACTCAGGTTTAAATGGGGGTAATTTTTGAAGGATGAATAAATAATGTTTTGGTCATCACATTAAAAATGACATTTAAATATATATATATATATATATATATATATGTATATATATATATATATATATATATATATATATATATATATATATATATATATATATATATATATATATATATATATATATATATATATATATATATATATATTTATTTATTTATATAATAATTTGAGTTTTGAAGTGCTGGAAAAAGATGTGTGAAGTACTTGAAAGCATTTCACTATTCCAGCCAAACTGGTTACAAATATGTTGCTGATCTGTGGACTTAAAGCCTAACGTTATTACTAGTTCATTCACGGCACAATGTTTCTCCTGGTTTCCACGTCAGCGCTGTTTGATCTAATAGAGATCTACGATTAATAACAGAGACACGTGAACGCTTCTCTAGATCTCGCAGCGATGTTATTACTTCAGTGGCGAATTCAAATGTTTGCTTCACTGGATCTCTTAGCGCTGTGTAGTAACAGTGTCGCTTGATCGAGATCGGCTCGCGCTCATAGAGCTCGCGCTGCACAGATCTAGGTTGCTGGTCTGAACTGATAAACGGTCCGTAATGCACAATATAATGAGTAGCACAGTTTCGTTTCGCTCTCATTACGTTTGCCATGTGATGTTGCGCAATGTTGTGGTGGTCGCGCTCGCGTCAGCGCGGATTTTGTCGGCAGGAAAAATGGTCCAAGGAATCGTTCGGTTTGTATGCGTACCGAACCGGAAGCCTCGAACCGAAACGGTTCAATACGAATACATGTACCGTTACACCCCTAATATATATATATATATATATATATATATATATATATATATATAAATATAGCTGCGAGCAGCGATGAAGGGCCTAAGCCGGCGGCACCGCCACCCCGGTGTCTTTAGGTAACTAAAGGAACCGGGGTTGCGGTGCCACGGCTTGGGCCCGTAATCGCTGCTCGCAGCTATATTTATTATTATTATTATTATTATTTTACTACCTTTTGGACACTTTTGGAGGCCTTAACATGCTCAAAAACTCCTGAAACTTTGCACACATGTCAGAACCCGCGGCCATCAGGGCCGGGCTGAAGATGGTACCCGGGCGTGGCAGGGGGGCTCGACAGCGCCCCCTGGAACGGGGTCCGTAAACATGGTCCATAAATAAAAAACGCTTGCATGAAATAATATGAAACTCGGTACACATGTAGATCTCATCGTTTCATATATACTTCGCACTCTAACTTTTTACCCCAGCCCAACAGGAAGTCGGCTATTTAGGCTTGTTTGGAAAACGCATGCAATGGAATGTGAAGTACTCCTCCTAGAGAATTCAAACACACGGCACGAAACTCGGTCAGCGTGAAGTCAAGACATTGAGGATGAAAGTTTGTGAGGGGATTTTTGATATCTCGAACGGTTTGGCCGTGGCGAGGAAACGAAATTATGGCGAGAAACGTGAAACGGGAAGTGTGTCATAACTACTGCATACATTAACTGATCTTGATGAAACTTCAGCAGTGTGTTCGTTGTAAGAGCCCGATCACATGGATGTGACTATTGTGAGTCAAAGTTATTAGCGCCACCAACTGGCAGCAGGAAGTGTGTCACTTTCAAAATGCTTTGAAATCACCCTCTTATTTTTACCCGATTTGCTTCAAACTTCATCTGTATAATGTAAATACACGGCAGATGAAGACCTGTGAATGGATTCTTGATATCTTTGAAACTGTTGCTGTGGCAATCCATCAAACTTTAATATTCTTTTTGGATGCTTTTGAGACTCTTAGCATGCCTGGAATTGCTTAAAATTGCATGAAACTCGACAGACAGATCACATTTATTAGCCAGGTGACATTTGCATAGTTTCAGAAACGGGCGTGGTGCAGGGACTCAGTAGCGCCACCTTTTGACAAAGTTTCATGGTTAGTTGGTTAGTTTCATCTAGAGTGGTTAGTTTCATCTAGAGTTACAAAAATCTGTATTTATATAGTTCTCCTCCAGCCAGACAACTTTCTAATTTACAGTCATTAGCAATAACCAAGAGGAAGTCAGATATTTTGGTTTGAATATGGTCATTTCTCTCTGAGCCTACGTCTCTGTGACTGCTCTCTGTGTGTGTGTGTTCTGTGAGTGTGGGGAGGGGGAGGGGGAGTGGGGCTATGTGCCTGCTCTCTGTGTGTGTGTCTGTGAGTGTGGGAAGGGGGAGGGGGAGTGGGGCTATATTAACCATTTCACTGCTGTGTGGTTTGGCCTTCATTAAAAAGAAAATAAATGTCTTAAGCCTTGTATTTTTTAAATACGTTTTTTTAATAAAGGCATATAACAGACATGCTGCATTTAAATTTTTTTAATAAAACATTGTTTTTTATGTTTTTCAAGCCATTTGATTTATGAGGACTTTTGAAATGTCCTCATAAACCACCCATAAGTTGTAATACCAGTGTAATACACATGCCATTATACAAATTTGTGTCCTCATAAATCACATAAACCAACCTACACACACATCAAATTGACGGTGGGTGGCAATAGTATATTTAAAAGACTTGATGTGTGTGTGTGTGTGATGAGGAGAGGAGGAAAGAGAGAGAGAGAGAGAGAGAGAGAGAGAGAGAGAGAGAGAGAGAGAGAGAGAGAGAGAGAGAGAGAGAGAGAGAGAGAGAGAGAGAGGGAGAGAGAGAGAGAGCATACATTTTTTTTTTTTTTTTTTTTTTTATGTGCTTGTCCTCCGGACAAGTAAATCTGTCATTCACTTGTCTGAGAAAAAAGTTGCTTGTCCGGATTTATTTATTTATTTATTTATTTATTTATTTATTCATTCTGAAGCAATATTCTCATCAGTGTTCAATCAGCTTTGATATTTAAATCGGCATATTGTAATATCTGCATTGAATGTTGTGGATATTGACTAAGAATATTGAATATTATGTATGTTATCAATCACCCTAAATGCAATACGGTGTTAGTTATATATCTTAAAGTGCGATACTGTTGCATAATAGTGTCCCATGAAGGGCATCCCCTCCCCCAATATTATTAAATGTCCTATTAGTGTCTTATTATTCTAAATAATTGAATTTATTGATCAAATTTAGGAATTTAAAATGAAAGATGAAGCATAGGCTACTGTTACCCTAGGTAGGGCTGATCAAATTAAATCATTTACACTGAAAAATTACAATTGCATAAAATAATGTTATGAAATTGATTTAAATGTACAAATAAGAAACAGTGGAAAGAAGTATACTAGGCTACTTATAAACATAACACTAAATTGCCAATAGGTGGCGGCAGGCGGCCGTATTAATGAGTGAGTCATTTATTCATTCATTCAAACGATTCGTTTAAACGGTTGATTCATTCAAGAATGAGACAGATGTTTAGGAATTGCTCATTGAATCTTTGACTCAACCGAACCGTTTCGGGTCAAAATGCTGAATCATTCAGTAATGAAAACAATGAGTGTTCCTGTGAGATGCGCCGTGGTTCTGCTGTGATTTTTGTTTGGAACTATTTTCGCTGCTGGAACAGAAGAAAAACAGCCAATATTACATCTAAAATGTAAGTGACTACATTTTAACTGTTTATTGAACTGTTGTAGGAAATCAATGTCACATTTTGATATGGTATTCAGGAAAAACAATTGAGGCTGCTTAACACATATGTTAAAATATAGAAACTCCACATTTAGATTTTTAGAGGCAGTTACAGTATGTTGTTAACTGAGTGTGTGTGTGTGTGCTGCGCTCATATAGATTTCTCCTCGAGAGGCTGCGCGAGCGTCAACAGCGCAACCTATTTATTATCCACAATCGATCACAACAACATACAATAAATGTAATAAAATCAGAATCATTCTCTCGGTTTAGTGATTCCCTAGTTATGTATTTTGTTTGTTATTGATGTTCTAATCAGGCTACTTGACTTGTCCGTTCGGGCAAGTAAAATTCTCTTTAGGCCTACTTGTCCTTCAAAAATCCATTTGTCCCGGACAAGCGGACAAGTTAGACGGGCTCTGGAAATACGAAGTCTCTATTTTCATGCAACTAGTACTTATTTTTTAGATATTAGTATCTATTCCATTAAGTACTAGTACTTATTCATTAACGACTAGTGCTTATTCTGTTTAGAATATTCAAAGTGCTTATTCAATTTGTATGCTTATTTATATTTTCAGAGCAGAAAATTCGATTTTTCTGCTTATTAAATATTGCATCTAAAATGTAATACTTGACGTTTTTTTGTTTTTTGTGATTAAAGAGAGAGATGATTGTGTCTGTTTAGTGAACAAGAGTTTTTTTAAGTACAGATTTTTTTAAGTTGCATTATATAATATATATATATTTTAATGTGCATACAACCCATGTATTTTAAATGTATTGTTTGCTTTAAATTAAATTAAGATTGTAATGTTTGGTAATTGAACCTAAATAAATGTAAAATGAATGTGCTATATTTCAGATCAATATATTTGTTTTCCTTCATTTTAATCAACACTAACTTTATTCTCATCTGAATTATAAATAACTTATTTCTGTATAAAATAATAAATCCTGAATAATCCAGACCAACCAGAGCACACTATTTCTACAACATCATCAGTGCTGAAGCGGGACTACCAGAGCCGTTCGGCAGATAGCGAGCAGATATTTTGTGTCACGTCGTGCACAATAACCCTAAGGCACCAGGGTGGCCACCGGCTTTATATATATATAAATATAGCTATATATATATAAATATAGCTGCGAGCAGCGATGAAGGGCCAAAGCCGGCGGTACCGCCACCCTGGTGCACCAGGGTTGCGGTGCCACCGGCTTGGGCCCGTAATCGCTGCTCGCAGCTATATTTTGTTTTGATTTCTGCACGAATGTAACGTTAGATAGGCGCTACCGCTTACATTTGCTAGCAGTTCTTCAATACTAAGTTGACGAAGAAAAAGGACAGTAGCCTACTTACAGATTAAACTGACCTGCACTCGAAGCCCTGAACAGGCCAATAATTTTGCAACATTTTGCTGCTTCTTCTTGAAGTGCTTTCTTTTTCTTTGTCCTTTCCCTCTCTGCTCCACCTGGCCGTTTTCTCTCCATCATCGGGTGCTGCTCGCATGTTCTGTTTAACCGTTTGGCTGAGGCGTAAAGTCGAATCGTACGTAGCCTTGCCAGTCAAGACTAAAAGATTCATGATTTTATTTATTTATTTATTATTATTAATATTAATAATATTTTAATTGAATGACGAATTTGAAAATGATCAGATGGTAAAGGTAACAATATAAAAAATAAAAAACGCTGGCTGGCAGCAGGCCAAATTAGTCGCCAGGCCACCTGGAATTGTCCCGGTGCTCCCGATGGCCAGTCCGGGCCTGGTCCCCAGAATGTATTTGTGAAGTTTCAGCACAAAATACCCCACAGTTAATTTATTATAACTATTTGAAAATGTCATTTTTGGGACCTGTTTTAAAAAGAGCTGTTTTGGTGTGTACCACCTTAAATGTAAATGAGCTGCATATCCCCGCCCTGCCTTTGGATGAGGGCGTAACTTGCATACCTATGGCAATAAACAGTCGGTAAAAGCAGAATGGCTTAGAGTGAGAGACCCGCTGTTTTGTATGGCATTCAGCCGTACATGTTTGAACCGGAATCAGACCCAGATGATGAAGAGACTCCGGCAGAAGAAACACAAATGAGAATGGACCAGGACGTCTCGGAATGGTTATTGATACATTTACAGTATGTACTTATAGAGTTGTAATCACGTCCCCTTTGCAATTATGGATGAGCAACACACACACACAAACTGTGATAACGTTGGCTCAATTTTTTGAAACTACAAACACAAATACTGTGATAACGTTTGCTACGTACAAACAAAATTACATTTATGCGAGAGACCGGTTGCGTCATGTTTACATTACTTGTCATACAGGTGCTTATGTGGCAAATGTGAGAAGATGGCTACAGAACATACACGGTTTTTAATACAATATCTTTAAAAAATATATTTATAAATGTGTGGTTACACCATATACAAACAAGGTTTAAATTATATACAGACATCCTACGACGACGACAACAACTTTAGACGCATTTGTTGTTGAATTGGCTGACATCGACTGAAATGACTGTTTGCTCAAAAATCATAAATAGTAAATACACTTACTTCTTCTGGAGGTGACGACGGATCGCGAACAGTAGGCAACGATCCACACTTGAGGATTAACTTTGAAGCAAGACCTGCTTTGAATTGACCCTCGTTCACAAAACAGTCAGTCAGAAAATGATTCGCGCAAACATAAACGTATTTTGGAAGTTTAAGTGGCGCCTTTCCTTCGTAAATAAAATCCATCCACTACGATTTCAGTGGCTCTGATGTCGGAAGTAAGTGAAAACTACTATGCACATTATTACATCCCACAACAGAACACTTATGTTTCTTATGAGACATTACCGGCTGTCGTTGAAACAATGGAGGATGTGTACAGATCACCGAGGGCGGGGTCTATGCCAACACCACAGTGTCAATCAAACCACGTCGGTGGGGCTTGCGCAATTCTACGTCACATTGCGCCGAATCTTAGAACAGCTCGTTCTGAGACAGTGCTTATGATTTATTGAGATTGTAAAAAAAACACTGGGTGGATTTTTATCATTCTAGGGTGGTTTTGCTCACACACTGCCAACACAGATTTATGTTCAAACACCATGTAAAAGTGAATTTTGCATAATAGGTGCCCTTTAAAGCAAAAACAGCCTGGTCTGACTTTAGCTCTGTGAAATTATGCAACATAAAACATTCCTGCACAAAACAAAAACTCAAATTTACTCTCTGTCAGTAGGTGGCGCTTAGAAGCAGCAATTTAGTGTTTCCTTGGCTACCGCTGTACACAAAGAAGTGCTGTGCTTAATAAACACTACTTTAAAGGAGAACTCCGGCGCAAAATGAAATTTGGTCTAATTACACTTTGTTACCTAGTCAACTGTTATCTGAGATTTGTTTTCATGATTATCGAATGTAAATAGTTTAATCTCTAAAAACAGTTTAGCCTATAACACTAGTATAACGCTAGTATATGGGGCAAAGAGTAATGACAAATAAAAATCGCTAGTTAATACCACTAACAAGGCTCAAAATAGCCCAACACTAACACGGCAGCATAATCAGGGTCCCTACATACAAACCGAAGCATTGAGAACGTTGTAAGTGTACAAACAGTTTAATAAGAAGATATTTTATACATACAGTCAGCTTCGCGAAAACAGACAGGAGCCATCTTTGGAAAACAGTCTCGAGCAATCGAACCACGAACGCCGAGCCAAGTGCGCTGTTGAGATGTGAACGAGCCAGTTGTTGTGATAAGGTGGCTCGGCGTTCGTGGTTCGATTGCTCGAGACTGTTTTCCAAAGATGGCTCCTATCTGTTTTCGCGAAGCTGACTGTATGTATAAAATATCTTCTTATTAAACTGTTTGTACACTTACAACGTTCTCAATGCTTCGGTTTGTATGTAGGGACCCTGATTATGCTACCGTGTTAGTGTTGGGCTATTTTGAGCCTTGTTAGTGGTATTAACTAGCGATTTTTATTTGTCATTACTCTATGCCCTATATACTAGCGTTATACTAGTGTTATAGGCTAAACTGGTTTTAGAGATAAAAGTATTTACATTCGATAATCATGAAAACAAATCTCAGATAACAGTTGACTAGGTAACAATGTGTAATTAGACCAAATTTCATTTTGCGCCGGAGTTCTCCTTTAATAGGCATCATACGGAGGTAAGAGGAAAAGAAAATGCAATCAGAACTTTTTTGAAGATAGACAGTTCCCTTTAGAGATACAATCATATAAAACCAGACCAATTCAATATTTATATTTTTCTTCCAATAGAGGGTTTTCACTACACGTCTTTGATCCGGAAATCGGCCATTTTGGCTGAACGTAAACAATGCCACTGAACTGAACCGACTTGCATATTTGGCTGATTATTGCTGCTGAAAAATGGTCGTGTTTTGGTCTGTACTAATCAGTCGCACCAGGAAAAAACATTTCGAGTTCTATAGACTGCCAAAAGTTGAAGAAAAGAGTGCAAAAACAGATGAAAGTAGGCGTTTGTGGTTGAGAGAGGCACACCATCAGCCACATGTGTAAATGAAGCGTTGACTAGCTAAAATGTTGACGTAAAGTAGTTAACTATGGCTTCATTCACACTGTCAGTCCAAATCCGATTATCTTTGTATCTGATTGGAATCTGAACTAAAATGATGTCCACACTGTGTATCACAACTGTTCAGATCCGAGTTGTGGCAATATGGTAATGACGTTGCGTTGATGGAGGGGTTTGCATTTGCAATAGAGATCTTGTCTTATTTAAAATTTACAACATGGGAATGTGTAGCTGCCGCGCTGGACTACTGCGTCTCGAGCTGCAGAACTGGAGGAGGCTGGTATGCACAGCTTTTTTAACTGGATTGTTGATGGGGAAGGGGGGGATCATGACGTAGATCCACAGCTAGATCAATGAGTATAGAAGCACTATGATTACAATGACCTCCGATTGAAGTGTCACAAAATTCTGAAATGATCGTACATTGTACAGAGGTCAAAATGATCGTACAAATACGATAATTATCGTACATCTGGCAACACTTCTTGGCCTGTGTTAACATCCTATTTCTAGATTTCTCAATATTTCCACACAAATTACAGCAATGCAGTTGTTAAAGTAAAGTCTGAAAGTGTAAAGTCGGAACGGATATTGACAAAAAAAACAACAAAAAAAACATGTATGATGGCTAACCGGTGCATCTCTACTCTAGACCCCATAAGCTACAAAGTGGACTAGACTTTGTCGTTGGCATGAGAATAGCGATCATAACTCTCTCTCATTGATCTATACTCTGATCCATCTGCCCAAAATGAGCTCAGGTTAGTATTTTATATCAGAGCGAGAGCCACAGATCCTTTATTATATGCAACCTTCCGAGAGCAGAGCATGTCAACTGCTGTCTCAGGAGTGTGCTTGAAATGATCCGGAGGAAACTCAGTCCCTGCTCAAACCAAGGCTATTTCCTCATGATTTATGCTGACTTCCAGATCCCCATCCAAAAAAAGCACCGACACAGAATTCCCAATGTATGGTAGATGAATTCGCATTGATTCTGCCAGCGGCTGTTTGCGTGACTGAGGAAGCCAAAGCAGTTATGAAAAGGAGAAAAGAAAAGACGACAAGCTCTTCAGAGGTTTTGATCTTTGTTCAGAGCCTGCAGGGTTTTGCCCTGTAGCATTTGCATCTGTCAGCACAAATGTAGTACAAGTTTCCCCGAGAATTACCACCAGAAGCTATGCTACAAACAATCACTATTCTTCACTTTGATGGGCTGAACGTTTTCTGTTATGCTCTACTTTTAACCCGTCGTTATTATTATTTTCCTGAAAATTCTATAGATGTTCACTACTGTGGGGTTGGTAAAATGTTTTAATGTATTAGAAAGAAACCTCTTATGGTCACCAAGGCTACGTTTATTTAATAAAAAATACAACCAAGCAGTAATATTTTGAAATATTATTAGAATTTTAAAATGAATATATTTTAAAATGTAATTTATTCCTATGATGGCAAGTTTAATTCTTTTACGTTGTGAGGCTTAAATTAACTTTTTTTAAGTTAACCCTAGCATTTTGTATTTATTTAAACAAAATAGTACTGAATTATCATTCTGGCAATTAGATCACCTGATTTGTTAAACATTATTACATGAATTAGTTTTCCCATTTATGCTTTTTACATTTGGAGATTTTGTTGCAAATGAGAAACAGACATGCTGCACCTCCGGCCATAGTGCTCAATTCCTCTATTAATAATGGGTCTTGTTACTCCAGTTCAGCTTGTATAAGTAAACAAGCCTTTTTTTTATGAAAACATTAATATTACCTTTCTGTGTCAAAGTGATATGCTAAACAGGTCATCTGCCATAGGCCAGAGAGCTGTAATTCCAGTGAAGGAGGAAGAAACACGGGCCTAATTAACCCCAGCTTGAGCGTGATTTTGCTCTTGGCTCTTTTAAAGTAGAAGGAAGTTCTTCTGAAGTGAAGGACTACAATGCTGCTATCTCGGCAGGGGTGGGAGAAGTCACACTCTTGTTTCATGTTCTTTATGGGCTTCAAGCTGAGGAGCTCGACAGAGGTTTAATCGCATTAAACCATTACTCAACTGCAGAGCCTCCATGCAGCCTGTGTTTGGCTCCCTACCAGTTATGGAATTATTACCCAAAAATATATTTTAGTGGTGTTTAAAGGTTGTGTAGGTAAGACATTTATAAAAAAAAAATTCAAAATTTGTTTAGACTTTCTATATATCAATGCATAATTAAAATCTAAGTACTCTGAAAAAGAAAGTATAAAAATCGAGTGTCTGTAGACCTCTCACGACTGTTTTAAAGACAGCTCATTATTTCCATTCACTTCACCCCCTCCCTTCTGGTCTCCTTCCAAAGCCACACCCCCAAAACACATGAACGAGCAACTCTGACAGCTGAGCTGAAGACGCATTATTTACCTGAGACGAGCGAAGAGTAGAGGAACGAGTGCATGTAGTGACATCATGTCAGACACACATGTAAATAAAAAAATCTAACTTTATCATTATGAAGTTAAACAAATAAGTTGTATTTTATTACTCACTATCAAACTAGCATATTGATATTGGTAAACTTTACAATATATATTTATTGATTCGCTAACGAGCTAGTTATCTATAAGGCAAAGCTAAACACAGGTTGCGTGATACACGTTGTTCCATTGCCATCATTTACACTGTGATGTAGATGAATTTCGTGTAAGATTTATAACATATATATGATGTTCTGCATGTAAGAGTTTGCTTGATGAAAGCATAGTTGATTCTGATGAGGACTACACTCCCGAGACAAGTACCACATCGTCAGCTCGAGGACAGAACCGTGGTCGAGGGCGAAGCAGAGGAGGTCGTGCAAGAGGTCGTGCTACTAGGGTATTCGCCGATATTCACCCGAGTTTTATTTCTTTGTTTATCCAACAACTTTTTGTTCTTTACCTTTTCTTGTAATGTAAATGACTTCCTTTTTTTGACTGGGTTGCCTTCGTGAACTGCAAATGTGGACTTAGATTGGTCTTTCTCTGCCATTGTTTTGGTAATCCTAGGTTCCGTGGCTCTTGAATTACACAAACCAAACGAGTGCGCGCAAAAGGGCAGGTCCTGTGTGGCGAAGGGGTGGTTGCCATGGTTGCGAGAGAGTGACAGTCGCCTAGGCCAATCCGTTGTTTCGTCCCGGTTCGAAATAATGAGCTGTGTTTAATGCAGATTAAACGGTCTAGAGTCAATCGATTTTTATACTCTTTTTTTCAGAGTACTTAGATTTTAATTATGCATTGATATATATAAAAAGTTTAAACAAATTTGGAAAAAAGTTTTTTATAAATGTCTTACCTACACAACCTTTAAGGCAAGTATCCCTATACTATTACTTATACTTAGGGATAGAAATTTAAAGTGCATTTTTTCTGATAAAAATTGCGAAATGTCTAGGTTTGTAAGCCACAATTATGTAAGTAAAATAATGCCAAATGATTTTGAAACAAAAAAAGCTTTTTGAGTTGCACTACTTGAAAAAATATGCATTGCATTAACCATGCTTGCATTTTAATGCCTTGTATTTTTAGGGATTGCATTTTTATGAGCTGAAATTCAACATGGTTTCACATTAAGCTGTGAATTTTTCAATTCAAAACATTTCTCACCATTAATCATCGTTATTAAAAATTCAATAATCCATATTCACCTTTCAGATTTCACTTCCAAAATATTAATTTAGTTTAAAAATACAACCTATAATATTCGACAGGCAATTTTCGGTTCATTTTATTTCACTTTACAAATTCGCTTCCACAAATTCAGTGGTTGAAATTAGACCGCTATTAGTCGACCTCACCAACAGGTGCAAGTGGTTGTTGACAAAGACCAGAGAAACAAGTAAAGAGAGTCATTCATTCATTAAATGTTAAATTAAAATGTATGAAATTAAGTTAGAAACATGTATACCAATGTCATATATAATTTTAGAGACATCCCCTGAATGTGCGAATATCGAACGTTCAACGTCATTGTCAAGCCAACTTTATGCCAGTATATCACTGGGAAACACTTAGCGTGAAACTTTGCGTGTTATTACGTTCATATTCTGAGTCCATCTGCTTACTTGTAGCCCACAGCGCCGCGATATAAAATTAAGGAAACTAAAAACCGAGACAAATATATGTCTACCTCAGATGTAACGTTTGATCTGTACATCAGCATCAGGGAATAACATATCATATTGTTCACGGTAGAGGAAGCATACATATACTAAAGTAACTGAAGACTGTGTGTCTTTATGAGCGTTTCCATATATACACTGGCCCTGATAATCATCACAAATACGCTTGCTCGTGATTTCAAAATAAAAGTTTAAACCCACTCTCTGAGTTTGCACATTTTGATGTCTTCATATTCTTGTTCAAGAAATTACAGTGGCAGTGGTATTACTATCATAAAGAAGTGTACAAATATGAAAATTAAGTGAACATTTGCATTAAATGTCATTTGGCCAATATTAAACAAGAATTTGATCTGCTCTAAAGTGGGACAACAACAACACCAGGCCGTTGGCCCCCTTTGTAATAGGTAATATACATAAGTTGATTGTTTAATTTCAATTATATTATGCATTTTAACAGTATTGTTCTATACAACCATATGATTACTTGCTTTAGTTTTAATACTTTAATTGAACCAAAAATTATTGCCTCAATGTACAATATATGTATTTTAAGTCATTATTAAGGTTATTGTTTGCTTGGGTCTATTTTTCTTACGACAAACACAATCAAATTACTAGATTATTTGTCAAAATAATCGACCGATTACTCAATTACCAAAATAATTGTTAGTGACAGCCCTAAAGACAACAAGTTAAGTTATTATAAGATATTATAAGATACTATAAGATATTATTATTATTACTCTGCTTTGCTTGAACTGAGGCGCTACAGCAATCTGTCACTCCACATTAAAGTGTGTCAAAACAACACTACTTGAATTTCATTATAAAAGACTTTGTTATTTTTGATATGAAGCAATGTCTGAGTTTTCAAAGCACAAAGCTTATTGTGATTATTGGATGGAAGACACATATTGTTTAGAGAAGTTTTGTTCACGTGTCAGTAGAAAGCCGCATAGACTAAAATAGACTAATCTGGGTTAAAAAACCTTTCTCATTAAAATCGAGACATTTTGTCAACCCAGTTCTAGCTTCCACACAGCTGAGATGTTTACGTGATGTATCTTTTCCATGTTGTGAGAATGAAATAGACCATGACAGTCAAAACACGGCATAAGCACTAATAAAGAAATTAATTTTCAGCCGCCGAAATGTTGGTGCATCACTAATGGGAACCACCTATAACGCCTCAGAGATCTCATAGGTAGGCCCAGACAACCACCCACAACACTAACATCATGACGGTACATTTGTAGCATAGGCCAACGCTTGATAACACAAATTAATCTATATGTTTTGTATATTTGAAAAAATAAATCTTGTTTTGCTGAAATCATGTCTTGTCTTTTTCTGTGAATTGCATTTGGATGCCTGACCCTTTGCGGCTCAGTTGAAGTGTATTGATCTGCGCATTACAGGCCACGGGAAGAACTGAACGCAAGCTTATGCAACAATGAAACACACACATGTATTTCTCAAGAAAACTGAGACATACTGTATGAAATAACGGTAAGAAAAGTCTATTTTTTTTATCTATATATGTTTTTGGAGATGGAACAGTTTATCGCACCTTTAAACAAAATATTAATAAAATAAAATAAATAATATATTACACAAAAGGTTAACTAAGTACCTTACATTAGACTTTTATGGCTCATATAGTATGGTATAGTGAAAATATGAAGTTCTTTTTTGAGGAGTAAAAGAACACCCCAATTTTTTTCAAATGTTTAAACTGAGCAAAAATATGCAATTTGGTTATTTATTTGGCAAAAAGTACGATGAAATTCTAACAGCTTGTCATGTAAATCAATGAGATTTTATAGTATAACCGACTACATACATAAATTGCATATAATTATCAGCTGTCACTCTGCTGTGTATATCTCTCTCCCAATAATATGCTTCGGTTTAAAATCAAAGCTATGTTTTTTGTTTTTTACAGTTGGGTCAGAACAATGCACTTATTGAAACAATGTCTAAAAAAGACCACAAAGCAAAGCAACACAATGATGATTGGGAGATGCATCATATTTGATCATATATCTGAAAAATATTTTTCGTAATTCATGTGGTGCGCACTGCGCACCTTCATGCTCGTGTGGACACAGTGAGCAACATGACATCATGACTTTTGCGTAAACATACACGCCACTTTCAAGTTATCTATACGCATTTTGAGCTATCCGCATGTATGCGTGTATGTCTACGCCGTTAATTGTCCGAGTGATTCCGCGTGTATGTACACACCGTTAAATGTCCAAGGGAAACGAAGCAAAATGCAGATCTACATCTGGGGAGCAATATTTTTTTTCCTAGGATGGCAGTGGAAGAATCATAAATGGTATTAACCCCAGTGACGGGTAGGTTTAGGGACGGGGTTGGGGTAGGTCATATATTTATATATACAGTAATGTACGTTAAGTCAACGGCGTTCATAAACACGCTGAAAAGCGATTATGCGTGTTGATAGCACGGCAAAATGGAAATACGAATTGGCGTGTCATACATACGCCATTTCAGTCTGCAGTGGGCATAAACCAGGCTTAAGGGTCTTACATTAACTTATCAAACAGCATTCCTTCAGGACACACATGCAGTGAATGGATTATAACAACTCCAGTCCAAACGATGATAAAAAGAGCTTTTTAATGTAGAGTAATTGGAGGTTTGCTCAAAAATGCATTGGGAAATAAAAGCAGCAGATTACAGGGGAAAAGATTAGAAGTCTAATATAGAAGAGATGAGATTTCAGAGCACAACAACAGGGAGAATGTAATTAAAGAATCAGGGAGGACTTTGTCTAATCATGCTAATTAAGAAACATGCAAACTGGGACCTACAATCCTCTTTTAAGCCGGATCTTTTATTGCCCTTCGAGTTTGTGAATGCAGGCAGGGTTTGAGGTGTGATCTCTGCTGTGTGGAGATTGTGGCAGATACACATTTAACTCTATAGAAGATATTCAGCTCTTTGGAGGGCTGAAAAAACAGCATAAACCAGCTAAATGAGCATTATCTGACCAGCTATTTTTATTTATTCTGAACGAACAGCATGCAAACAACATTGAAACTTTGTGAATTATTTAAAAGTTAATATGACCAATAACAATTTTTATTGAATTTTTTATTTAACACCCTTATTGTCTCTTTGAATTGGTCATTTGTGTCATTGTGGTGATGACTTTGTGGGCCAGACACAGCAGACGCGAGGCACAACATTTCAGCATTATTACTGCATATGCTGCTCAAGAAACATTTCTTATCATCAGTATTGTAAGCTGTGCTGCTTAATTTTTATGTGGATTATTTGAGATATAAATATTTTGTAACATTAGAAATGACTGTCACTTTTGATTAAATGTATGTCCTTTCTGAATAAAAATTCTTATCACAAACTTTTGAAAGGTAGTATAGATGAAACAGTATTTTTGTGTTAAAGAGATAAAATAGTATAGTATTTATTTATTACTGCTTCATTGCAGTATGCCTGACTATTTATAAAATAAAATAAAAGTGTTTTAAGTTGGTGTATCATTACTTTGGAAATTATTTTTTCACTTTATCTTTTTTTATTATTATTATCATTTATTTCACTTGCACTTTTTAATCACATTTCAATAAAAATGTGAATATCATAATATAACATTGCAATATCATATCACAAAAAAAGAATATTATTATGTTTGCTTATATCAACATTTCTGCACTACTCCATGATATGAAGCTCTCATATTAAAATAATGCCAAGCTAAACTTCATAGCAAAAAAAAGTTTACAATTGGCAGAGCAATACACAACAAAAGGAAATCAAGATTATAGAAAAACAAGACCACATGCTGTGTGTTATTACTGATTTTGCAGTTTAGGGTACTTGACTTGAAATATGACAAGAGTGAACGGTCAGCCTATGTAACAGCAGCTGCGGTGTATTGTTTACCACTCGATTATGCTGTTCATGTGATGTCTCCGTCTGGGGATATTATTTTAATGACCATCATATAAGCAGAGGCTTTAGTGCCCACACACACACTGATCAGCAGAGAGCCCTACAACTCAACAGTCAAACCTTCTTGACTCACTACAGCCACCAATGACGTAAATCAAATCATCTCAACCGCACAGGACAGTGAGTGGAGACTGATTGCAATTGCAGGAGCTCTGAAGATGCAGAGGAGGAGAAGTGAGGGAGAGCGCAGAGGTGGATGCAATGAATTATGCTTTATTCTTTTAAACATTGGTTGTTTCTCAATGCGAAAAACGGACTTGCATAATTGTGAAGATTGGTCTTGCCAGGTTACCTTGAAAGAACGAACTCGGAAGGACGCAAGGACAGAATTCATCAACTGATCATTCGAGCACATTATAATTAATTATAAATTATTATCTATAGACATTTTTTTCATATTAATTTATATCTTTCCATTTTACCGTGTGTATTTGAGAAAATGAGTTTGTATGCTTTGTCAATGTTAAGATTCTTTTTAATATGCCAATAAAAATACTGCAGGACTTCTCCAGGTCTATTAAATTACGCACACCAAAAAAAAAAGTTTACTTTTACAAGCAGTCACGTATTTGCGAGCTTGTAGCGGGACTCTTTTCAGCGAAGACGAGAAGTTTGAAGCTTACAGGCTACAGTACTGTACGTTGACCGCCCGCAGAGTTTTCTGGGATTTCTAATGGTTCGATTCTCTCAAGTCTGCATTCAATGCATCCTAGATATCAAGTACACATCCGGGCACTTTCATGCATCTTATGTACTTGCGTTCATGAGTATTAGAATGGAACATTACCGGTTGATGATGACGTAGTACGAGAATGCTAGGACTCAAGATCGCTTGAGAACACATGAGAAAAGGCCATATTCTTCTCAGAATTGTTCATCCTGTTCTCAACCAATGGACCTTCTCCTCCCCTTTATCCTGGAACTCTTTTAAAGAGACAGCGCACAGATAAAGACGGACTCTCTTTTTAAAAGAGTTCAGAACACCTGAACTAGAGGGGGATGACTAACAATGAAAGTCATGAGGCTGCAAAAACGCTAAAAAAGATTATAACACTATTATTGGCGACTCATCAACATTGAATACTGATGACTCGTCTTTTTTGCATAGCAATTTTGTCCAACAAATTGACATCTAGAATGAAAATGTCCATTAACCTACTACCACCAGCCATGATGCCGAAAACTGTTTCGCTGTCATAACACTCATGGCTTAATTTCCTTTGCCAGCCATCAATTGGTTGCAAAATAAGTAGCTGGAATAATTCATTTTGAAAGGGACTTTATTGCTTTTGTCTAAAGATACAAGATACACTCCATACCACATATGTTATCAGTCAACACTAGAGATCAGTATTAGCTGATATTGGACAGATTTACAATTGCATTAAAATACTGATTATTTCATAACTCTGTTAAACCTAATATTTAATTAGATTTAGCAAAATCATCATGTAAAATTCATTAAGACAAAATAGGGTCGAATTTTATTATCAGTTACTGGACAACATAATAAATATTTAAATCGGCTTATAGGTCTCAGACACATTTTTCATATCATGCTTTCCTACTTTTGTCCATGTTTAAACAGGAAAAAGGAGAGAAAACTGTGCTCGTCAAACATTTCATGCAATAAAAAATATTTGGTGTAGGATTTAATTAAAAAACTATATATATTTTGAAGAATTTGAATTAAATACATCGAATTAAACAAGAGTAGAAAAACTGAAATAGTATTAAGGCTTCACGATATTGATGAAAAATGCGATATGCGATACGATAATGCTTAAAGTGTGTAAAATAAACTTAAATTATCTATAAAATATATTTAAAATTATATAACCTATATACAGGTTTCAAATTCTTTTTGTGACAATAAAACATCCCTACAACTTCTGAAAGTAAACAGCAGTGTTTTACTGTAGCATAAGTAGTATTATTTTAACATCAGTGTAAACCACAGGGTTTCAGGTTGGCCTACATTAGGATTATTTAACAACAGAAACTGAATAATCAAATGTAAAAATAAAACACTGCTTAGTTTTCACTGTATGAATTAAATATATATACACTGATACTTATTAAAGCTACAAAAGTTATTCAGCCAAGAGCAGCGAGTGACTTTCTGTCTTTTGTTCATGACCCCAGTTATTGCAAGCCGCTGCAACATGCATATCGCGATATATACATTTGCAATATTTCTATAAATTGTGCAGCCCTAAATAGTATATTCTTGTAGTAATAATTATATAATCTTTTTTATCTTTTTAAGCTCTAGAGAGCATATGTGACTAGCTGTCGATTATCAAATACAATGATTAAGACAATATAAGTTTAAGACAATGAATCTTACTTAGTAAAAAAGAACAGGAATTGAAACTGATTTCTTATTAGATACATCCTACAGGCCCAGTGACTGGAAAACAACTGAAAAACAACAACAACAAAAACTGATCACAGGAACACAAATTATGTGCATATTCTGAGAATAAATAATTCATAAACAGGATTTGATTATCTCCAAAAGTGCCGCTTGTCTTGGCGGGAAAAGGCGCTATTTACGGAAGCTAACCTTTGGCCGCCGGGCAGAGGAATCAGTCTCAGGTGGGCTCTGTGTTTGAGATAAGCTGTTTTGCCCATCACTTATTATTCAAAAAGCCTGCAGCTGCCAGTGGCTCTTCTTCCATAACCACTGAGCATTTTCTCTGCCAGTAAAACAGTTGCTTGAGTCGAGACTAGGGCACATTCAGAGGAACAACAGGAGTGATTGTGACTATCGGATGACCTTATCTACGTTTGGCAGTAACTTCAGTTTTTGCTCAACATGGCAAAGGTCAGGGGCCTCATTTATAAACGTTGCGTGCGCACAAAAGAAGGTGTACGCCGCTCTCTACGCAATAATTGGTATTTATATAAAGCAAACTTGACGGGAAAATGTGCGGTCCTTCACGCACGCTCTGACCCAGGCGTACGCACAAAAACGGCTGAAATGAGAAATGGCGACACCGTCGGCAGATGGAAGAAACACGTGAAAGTGTGAGAGAGTGTAGACCGTTATGTTAAAGAAATGGCAATACTGCCTCTCATAAATAAAATGAAGACTTCACAAAGCAAGTATTACAATTAACAGCCTACTACACGAACACCCGTTTGATCGATCTGCAGTGTAAAACAAACAAAATCAAACGAAGATTACAGAAATGCAAATTAACACATATTTGCAAAAAGAAAAGTGAAATATGTTCTGCAATAATATTGGCATGTTATGCAATTCATGCTCATAACACATCTGTAGCTTGTCAGATGCAATCAAATGGATGGAAATAAAATGCCATAAGGCCTATGCCATCACAATAATGGAGCGCTAGACGCTTTTTTGCATCGACTTTGATGTCCGACCATTTCTGTTTTATTTCGGCCACGGTCCGAGGTTGTGAGGCTGCAGCATTAACGGCGTCTGCAACCTTTTGCCACTCAAGTGCCTTTTTGGCATTAGTAAAGCCCACACTGTGCCCTCCAAACAACATTTTACTCCTCTTTTCCACCTCGCCAACGATAATTTCTACTTGACATTGAGTGAAGTTAAGTTTCTTGGTTTTTCCTCTCTGTATTTGCCATGATTTCGCAATCGATGAATATTAAATTGTGGGCATTTCACGGACTATTTATGGGCAACTATGGGCGTTTCACGGACTATTTATGGGCAGCTATGGGCGTGACATGAAGCCGCAAAAGCTGCGCTACATTTAGAATTGATTGTGATTTATTAAGGGAAATCTGCGTAGGATGTGCGTGCGCACGGTTTTATAAATCCGAATATTTTTGTACGTACGCACGTCCTATGTTTCATCCGTACGCCACTTCTGACGCAAATCCTACGCAAAGTTTTATAAATGAGGCCCCAGTTCATGACTGCGGTCCACCAGACAGACAGATGTTATCGCTCAATCAAGTATGAAGCTAGACGGGATTACCATCGCAGAGAAAAAGACAGGCTTGAATTTTGCCAGCAAAAAACATGATTATTTATGATACACTGCAGCAAAAACGCTGTGAAGGAGCATAAAACACAATAAAGACACAAAAACCAATTACATACACGAGCATGACTGAAATATGAAAGCTGTGACAGAGGATATAAATAGAGTTAGATTTTTCACATTTAATGTATGGAAACAAGCAACGTGAACACTTAGACATAAATAAATAAAAAGTCATTCAGGTTTGGAACGACATGAGGGTAAGAAAATAATGCCATAACTGATGTTTTTGGGTGCGACTGCCACACCGTTTCATTTGAGAAAACTACCACCAATAAACACTGAAACGGAAACTAAAACTGAAAGATCTTCACGAAAATCCGTCAAAATAAAAGTTAGGTTTAACTTCTAGAAATTATGACAAACATATATCACTACTGTATAAAATGTATTTCTCGAAGTGATAATAATAATATTATTATTTCTAAGGAATATCATACAACCAAGATATTTTTTCATCCTGTTTTAAACTTACACAGACACAGTTCTGTTGTGCAACATCTTTTTTGAAAAAATAAATAAAAATGCAATGTTTTGTTGTGAATTAATGGTTATATTTTCATTTGTTTACATTTTAAAAGCTTGATTAATTTTTTAAAGTTTATATGAATTTAAATTAAATCATAAAACGGCATCTCGAACAATAAAATGGAAAATACAGAATTTAGTGAAAAAAAAAAATGGATTTCATGGGGCCCTATCTAGAAAATATCTACTCTGTGGAGTTTTATTGTCAACAAACAAGTTGTTTACATTCATTCTCAAGGTCTAACAAATATGTGGAAAGCATTTCCTTCCCCATTAATAGTAAATTAATATCTTGATAAATATTGTATGTATGATTTGGGGGAAAAAAAAGTGTGATATTTTAGACCATATCGTCCATCCCCAGACTAAAGTTAGTGAGTTGAACTGCAACTAAATTTATAATCATTGTGATTTTAATGCTTTTTCCACCTAACCCGGCAATATCTCAGTGCACATTATTTTTTATTCACAAAGAAAATGAGCTACTCACTCCATTCATTGAATGTGAAATATGAGCTTGCTTCATGGAGGGAAATAATTTAAAATCATACTTTAATGAAAATTACATTTCTCCATCACGAAGCAACTAACGCACAGAGTTTAGATATGGAGTGTTTCCATGGCATCAAATCCTGCTACAGCGACCATTTCCTGCCAATTTCAAGGAAATTGGATAGCCAACTTATTAGAACATGGTGGTTTGACAAACTTTATATTGCTCCAAAAGTGAAACTAATGGCAATTAAGGCAAATGTATGTGCTTTCTCTGAGTTTAAACTTTTTGTTTAAAGTGGTTAGAGAAAAGAAAATAATATTTTATGAGGTGCTGCTGAAGAGCTAATGTAATTATGGTAAAGACAAGACTAAATTGTATAGAGTAAGAGGATGTCGCACACAAATGCTGTCACCCCCGTTACACAAT
Organism: Chrosomus eos; assembly: GCA_036326025.1. Classification (NCBI taxonomy): domain Eukaryota; kingdom Metazoa; phylum Chordata; class Actinopteri; order Cypriniformes; family Leuciscidae; genus Chrosomus; species Chrosomus eos. The sequence continues at coordinate 16,918,047 of CM070827.1, forward strand.
ATATACAGAGCAAAAGAGCTTTGCTAATGGTGGAAAGAGTTGATGTCGTTCAGCCTTTCATTTCCATCCTAATGAACAGACATATGGCTAATAGCTAATGATTTTTATATCATCTTTATGTACATCAGTTGTCACTTTAAATCAAGGCCAAGACACTCTACCCGTACCCAAAAAAGGAGCATTTAGGATGATTGAAAATTAACTTTGGAGCGGTTCGGGTGTGGTGAGAAACCAATCCAAATGCAATGCACTGACGGACCAAGCTGTATCATAATTCATTAAAGGGAAATGTGTGATGTAAAAAGAACCTTTAACACTGACAAACTCGACTGCAAAATGGAATACTGTAGGCAAATACAACCTAATGTTCAATGACAAGTGGAATGAACCCTAATTTAAAAAAAAAAAACGTGCCGCACACGGAACTGAGTGTTGCAAATATCTGGTGCCAAAAGCCATCAAACTCTGCCAAAAATCCAAGTGTTTTTTAACTTTTTCAACCTGACTTGAGAAGAAGCAAAAATTACAACTCCAAAACAAATAATGGGTTTGTCATTGAAAAAGCAATGAACCTTTACCATTTTCTGATTTCACTGAGATGTTTCCCAATGGAAATAGTAAAAAAGGAAGAACATGAGGAAACTTGAGCTGAGAAAACCAGTTTCTTCTGAGAAGCTGTAATCACTGAATCCAGGTCCTCCTGAAGCCAACAACAGTCTGAGACACTCAAATAACTTATTTTTCTCCTTCACTCATCTCATTGTTCCCCGCTCTGAACTCCAAACGATTACACTACTGCATTCATTCAGTTGACACAGGCGGTAGATACAACGCTGTGGGCTCTGAGTCACTGCTAATGACTTCTGGAGAGCGGAGAAACTAAATAAAGTAGGACAGGTCTAATATTCCAGTAGAAAATTGGTTGCAGTATGAGCCATTTGATAAAAGACTAGCATGCTTTCCTGTCCGTTTAGCTCCTCCAGACAAGAGCGGGCCGGCCCAGAAAGCAGCTCCTCACACATGCTGATCTGACAACATCCTGCCGACTACACTAATGTCGGACAGAAGTCTGGGCAGCGGGTGGGGCATTTGTGCTTGGACAGGGGGATGTAAAAGGACGTGACCCCACCTTCTGCTAGATATCTGCTTCCAGACATTGCCATGACAACTGGCAGTGCTATTTGCTGAAGACAGTGGCAATGGAGTTCGGGAGTACAAGGGCCAGCTGGAAAACGGGCACAGCAGTGTATTGCTAACTCTCACACCACTGAAGCAAGAGGTTTAAAGCTCAATCATAGAGACCTATTTTGTCGCTAAAGTACGTCATGGTATTATAGGTGCTATTTTACAGTATGCTTAAATTGAAATTCATCATTTGAGTTTCGCCAATTTGTGAACAAAATTCTAATTTTCCTTTACAAGTACTGGAGATTTAATACCTGAACATGTTCCCTGTTACAGAGACGTCTTCTCTGGTTGATGTTTGGGCAGTTTCCTCAACAACAGTGGCAAGTGGCGAAACGTGATCTGATGATGGGGCCTTCTGCTTGCTCGTGGGGGGCCTCTCTTCCTCATCCTCATCCTCTGCCTCCATCCTTTCCTCTTTCCCTTTTCCATCGCTTTCATTGTCACTCTCCTCCCCGAGCATGTCATCCACCTGCCCAAAAGAGGAGTGCAATGCACAATTAAAGGATCTGTTTATATACCAGAGCTAGACAATGTTTACCATATGACAAATGAAGTTATGCTGCACAATTTTTTTTATTTATTTACTGCCAAAAAGTCAATTTAGCTCATGAACCTTTTCCGCTCTATCCAACTCTTACTTATATAAGGTGTTTTATTTGCTTCCAAGTCTTCAAGACTTATGTTATACAGCCTCTTTGCATGTGAAATAAGTAACAATAAGCCTCTTCAAAATAAATAGCCACATAACATTGTGAGATAATTTTTTAAGAAAGATTACCAGAAATGAAGGGGTAAGGCTATATGTACAAAAGATTCATACCCCACCACCCAGAAAGAGAGAGAGAGAGAGAGAGAGAGAGAGAGAGAGAGGAGAGGAGAGAGAGAGAGAGAGAGAGAGAGAGAGACTTCAAAAAAAGATTATATTTGCATAAATTATACAAGAATTTGGTTCAAATTTAAGATAGATTTCAACTTTCAATTTTTACTTTACTAAAAACTTTAACTTTTAGTTCCGTTTAGTTCAGTAACTTTTAACCTTTATTACCTATTTTTACTTATTTGCTTACACAAAGTAAGGTGAAATTAAGAAAAGGTAAACACATTTTTTTTACTACCTTAGTTATTCACAGAAATTAGTGTTACCATAAAATAAATCTTCTTTTTTTAAACAATACTTTCATTTTTCTGGGTCAGAAATGACAGCGAAGAGCCACAGTTTGAACATTTTTAAACAGCCTAAGAGGGTTAGCCTTGAACTTCTACCCTTAGGTTCTGAACACCAAAAAGTTGTTTTTCTACATGTTAATGTGGGATTTCACAAGCTAATATTTATATCAGATAGTTAAGCCACTTAGTTTGGTGTGGGGTTTTGACCTACGAAAGTAACGATGCGTGTCCATAATACATAGAACTCTTCCAAAAAATTCAATTTGTCATATGACCCCTTTAACATGTATGAATGTTAGCACTCAAGTGTTTAGCCTTGGTCTGAGCTTTCACTGATACATGTTAGTGCTTTCATAAAGCCAGTCCAGGGGGCTCAGATCACCCCAATTATTCTTAGCAAGAGTTGTTAGACAGGCACTGGCAAAAATGATCAGCAGCTTCACATACGACTGATCTCTCAGCTAGCCCAGTGTAATTGCTCTCTCCTCCTCTTGGGAATAGCAATCACACACACCATTTTACCCCTTCCTTTTATTATTACAGTGAATGGGGCATTTGAAAAAGTCTGCAGAAATATGCCACGCACACAGGTTATAAATGAGGTCAAGGAAGGGTGCTTAAATAAAAAAAAAAACCACAGAACTTTTTCCTGTTTAATCTGACAGATAAGCTTAATGAGTGGGGAAACATTTAATTAAAAGTAGATTGTTTGTGAGGAGTGTTATCTAGAAGCATCTTAGTAGATGGAACAATCCCCAGGCACTCATGGGATGCAATTATGAACGGCACTATACCAAATCTAAAAAGTGAATTAAAGTCATACTTTACAGCAAATTCTAACGTTGAAGGAGTCATTTACCCTGCTTTACCATCAGCAAAAGGTCAAGGGCAGGATTATTGCACTGATCACTAATACTTAATAAATGATAAATTCTAATAACCAATAGTATTCTCTCTCTCTATCTCTCTCTCTCTCTCTCTCCTAATTTTTAATTGTGTGACAAAAAACAATTAAGGATGGGACTTAATGAATTATATCCATTGACTAAATAGTGAAATATGAGCGACACTGCTCACTTCCGAGGAGACTTTTTGAACAGTACATGGAAATTGAAGGTTAAATTCACCCTCAAGAGAATCTTAACGTATCCAAACATTAATTTTCCTTTTCAAACATATTGTAATAGTTTGTTGATGCCATTAACATTAAATTAATGTTAACTAGCATTAAAATCACAGAATAACCCATTGGCACGAATTTAAAAACCCTATATCAATCCACAACAACCAGTACTTAAACTGGCTATTGGTTTACAGGCTCAGCTCCCTCCTACGAGTCTACATCCCTACCAGAAGCCTACGATCGGTCAGCAGCGACGGCTTGTGGTACCATCACAGAGAGCCACAAAATCACTCTCCAGAACATTCTCATTCAAGAAATGCATAGAGCTTCTGGTTGAACGTTACACGCATCACACACATGACCAGCGTCGGCCAATAGTGAGCCTACGTGTGACGTATAACACAGAAGCTCTACGCAAATTACACTAAGTGAAAGCAAAAGGCCAAACAGAGAAGGAAATGAATACTTATCGTTATTTTTGTTTGTTTTTTTGCGCTCAAAAAGTATTCTCGTCGCTTGATAAACTTAAGATCGAGTCACTATAGTCACTTGGACTATTTTAACGATGTCTTTAATGACTTTTCGGGGCTGTCAGGTTTCATTCCCAGAAGCCTATGGAGGAGTGATCCAGCTCTCAGATTTAATCAAAAATATCTTAATTTGTGTTCCGAAGATGAACGAAAGTCTTACGGGGCTGGAACAACATGAGGGTGAGTAATTACTGACAGAATTTTCATTTTGGGGTGAACTAACCCTTTGATGCTACACATATGATATTGTAAATAATTTAGCACCATTAACTATCTGGTTGACACTCTAATATAATAGATAACGGTATTGCACCTTAACGCTGTTTCTCAACCGTTATAAATCGGAAAATAGAAGACAGTGCGTGTAGCTACTACTGCCGAATACAGCTAGATAACATGTCATAAAAATCTGATATCGTGACAGCCCTACTTCTCGCTAATTACTAATACACAAATCAACCACAGTCCACATTCACTAAAAACAAGAATAGCATCCAAAAAACAATGAACAAATAGATCAGCACCTAAAGTGACTTAGCGCTGCCATAATGCAAAGGCGCAAATAAGCGAGGAAAGTGATAAGGGCAAGCAGATGAAGCAAAGAGAGAGGCAATTCCCTAAAAGCCCCATCACACAGATGCACAGACATTAGCTTGTTAACACAGAATTTTGCTGGCTTCACCACGGCATGAAATGTGGTATAAATGCACTGCGATTCTCTCTGAAGGGTGCTAAGCCAGTTGGTTTCTCATTATTGAGGTCTAATCTGACAGCAAATTTGTGCCAACACATATGGACATACAACCTGCATTAGTCATAAAAAAAAAAGCAAACGTTACATGGAAGATTTGGATTTGAACACTGGCTCTAGGGTCGACAGGCTACCATTACCATTTAGGTTAGGCACCCACATATTTGAGGGCGTTTTATTAAAACGTTTCATCACAGTATAATTACACAAAGATGCATGACTTAATAAAGATTAAAGTCATAGCCTTTCAGAAAACCTCATTATACAAATACAAACAAATAATCTTTCAAATGCATATGCTTCCACCTTTGCTTTGTTGGAACATTATGACTTAGCAGACTCTGGTAAGCCATGGTCTACATAAACAGGAGTAAAATCATGAATTCTGAAAGCGCAAAGGTGAAAACATCCTTTATGACAGAAACAAAGTATCAGGGTGCTAGTAGCTTCAATTTTTGGGTCAGTCAGCCTAACAGCAGACATTTATCAATCAAAGTAACTGGGAAACAGTATTACATGTCCTTTAAAGGGAGCCTTATATGTTGGCAAAGTATGAAATCAAAGCCCTTTCACTTTGCATGGGCCACAAAACAAACTTTGTCAGCGTCATTCACCAGTCAATAAAAGCAGAGACCCACCAAGTCAATGAAATGTCCCCAATTCACTGTCAGGCAGAGAGATATTGGGGATGTGGTGTTGGCTGTTTGCCAAGGGAGCTTTTTTAATATTGCAAAATTGACTTTCAGACACTAGACTTTGACAAGAGTGCAATCGAAACATAGATCTGTAAAGTTAAAAACCACACTTATATTAGATGTCTTCTCCACCGTGAGTTTGGTCGTTGATAAAAAAATTCTCACCATGACATAACAGCAATTAAATTTCTAGTTCTTGGGATGGAAAAGCAGAATAAAAAGATAAGCTCACATTAATGCCATCACTCTGTCAAAATGTACAGTGGGCAAGATTATTAATTACTAAAATTTGTCTCAATGAGCTAGTTTATAAGGTGATAGGCTTGCACAAATCAAACTACATTTCCCATGATTCTCTGTGACAGTTAACAAAGGGTAAAATAGACAAAGCTCTTCAGAATATTGCAAAAGTACTAAAAGTACATTTTGGCACATTTGGAAACGTCATATTTCATTCTAAAAATCACATTATAATTACAATTACAAACCACTTCATAATTACAACATCCATGTTTGTAAGCATGAACTTCCTAGAAGAATGTCAGCATCTTTTAAGAATGTGATGTCGAGGGAACAGGAAGCTCTCTGTGGATTTCTCTCTCTCATTTTCAGCTCAGCAAGGAATCAAGCACTGATATATTAAAAAAAGTAATTTAATTACATGTCTCATCATTCTTTCTGGGTAAATGCATTACATGCTGTCTGCAACTGTGAAGTTAAAGGTGGCTGCGTAAGAGGGCCACCAGAATCACAAAAGCTCCATGCAGACACATGGCTGGAGTAAAGTAGGTATATTTGAGATTGCTGCTGTGCAAAGGCTCTGCTCAGATGTGGCCACGGCAAAGCACTGTGGTAAAAATGAAGTAAAAATAAGAAATATCCCAGCAATTAGCACATTTGCTCCATGTCAAGCTGTGATCTTTAGTGCTTGCTTGAGAGGTTTGGGGCCGACACCTCCAAATCTGAATCCATGGATCTCAGCTGGAAACGGGTGGACTGCCAACCTTGAGAACCATCACTTCTCTGTGTCCAAAGTAGCCAGTTGAAGTGGTTTGGTGGGGGCTGTCCAATTGGGAAGAGACCCATGGGCACTGGGCAGACCCTGGATGCGCTAGAGAGATTACATTTCCCAACTAGCCTGGGAACATCTTGTGATCTCCAATTAGCAGCTGTAGGAATTTGCAAAGGAAAGAACATGTGGGCAGGCCTATTTGGCTTGCTGCCACCACGACTCAGTCCCAGGTAAGCAGCAGAATAATTAATGAATGCTGAGCTGTGGTGTTTGTGTATGCAATCCAGGTTCAATTCTTGTTCATGTTGAATTCTGGGGTCTTTTTCTCTTCCTGTCACCAAGATTTAACACTTGTAATCATAAATATATGGCAACACGTGACCATCTGATACACAGGCTTCATGTCTGTCAGCATGTAGGATTGGTGCCTAATTAGTATGAGCATATGACACTAGCTAATAAGGGGTGAAAAAAAGTACGTTTTTGTACTGCCTTATAAATCTTATATTCCAATTGAGTTTGACTCTGAAAAAGGACTGACAAGGGTGTCTGGCAAGGCAGCATAACTTTCCAAAACTAGTGGAAGACAATTGCATGACTAGCCTCACTTCCATATCCACATATCTTGTAGAAAACAAATTAGTGAAGAAATTTCTTTGCCCGGAGCATGAGGGCATAAAGGCTTAAAATGAATGCGGTGCAAAGTGTCAAATAGGGGGCCATGCAGATTTGCCTGCCAAAGCCTCGCGTCCAAATAACTGTCACCCCCACTAATTTGGAATGGAATTTTTTGTAATATGGCAGCTGTCTGGGTGAAAACATGAAGGCTGACTGGGAGAGTTTCACAAAGTGCCGCTGGAGAGGAAAAAGCATTTGGACACATTACATTATTCATAACCTATAAGGTAAAAGATATTGCATGAATTCAGTGATGCTATCTAAAGTTACCCAACACCAAATGTTAAAAGTCACCTCAAGGCTGAAGTCGAGCTGACTTACTGTACAGCCCATCACAGAACAGATGAATTATTTATTACAGCTCCAGTGAAATATACAGCACAGATTTGGTAATATCTCAGAAGGTTCCTCTGAGTCCACACAGCAGTTTCTCACTATAAAAGATGAACACCCAGATCTTGAAAGAAGTCTCAGGAGAGAGAATATGATGAAGTCCCTGCTACATTGAGATCTATGAACTGTAATAGGAGGCTTGCATGCATCATTTATTTTAACACAACCAATCTAAGATAATATTGGTCTCCTTAAGACCAAATGCAAAGAATAAATATTTTTTTTTAGTCGGAAAATGTGCATCATGAAAAAAGATTAAACCTGAATAAAAACATCATAATATATTAACAATGCACAAACAATTTTTTTTAAAGATAAATCTATAAAACATATGATTGTTTTAAATAATGAAATCATAGCCAGGCATTTACCTGCTTCACTGAATCTAAACAGTGAATGAACACACTGGTAAACTGAAACAATTTGCTAGTGGGTAAAAAAAAAAAAAAAAAAAATCACCCTAACACACTCATCACAAATACCCACAACATAAAGATCTTCATCTACACAAAATGACACAAATGCTCAATGGCTAGTCTGAAGGCAGTGCCGCTGCTAGCCATTTTGGTGCCCTAAGCATAATTCCTTTATTTTAGTATATCTTCAAGGGACAATACTATAAAAATGAAAATTGGATATATTTTAGAGTAGTCAATGTTCTGCTTGTATAGCAGTATATATTTACTATCCACTGAAAATAACTCAACACACAGCCATTATTGTTAAAATAGCTGGCAACAAAAGTGAGTACACCCTAAGTGAACATGTCAAAACTGTGTCCAAAGTTTCAATATTTTGTGTGAGCACCATTATTATCTAGCACTGCCTTAGGCCCCATCCACACTACTGCGTTTTAGTTTAGAAACGGAGAATTAAAACGAATACGATCTCCGTCCACACCAGCGTTTTAGCTGCGATCGCCGTCCACATAAAAACGACTGAAAACGCGCATCACGTGACCATTCATCTACACTGGGCATGCGCGTGCCGGTCTAAACACCATTACTCAGGAACCACAACTTCATTGATAAAATTATCCCGCATGCGCTGGTTCTTCCCGGCTTAACCCAAAACCGGCGCTCCATGTACGGTCGATACCGCCGCTGCACACAGCACGGGAATTGTCACAGATCGCTGGAATAATAGCTTGCCTCCGGCGCATGTAGACAGTTAACATTACAGCATCAGGGAAGGATACGCTATGACTGATGACACCCAATCAGAGAGCCGAGCGCGAGCCTCTGCGTCATCGTTTCTAAAGTCCTCCGTTTTGACCCGTCTACACTAAAACGCCCTCCGGAGATTCAAAACGCAAAACGGGTCTGCAGCGTTTCTAAACTTCTCCGTTTTAGGTCTTCGTTTTTGCCGTTTTAGTGTGGACGGGAGGTGCAAACGTAGCAAAAGGTCTCCGTTTTTAAACGAAAACGTAGTAGTGTGGATGGGGCCTAAATCCTCCTAGGCATGGAATTCACCAGAGATGCACAGGTTGTTGCTGGGATCCTCTTCCACTCCTCCATAATGACATAACAGAGCTGCAGGTTGTTAGTCACATGGCTCTTCTCCACCTTCCACTTGAGGATTCCCCACAGGTGCTCAATAGGGTTCAGGTCTGGAAAAATTCTTGGCCACACCATCACCTTCACCTTCACCTTCCTCAGCAAGACAGTTGTCATCTTGTTTTGGGTCGTTATGTCGTTCGGCCCAGTTTCTGAAGGGAAGGCATCCTATTCTGCTTCAGAATGTCATGGAATCCATGTTTCCCTCAATGAAGCTCAGCTCCCCCAGTACCAGCAGCACTCATGCAGCCCCAGACCATGATGCTACCAACACCATGCTTGACTGTAGGCAAGACACAATGTTCTTGGTACTCCTCACCAGAGTCCTGGACACCATCTGAGCCAAACAAGTTTATATTACTCTCATCAGACCACAGGACATGGATTCAGTAATTCATGCTCTTGGACAAGTTGCTTTAACTGTTTGCTGGTTTTCTTGTGAGCCAGCTTCAGAAGAGGGACAACGGCCATGCAAACCGACTTGTTGCAGTGTGAGGCGTATGGTCTGAGCCCTTACAAGCTGACCTTCTGCAACCTCTAAAGCAATGCTGGCAGCACTCATGCGTCTGTTTTTGAAGCAAGCTTCTGCACCTGACACAAAGTACGAGGACTCAACTTATTTGACTGACCCTTGCGAGGCCTGTTCCAAGTGGAACCCGTCTTGGAAACCTCTGTATGACCCTGACCATTACTGTAACTCAGTTTCAGGGTGTTACCAATCTTCTTATAGCCTAAGGCCATCTCTGTGGAGAGCAACAATTCTAATTCTCAAATCCTTAGAAAGTTATTTGCCATGAGGTGTCATGATGAACATCCAGTGGTCAGTATGAGAGAACTGTACTCAAAGCACAAATTTGAACTGCTCTAATACAAGATACACAAATTTGCATGGTCCTGTCAAGCAGACAAAAACATGAACATGATGAATTGGACTTGTGGCTTTGCATGGTTAAACGACGTACACAGCTATTATCACTTAGGGTGTACTCACTTTTGTTGCCGGCTATTTTGACAATAATGGCTGTATGTTGAGTTATTTTCAGAGGACAGTAAATATATACTGCTAAACAAACAGCACATTGACTAGTCTAAAATACATCCAATTTTCAAGGCAGATTTTTGCTCCTAAGTGAAAGTTGTAGAAACCAGAGAGTTAATTGTGGTTTTAAACTACTCTTTATTGACAGAACATTTCAGGGTCGGCGCCACGAGGGGGCCCCAGGGGGCCTGGCCCGGCCACCTGGGTCACTGTGCCCCCTCACCTCTGGTCAGCGCACCACCCTGCCTCGGAACCTCGGAACGCGATTTCAGCCGCTGAGACTCGGCAACAGGCACGCTACCACTGTGCCCTTTTATTCCTGACATATTATAATTAACTTAAGTATATATATTTTATATTTTAACTATAACTACATATAACTATCTGTAAATTAATTTTGTTTTACCATGATTAAATCAGCTTTGCAACCCGTAAATATATCCATCGATCCGCTGATTCTGTTTGAGTTCTTCAGTGGTCTAGTGGTAGATTATTTGCCAAGCATGTCAGAGGTTACGGGTTCTAATCCGCCCTCGGTATACTTTTTTTTCTGTCTCATCAAAAACCGAATATGTTCATCATTGGTTACAGTTTTTATCAAGCAGGGACACGTTTGTGTCCATTTTATATTGTGATCTCACCGAATGAATAGAGTCTCCGTTACTGCGATAGATTGAAGAGCGTGTCCGAGTGAAGACTGCGCGAGCCACAAGAGAAACTGTATCCATGACACTGATAGCAGCGGCAACCAGCGCGCAGCTTGAGTTCAAAAACAAAACATTATAGCGCTAGATCTCTTATTTAATAGCGAACTAAATTAATGCTCTGCTAGTTAACTGGAGATGTTTTATGTATTTGTATTTGGTGCATCCGTGCCATGTTTCAAAAAGTGGTGGGGGACAATATATCGATCCTGAGAAAATCCCGCAAATTATGCCTATGAAACATTATGCCTGACTTTGATGGCACGTATCTTCAGCACAGTTTGCAGTGCAGGCTGCAATATTAATATTACATGTTTTGTCTCGAAAAACATATTTGACAGTGAGTTGACAATAGTATTAGCTTGAGTTAGGATGCAGATTTGACCATCATATATATATATATATATATATATATATATATATATATATATATACACACACACACATACACACACACAGTATATACATATGCACACACACACACACACACACACACACACACACACAGACGAATGGGTTTCAGCATTCAGCACATCCACTAAAACATGTATAACTAAAACAAAATAAACATTTATTGCAATATTACCAATAGAAAAGAGCAGAGAAGGTCATATGTTATTTCATAACCGTTTGCCGTGTGAAAGAACACTCACAATGAGACAAGGTCGATGAAAAGTACACTACACTCACTGAGAGCACAATCAACCTTGGTACCCCATTCAGTGGCCTTGAATTGGAAATATATGAGACCGTTCAGGTGAGGTTTTGGAAGTGTGAAGAAATAGAGGATGTTACATAAATCTTCTGGGCATAGAGTTGTTGTTTTTTCTGGAGCAATTTGCTGGAGAGACCAGACTAAAATATTGAGCCCAATACTCACGGTCAGGTTTACAAATTCTCTTTTGTTTAAACAAAGGTCTGATGTGAACTGTTTGGGTTGGCTGCAATAGGGAAAAGCCAAGTGTATTGGGTCGATTTAAGCCATACATGGCAACAGTGAAGCCTTAGGAATAGAGGAAAAGAAGAACACCGACTACATTGTTTTTTTTAAGTGTATGTTCAGCCCTCAATGTGAAATATTTTAGGGCTTGTACATCTCACAATAAAATCTTCAGAAAAATAATTCTCTTTGAAGCCACAAGCTCAAGCTGTGTCTTCTGTGTATGCTATGAGCATATGTGGGATAAATGGAGAGCTTCAGTACGCCCTACAGAGACAGAGGCATAAAGACCTTTAGATCTTCAGCAAGACCTGAAGCAGCACTGCAAGCATTCAGGCCATCGGGTTTATGATTCTGGTCACGTTTCTATTAAAAGCCTAACAGCTTTGTCCACAGAATAATAAAAAGAACACGAGCATGAGTAACAGAATTTAGCAAATGGATCACAAATCAGTGTTTTTTCTCTCTTGCCAGCAGGGTGCAACTTCACATGGAAAAATTGTATATACACATATCTCTAAGACATGCACACATAACATTAAGATTGCATGTCCAAACAAAACAAACCCCTAGAGACAATTCACATATAAAGTTTAATAATCGCATTAATCCATATCGTGAATCCCGATTTTCCACCCCCCACCCCCCAAATTTAAGGGCTCTTAAAATGATAATTTCAGATATTTAAGACTTTATATTGACCTACAGTATATTGATCAAATGGCATTTAAGACATTAAGACTTAAAGGACACGTAAGAACCGCCTTACACAAAGTTATAGTGTGGCTTTAAAAGATTTATTAAAATGTTTATTATAAATTATGGTAGCATTTTACTTCAAGCCTTTATGTATAATGCATTATAAAATGTATTCATAATGTGCGTTATAATGCATTGTATCTTGTCATAAATAATTGTAGCCAAAGTTAAAGGCATTATTTTTGCTGATTCCCTATTACATCTGAAATTGGTTGTTTGTCATGTATTTAATGGATTATACTTTCTAAAGGTGTAAATTAAGTATTACAATTTACTATATCTGTGGTTACAATTATTTATAATATCATACAATGCATTCTAAGGTGCATTACAAGGCATTAAAATACTTTTATAAAGTAAAGTTTTACCATTAGTATAAATATTATTAATTCAAATTATAATGGAATTTATGTACAGGTCAGGGGGTAAGATTAAAAAAAAAATCTAGTTCATTTGATCATTCATTTTAACATTTAAATCTTACTAAATTTACCTGATAAACTGACTACATTGATTGTGGATATTTGATACAACACCCAGCTCAAGAAAAGAGCACACACATTGTTAAAGATTTGGGGGTTTGAAAAAACATTAGAGAGAATAATGAAACCATTTTCTCATTTTTAGAAGAATGTCATAACAGGGACATATGAGCCAAGTCACACCATCAGACATCGCATCTGACCTTCAATTGGAGTTCTGAAACTGTTCTAAACAAATCCAGATCAGAACACTAAGACCAAAGAAGTTTTAATTTTGTTAACGGAATCTACGACGAAAAAAAAAATAGATGACAAAATTAACACACCAAAGTCTCCACTCCATTTCTTTTGCTCCGCATTGATAGCTGGAAAATGTAAAGAGCTGAGAGATAGAGAAAAAGAGTTTCCAATCTTCTTCCATGTTGCTCAAAATGACAACTTGAGAGGATAATTTTTATTCCTGTATTGAAACCAGACTTTTCAATTAGAAACAGTAGAGCTTTGGCTTGAGGAGAGATGACGGCATGATGATGATGGCGACCATGATTACAGAAGCACACAGTGACCTGAGTGACAATGTGCTCTATTCCACAGAACTTCCTGACTGATGCTTGAGACATCCTGACATTGTCAACACTTTCAGCTACAGTGAAAAGGACATTTTTGTCACTTAAATGGGGTGGAAGATAAGATAAAACTAAAGAATATGCAAATATTTATATGAACATCATAAATATTCATAAAAAAGTGATTACTGTAGTTGTTTCATAACAGTGTATCAGAGTTCTAAAAAGAAAGAAAATTTTAAACGAGACTTGAGTTGACCGTGGTTCTGCACAGCTGAACAGACTAACAAAAGGGAACAGTGAGAGTGATCGCTGTGGCATTTGCAGAGTCCTTTACATCGTAATGCAATGTGATGTGTGGCCAGTGCTGAAGATCAGTACTGTGAGACAGACTCGACTCATGAAGTGAGGCAAAAGGCGAGAGACACTGCTGAGACTGTATTAGACATGCATCAAAGCTCTTACAAACTGGACTCTTCAACTTTAAAAATGTCACTGATGTCAGAATTTGCGAAGCGAGAATTAGACTGCCAAATAGGGGAGGGGAAAAAATCGATTAACATAAGAATCTTCTATCTTCTATCTTGCATCGATTCACAAATTTCGAATATCAACTTTCTAGAGTGTTACACTACTTTAACTTGACAATACTAAAGCTTTTATTATTGTTAATATAAAAAATAAAATCGCACAATGCCTGAATGACTGAATCACCTTTGTATCTTCAATATGAATCAATTTATATTTACTACTGTACCTGAAAACCCTTAGTTTATTTAATGTATATATTTTTTCTATTGTATTTGTCCTGTTTTTTGTAATTTGCTTCTTTGTTCCTATTTGAATATCAAAAATAAAATAAATTTGCCTGCCTTGCTTTTTTGCAAAAGGTAAATGTAAGTAATAATTGTAAGTAATGCAAGTAATGATTACAGTCAGCTTAATAATAATAGTTTGACTAAAATGGGAAGAAAAAACGAAATAAATTCAGTGAAATTTCTTTGTCCAAACTGTCTACCGCAGTCAAATAGGAAAAGTAACACAACAGTAAACTAGAATCAAGTCTATGCGTATATCGAATCGAAATTTGAGGTACTATAAAATTCCCACCACTACTGCCAAAGTTAACAAAATCTCACTTGCGTTCATTGATAAATAATCCACAAAGATGCTCTTAATTGACAATTCATTTAGGGAACCCAGTGGCCAAAATGGACACCAAATTAACCAAATGCAAATAAAAAGTGTAAATCTGCATTTGGCTTAGAGCAGTTTAAAAAATGGTGCATAGAAATTTTAAAGAAAAAAACAGCTAAATAATCCTATTGTCATAAAACATTATAAAAAACAATGCCAAACAATTTCATGACTGGTAAGAAAAAATTGATGGCGGGTAATTTCTTTCACCCACCATTGAACCCTTATCAGAGTGGACTTGTAAAAAAAAGTAATTTGCAGGGTTTGTACGGTGGAATTTAATCATCAGGAAATACATTTTTTCTTCAAAGATGTTACAGTTTTTTTCAATTGCTAACATCCTTTTGTCCAATCTGTAATCACATTTTCAAAACTCTGAACACAACTAGCACAACATTTGTCTGTTGTGACCATACCATTAACACAATTCATGTTGTTTTCACACAAAATGCTGTCAATTAACACGTTTCTAGAATGCCTACATCTTCTTTACATATAAGCATACCCGATACCAAAATCATGGATCTTTATAGTCTTTTTTTACAAATGCTTTAACGCAGCTTGCCAGAAATGAAGACCCAATGTTCCAAACCATAGATACAGTATAAAGCCTCTACTTCAACAATATCCGCTCAAAAGTATTGAAACAAATATTGAAAAAAAAAAATTCATACAGCTGATAAGCATTTTTAAATGACTGATCATTACAGTAAGAAATAGCTGATTCCAATCTCAATCAGAGACATAGCCAGATGTTGAAGATTTCCATTACATGGACATACACAATACAGTTTTTTTCAATTGCTAACAAGCGCTTACCCATACTTCAGATACTTTTTCTAAACTCTTAACACAGACTCACACGTATAAAACACAATTGGCCAAATGGATAATTTTCTTCTCAAAAACACATTTTGTTAAATATATACTAACTCTTCATTTCAAAACAGAACACATCTTTCTCTGCACACACTAACTTTACCAAAACACTGGAAATCTGACTCAAAATGAAATTATTCTGTCAAAGAATAACACTTGTTTTCACTTCACAAAGTACATGCAGTCAATCAAAGTACACCAGGTTTCAAAATACTGGCTATTGTTGACATTACAAAAACTGCATAGACTTTTATGTTTCGGTTTTATAGGTATTTGCATGCAAAACATGCAATCCACGGTTTTTACACTAAATTTCTTGGTTGGGAATTGTATGTCCACATGTACAGTAATGTTCACATTCAAAAGCAATCTTTTAAAGCAAAAGCAATCTCACCTCCTTTACTGTTTACTACAGGAGGTGCAGTAGAAACTCGGTATGATAGAACAGAATTTTTTTTACAGTATTGCTTACAATGAACAAAATATCCATGAAACACACAAGAGCATTCTGAACAAAAAAGCAACAGCAAAAAGCCCAGATAAAAAAAGGGGGGGGGGGATGGGGGACTAAAAAAAGCACAAAATTACTGTATCTAATCTCTGTGATTTTCAGGGTTAGGCCACATGTTTTCATCAACATCACATCTGGTATTATCCAAGGCGATGCACCTGGGATAAAACCGCTTGGTATTGCACCTCACTACACCTCTCACTGCACCTCTCACTGCACCTCTCACTGCACCTCTCACTGCACCTCTCACTGCATCTCTCACTGCTCCTGCATCTCTCACTGCATCTCTCACTGCATCTCTCACTGCTCTTGCATCTCTCACTGCATCTCTCACTGCATCTCTCACTGCTCCTTGTCTCTCACTGCTCCTGCATCTCTCACTGCATCTCTCACTCCTCCTGCATCTCTCACTGCATCTCTCACTGCTCCTGCATCTCTCACTGCATCTCTCACTGCATCTCTCACTGCATCTCTCACTGCTCCTGCATCTCTCACTGCATCTCTCACTGCTCCTGCATCTCTCACTGCATCTCTCACTGCTCCTCGTCTCTCACTGCTCCTGCATCTCTCACTGCATCTCTCACTGCATCTCTAACTGCTCCTGCATCTCTCACTGCTCCTGCATCTCTCACTGCATCTCTCACTGCATCTCTCACTGCTCCTGCATCTCTCACTGCTCCTGTATCTCTCACTGCTCCTGTATCTCTCACTGCTCCTGTATCTCTCACTGCTCCTGCATCTCTCACTGCTCCTGCATCTCTCACTGGATCTCTCACTGGATCTCTCACTGGATCTCTCACTGGATCTCTCACTGCATCTCTCACTGCATCTCTCACTGCATCTCTCACTGGATCTCTCACTGGATCTCTCACTGGATCTCACACTGGATCTCTCACTGGATCTCTCACTGGATCTCTCACTGCATCTCTCACTGGGCCTGCTCTTCTCCCTGGACCCCTTGCTCTTATTCTTCCTCGTCCATACATTACAGTGTTTGTCTTTTTCTGTTTCTGTTTCCAAAAACATCGCTCCTCAAAGTCCTCCTTTTACTGTATAAGTGTCAATGTAATAGAAAAAATAACCCCTGCCACTGAGACTGAGCCAGACTGGAATCAGTTGTGGTTGGCCCAGTTTACCCAACATAAATCAGCTGTGTGTCAATAATTCAATGGTTTGTTTATTTTCAGCTGAAATATATAAATATATTGTTTTTGAACTGATATCATTGCAGAACAAGAAGTTTTTATACTGTATCTAAGGTTTGGAATATTGTTTTTGCTATTGTGGGATGGTGTGTGTTAACATTTGTAAATACTACAAAAACAATCCATTATTTTGTTGGGAGGTATAGCTTGTCTGTTAAGAAAATGTAAGCATTGTGGAAATGTGTTCACTGACTGCATATTGTGTGAAAACGACATGAAATGTGTGAATGGTATGGTCACAAAAGACCGATGCTGTGCTAACTGTGTTTAGAGTTTTGAAAATGTGACAACTGATTGGACAAATGCTTGTTAGCGAATGAAAAAAACTGTAAAAAAATCACTCTTTGGATTAGTTTTGTTCAAAGCAGCACAGAACCAAATAGAGGAAAAAGAAAGAAAATGCCTGGACGATGGAGAGGACTAGTTAGACGAGGGAGAGGACTAGTTTGACCAGGACAAGGGAAAGGGAGAGGGAGAAGGAGAGCTAGGGGAAGAGGAGTAAGAATGCGTGGTGCTGTTCAAAGGGGAGTAAGAGCTGTTGTCACGGATGAAGAGCCACCATTATAGACCATGTGATAAACCATGGTCTATCATTGAGAGAGGCTGGCGAAAGAGTCCAGCCTAATTTCAGACGGTCAACCGTTGCTTCCATTATCCGGATTTTTCAACAAACCAACAGGATTTGCATTTCATGCATTTCATGAGGGCTATCAATGCAGGGGCTATTTACTGTATTACAGTAACTGCTGGCCACCAGCATGGTCAAGACACTTGACCAGGTATAGTCAAGTGCTGGTTTGGCCCTGCAGAAAAGCCAGATTGGTCCCTACAACACAGAGTGCCTTCTTTTAGACGACCTCCACCAACAACTGCTGCCAGAAGCAGAACAGGTGGGCGGAAACGGAAACATGAGGACATTTGTGATTACATGGGACAATGTGGTTTGCAGAAAATCCAAGAATGATTTCCCTTTTTCTTCCTCCGTACTCTCCTTTCCTCTGCCCCATTGAGGAATTTCTTTCTGCTTGGAGGTAGAAAGTTTATGATCATCGGCCTCAAGACCAAATGTCCCTCCTCGATGCCATGGATGCTGGCTGGAGTGGATAAGGGGTGGATAAGGCATGCCAAGCGTTTCTATCCAAGGTCATCAAAAATGCGAGAGACAACATCCGATGTGATGTAGATGAGAACATGTGGCCAAATGCTGAAGATTGTATCTGTGCCTTTTTTCTGTCATTTTGTTTTATTTTTGCACACTTTAAACCAAAGGCCATGTATGTTTTTCTTTTTTGTTTCGTTTTGTTGATGATCACTGACAGCAATTTCATATTGCTAATAAAGCCTTTACTGCAGCAATTCTGTCACTTACTGTTTTTATTCAGTTGTACATTCTATAAAGTATTGATGACTCCTTCATATTTAGATATTATGTTGTACACATACTATCTATCTAATGAACCATGAATTCATGGATTCATGGAAAAATGGATTTCATACTGTATGTTCTATACAGATAGAACTAAAACATGACAAGTAATGCAGTTTTTGTAATGCCACCAACTGTTAGTATTTTGAGAGTCATTGCACTATGATTGACTATGTGTTCATGTTGGATAGAAAATGAGTGCTAGTGTTTTGACCGAATGATTCAATTTTGAAACAGATTTGCAGTGTTTTGATAGAGTTAGTTTATATAGAAAAAGGTTTTTAGCGTTTTGAAATGTAGAGTTTGTATTTATTTAACAAACTCTGGTTTTGGTCAGAAAATTAACTATTTGGCTAATTGTGTGATGTAGGTGTGTTGCTGTGTTAAGGGTTTAGAAAAAGTATTTTAAGAATTGGCAAACGCTTCTTAGCAATTGAAAAAAACTGTAAATGGCTAGTTTACCCAAAAATAAAAAGTCTGTCATCAATTACTCATCCAAACCTAAATGTATTTATTGACGCACATACATAGATCATATCAAATATGGTCAATGGCAGCTCAAACATGTTTTCACAATGCGATAACAAACCTCATTGATTCTTGTGGTTCAAGCGCAAATGTTTGATCACCGGGCTCCGTTTAACATATTTAATGTGCTCTATGTATGCGTATTGGTCAATGTTTGTATGTAAACAAAAAGCTAAATTAAATCTGGTCATCACTTTTTGTTGCATGGACTCCCAATAAAGGGACAGAAATCTCTCTAATTTCATTTAACATATCTTCAGTGGTGTTTCGAATATGAATACGTGTTTTTGGTTTGGAACGACATGATGGTGAATAAATGTTGACAATTTTTATTTTTGGGTGAACTAAGATTGTGTCATGTGTGGAATGTCAATCGTTTTGCACTTAAATATTAGCTTGACCTGAAATGCAGGACAAAATAACTAAATTCTCTGAAGAAATACATGTTGTTTTGGACCCAGCTTGCTAAATAAAATTAGAGGCACTTGTGGGTGTACAGGGCATCTTTGAACAGCCGGTGATAGAAAAGAAATTAGCTGTAATCAAATTTCAGAATCACTGAACACAAACAGACCTCTATTATCAAATCACTGCTGACTGGTCCTTTGTGATAAAACAAGGAAAGAAGTTTCGTCTCCGAAAAACAGAAAATTACATAAAGATATAGTTCTGGGAACTGTTTCTCTGAGAGAAGGCAAAGGCTGGTATGAAAGCATTTCACAGCTAATGTCATTTCTAATGTATATATATGTACATCAGCAGTGGGTGTTTGAGGCAATGGGGTGAAAAAGCCTTATCAATCACACATTTCACTCTTGATGTCAACTGATGATCACAGAATCAATGCCTCCAGCTCCAGGTTTGTTAAAAACATTTGGTGTCAATCTGGATAACAAGTGGGTCTCAGACTCAGACACCACACCCACGAACTGCCTACAGTGCGTTCACTGCTTCTCTGATGCACATAACTCAAATTTGCAAACAATTTGCAAAATCACAAGCTCTGATTTGGCTGGCTGGCATTATGCAACTTATTTATCAAGGCCACAAAACTTCAGCGCTAAGACAAACTTTGCTTCTCTAGTTACAAATAAGCAAGGTTAAAAATTACAGTTGGAGCAAAATAACCAACATTTTAGGGTTTGAAGCTTACCTAAGTGAAACAATTTTGCTCAAAGAGCATTATAAAATAGCTTTAGAGGTCCAATTAAAAGAATTACGATGATTTACAGGCCTACTTTAAACTGTATAAACTATAATAAACAGATTATTGTGCAGACACTATTAAAATAAATATATTGAATAATATGTTTAATAATGTTCTTAGTCTTTCCTTCCAGTGATGGAGAGGACCAGAGAGAAGCAATTTTTCAAGTGTTTACTTTGGATTAAAATGACTTTTAATTATTTACTATTGTCAGCTACAGCTAAAAGATAAGGTAGTTAAAATATGCACTTTTACAGCATATTACAATATAAACACCATAAAATACCACCCATTTATTTTTTTTTTTTTTTATTTAATCACAGCCTCAATAATCACATTAGGCTGTTTTTCCATTCCCAAATTTAAGACCTCTCAAAATTTGTTATACCATATCAAATATTTAAGAGTTATGACCTTTTAGACCCACTTTTTTTATTTGCACATATGCTCCTATTTTACAGTTCCCACACATAATTTCAGTGGCAAATGCAATTGAAACGCTTGCACTGTCGAGCCCTGCATTTGACAAGCAGGGCTTCTTCACTTTATACTTACTTTCCTGCCACTTCATGCACTACTGCATCATGCAAATAAGAACTTCCCGTGACAATCACCTAAGTCATTACACAGCTTGACTACTGCAACACCCTCCTTACCAGCCTGAATCTACCATACGTTCCCATGAGTGCAGACACAATGATTGTTTTGAATGTATAGAAATATCTTTATGTCTCTCAGGTCTCTGCACTGACTAATGGTTTGGATAATATTCACTTTATGACACTGCCCCTGCCATTTCTTCCTCACAGGCCTGACAATGGACCCCCATTATGCACTATAATCAGCCAAGTGTCTTTTCACAAAGAATTCCTGTAGGTTCGGGCTGAGTACCTTCTCCATCGTGAACCTCAATGGTGGAACTGTTTCTCGTCATGTGCTAATACTTTTTGCTTTTTCATGTCATAATGTCACTTTGTTATGCAAAAAACACACAAAACATGCTATAAATATAATGTAACATTTTAAAATGTTTGATTCCTATGATGGCAAAGCAGCCATTACTCCAGTCTTTAGTGTCACATGATCCTTCAGAAATCTATTTAAAATGCTAATCTGCTGCTTAAGAAACATTTCTCATTATCAGTGTTGAAAACCGTTTTATTTCAGGATTATTCAATGAGTAGAAATTAAAACAGCTTTTATTTGAAATAGTAATCTTCTGTAACATTATAAATCACTATTAATTTTGATTCAATTAATATGTCCTTGATGAATAAAAGAAACCCATGATTTCTGAAGGATCATGTGGCACTTGAGACTGGAGTAATGTCTACGGAAAATTCAGCTGTGCCATCACAGGAATACATTTTAAAATCTATTTAAATAGGATACAGTTATTTTAAATTGTAATAATATTTCACAATATTACTGGTTTTCACTGTAGTGTTGATTTATTAGTGTTGAAAAATAATTATTTTGTTCACCATGTTTGAGTCCAATTGAGCTATCAAAACAGCCTTCAGTTCACAGTCATCCTGGATGAATCTGATAGCATGTCACATGTATCCATCACATCAAATAAGAACCACTTACTCTTAGTGAATCATAAAACGGTTACCATGAAGGCTGTTAAAAAGTTGAAGCAATGTTGCTCTTTAAACTCCTGAGACGAGTATAAATCTGTATAGTCTATTATTTCCACTGTTATTGTATCATACAATTATCATCAGCTATAATTATGCACTGCTGCCCTATATGGCCCTCTAATGTCACTCTGTAATGCAATACATCCTACAGTTGCAAAAACGGCCCGTATTCTTGACAACTTAAGTGCTGCGTGTGAAGTGGATGGGTTTATGGAGTAATTTATATAAAACCATTGCTTAATTATATAAAAGTGAATATATTTTGAGGAAATCATGCATATGGATACAGACCTTTAACACCCAGCATGCATGACTTAAACGACAATGCATTTGTTATTCCAGGTTTGAGGTTCCATGAAAGTACTTCATTTGCATTTTAAAACATTTGAAAGTGACAAAATAAATATAGTGCAACTCTGATGGCATAATGTAGAAAAAAATGCTATGATTCGGTTTCATTTGTGTCGCTGAGAGGGCAAAGGCGACACTTAGCTTTGCTAATAGCAATCTTTCATTTGGAGCAAAGTGATTTGAACGCCCCTCGGTTTTAACTTTCAGCATTTACTCACTGAAGAGAATTTTTCCAAAAAAGAGGCAGAGTTGAAGTGGAGGTAAAGGGCAGAAGACAGAGAAGATGGTGTTCTCATTTTTCAACTTGTTAGCACTTAGCGTGGAGCTAGCAGTGGAGAAGCGGGTCCTAATGAAAGCTGAGGTGTGAAATGTGCAATGAGGCTGATAAGAACTGCAATCAAACACACTTCATCACACAAAGAACGGACTCACAATAACAAATATACCAGCTCACTCCTGCTTTCAGAGTAAGGCAGGACTCGCATCACAGACACAAACACAATGTGACAAGGTTCACACAGACACACACACCAGACTCACGAAAAAAACAGCAAGAAATGTCTTAAGCATACTATTAATCTCAAAGCAACAATTGTCTGAGAGCTCACCAATCATAATCCGTGGTGCCACAAAAGAGATAAACAATATAAACTAGATTTTTACATTTTCTAAACCAAAAATGTGAGTGGCAGAAACAAAACTCACCACCGCAATACTTTGGATTTGTTGGTGGCTGCCAGGCCATTGTTATGCAGTTGCTAAGGTATTCTCAAGGTTGATAGGGTGTTGCTTTATGCTATATACACCCACAGTGTATATTTATTTGATAGCAAACCTCCAAAATAAAAGTTTAACATTTGAAAATGAAGAAATTAGGACGTTAATATTTATATTGTAATTTTCATTTCAGAGTTTTAATATCAATACAATCATTATTATTATTTTATCCTTATGATTAATAGGTAAAAAAAAGTGGGAATGTGTTTTTTTGGTGACTATGATGACTGTAAAAGGTCAAAGCTACTGCAACCCTTTCCGCTATCTCCGTTCTCATGCAAGTGATCAGTGCAATATGGGATTCTATTGCGAACTGATTTCAACTAACTTTTTTAGCTTATTTTTGAGAAAACCAGACAGCGAAGAAAGGTATTGCATGGCTGCGGCAGATTGAACTGGATTTGGTGTTCAACCTTTCTTTCCATATCACCTTGTAGACTTTTTTCTTTTTACTTAGCCCACAAACATCACCAGGCCTAATTTGCAAAATTCCTTTTTACAATTGGGATGCCTTGGGTAAACTCCACACTAGTTTGGGTAAACTCAATCACAAATGCGCATCAGATCTCACCACGAAGCAGCAGAAACCATGAACACATTTCTAATGCACTCCAACTGCCAATCCTCTGGGTCACAGCTCACAACTAACTGATGCAATCAGACAAGTGTATGCAGCGGTTGTTGTTCAGAGAATGACTGCCAATGTGTGGAAGTGTGTCCGACCGAATCTTTGCCTCCCACTGGGAAAACACCAACAGATCTGATAACATATTGCCCTGAACATATCTCTTCCCCCCACATGGCACAAGGACATTAAGCCATAAAGAAATAACCATTCAAAAGTGCAGGCCAATAAATCTTTGAAAGTTGAACATCTAAAACAGGACTTTTTGTAGTTGAGATGTCGTATTCCAGAGTGAGGCTACGCTCCTATCAAACACTATTGCATTACTGCAAGCTGCTAGACAAGATAGTAAGACGTCTGGATGAGAAAGGTCATGTAGGCCAAATGCACATTATGATCTCACAGTCCTAAAATGCTTCCTGGCAAATCAGATTGTGATTTCAGAATGTGGCTTATTGGTGACATTTCAATGCTGGGTTTCATACCAGAGTATAATTGCCAGACAGCCAATTAGGGATTTTTTTTTTTCATCCAGAGCTTTTCGAACATTTGAGAATGCCAAAAGGCATTTAGGCTGCAGAGCTAATAGAAGCAGATTGACATTTGAAAACATGTGTTTTCTCCCTACCTCAAATTTCTCAGAATGCAAGCATAATGTGCAGCTTTTCACTTTAATGGTAATGTTTCAGCACCAAAACAACCTGGAGCAGCTGCTATTAAGTCAGAATAACACAAGGAAATTTTTTAAAATCTTTAAATTAAATTTGGATATATTTTAGAGTAGTCAATGTGCTGTTTGTTTAGCAGCATATATTTACTGTCCTCTGAAAATAACTCAACATACAGCCTTATTGTAAAAATAGCTGGCAGCAAAAGTGAGTACACCCTAAGTGATAATAGCTGTGTACGTCGTTTAACCATGTAAAGCCACAAGTCCAATTCATCATGTTCATGTTTTTGTCTGCTTGACAGGACCATACAATTTTGTATATCTTGTATTAGAGCAGTTAAAATCTGTGCTTTAAGTACAATTCTCTCATACTGACCACTGGATGTTCAGCATGGCACCTCATGGCAAATAACTTTCTAAGGATTTGAGAATTAGAATTGTTGCTCTCCACAAAGATGGCCTTAGGTTATAAGAAGATTGGTAACACCCTGAAACTGAGTTACAGTAATGGTCAGGGTCATACAGAGGTTTTCCAAGACGAGTTCCACTTGGAACAGGCCTCGCAAGGGTCAGTCAAATAAGTTGAGTCCTCGTCCTCGCATGAGTGCTGCCAGCATTGCTTTAGAGGTTGCAGAAGCAGCTTGTCAGGGCTCAGACCATCAGCCTCACACTGCAACAAGTCGGTATGAATGGCCGTCGTCCCAGAAGGAAGCCTCTTCTAAAAAACCGCAAACAGTTTTAAGCAACCTGTCCAAGAGCATGAATTACTGGAACCATGTCCTGTGGTCTGATGAGAGTAATATAAACTTGTTTGGCTCAGATGGTGTCCAGGACTCTGGTGAGGAGTACCAATAAAATTGTGTCTTGCCTACAGTCAAGCATGGTGCATCATGGTCTGGGGCTGCATGAGTGCTGCTGGTACTGGGGAGCTGAGCTTCATTGAGGGAAACATGGATTCCAACATGTACTGTGACTTTCTGAAGCAGAATAGGATGCCCTCCCTTCAGAAAATGGGCCGAACGGCATGATAACGACCAAAAACACACCGCCAAGATGACAACTGTCTTGCTGAGGAAGGTGAAGGTGAAGGAGTGGCTAAGTATTTCTCCAGACCTGAACCCTATTGAGCACCCGTGGGGCATCCTCAAGCGGAAGGTGGAGAAGAGCCATGTGACTAACAACCTGCAGCTCTGTGATGTCATAATGGGGGAGTGGAAGAGGATCCCAGCAACAACCTGTGCATCTCTGGTGAATTCCATGCCCAGGAGGATTAAAGGCAGTGCTAGATAATAATGGTGCTCACACAAAATATTGAAACTTTGGACACAGTTTTGACATGTTCACTTGTTGTACTCACTTTTGTTGCCAGCTATTTTGACATTAATGGCTGTGTGTTGAGTTTATTTTAGAGGAAAATACATACTGCTATACAAGCAGAACATTGACTACTCTAAAATATATCCAAGTTTCATTTCAATAGTATTGTCCCTTGAGAAGATGTACTAAAATGTTTGCTGAAATGTGAGGGGTGTATTCAATTATTTTTATTAGGATAAACCCCTTGAGATGCACCATCTCGTTTTCGAGGGGGTCCTAAAATACATCACAACCATCACAAAAGAACAATAACAAAATAACCAAAGATACAATTATACATTTGTCAATATAAGACAGACAACAAACAAACATAAAACCCAAAGAACCACAAATACAGAGCAATGACAACAATAAAAATAATAATA
This sequence comes from Chrosomus eos, assembly GCA_036326025.1. Lineage (NCBI taxonomy): Eukaryota > Metazoa > Chordata > Actinopteri > Cypriniformes > Leuciscidae > Chrosomus > Chrosomus eos. The sequence continues at coordinate 16,944,394 of CM070827.1, forward strand.
ATAAATAAATAAAAATCATTCATTACATGAGCAATCAATCGTAAAGTAAGAAAATAGGGTATGCTTAAACATCCCAAATGAAGTAATGGATCTAATATCAGAAGGGGTGTACTCACTTTTGTGAGATACTGTAGATATAAAACAAAACAAAATGTTTTTTAGTAGCCCAAATGAAAAGAGCCTACCCAGCACTACCCAAATTCACAGCATTCAGGCTTACAGTACATGCAATTTTTCTTTGAAATTGTAACTTTTCAGGACCAACCCAACCTGGAGTAGCTGCTACTAACTCTTTGGTATTAAGCAGATTAATTTGTTTAAAATCTCAACTATAAATAATTCTGTAAAAAAAAAAAACGTAGTAATTAGTAATTAGTGCAAATGTTTATAAATAATATCATAAAAAAAGGTAATCCACTGATGAGTCAAAATTTAGACTAGTTGGCAAAATGAACTACAATACTCTGAAGCAGAGTCCAGGAAACAGCTTTGGCATTTAACTGGAAACCTTTTGATCTTAATGTATCCTTTAGATCAGGAGATCCCATGAGACTGCAGTTCACTCAGACCCTGAACTTATGTGAACTTTATGTTCCAGACATGGAAAATGTCACATTAGCACAAAGTGCTCCAGGTTCGAAAGAAAACCTTGGTCAATCTGTCAATCAATTTGCCGATAGATTGATGAGATGCTAATACAACAATTATGGCGTAAGCTGGATGTTAAACTAATAGTTGATGACAAAAATTCACTGTTGGATGTTGGACACCAAGTAAGGTGTTTAGTTGCGCATTCAATTAATTTAATGCACAATGTAGAGACAAAGAACCACCCACCACAAAGCAGAGGATATGCATACGCAGTGCATGCAAATTGTTTAATACACAGTTTAATGAAGCTGTGAGTTTAATTACTTCAAAAACAGCTATGTTACAATCTCCTTGCTGAGTGCAATAATGTAGTGATTCAGTAGCAAAGATAATGTTTCTGTGCGCACAGCGCAATCTCTAATCTCTGGAATTTTTCCATACAACCCCTTTCTCTTTTCAATACAACAAAAGGGATAAAAAGTAGTAGTTTCATATACTTCTCCATATGCTTTTTGGATGTTTAAAAGGAAACTACTATCAGTATATGTTGGTGAAAAAAAGCAGTGTAAAAATTTGGTAACACTTTATTTTAAGGTGACGTAGGGTTAAATGCTACTATAATGGGACTTAACTATATAAACAACAGTAAATTATGCATAACTAACGCTAAACCAAACGCTCTCGATAGTAAGTACACGTAGTTAGTTAATATTACTCAGTACTTAAGTGACTAATTTCAATGTAACTGTCACCAAAAAGTTTAACCTAAAATTATTTTGTTACATGGTCAAAACAGTTAGGGTAGGTAAATAATGACAGAATATACATTTTTTGGGTGAACTGCAACTTTAGTAAAAGTATTGAAACGGAACATGGATAATTAGCTAAATGACTTAGCATTGCGTGTGGATACTTCTTAGCATAAACATTTATTGTGTGCAAAACCCACACTTCCCAACAAGTGAAATCACTGTTGACCTCCAACATCTAATATGGAGGTAACAATTAACATAATTAACTTTGCAGGACTCTCCGCTTGAGTGGAAGTCACCGCTGTTTCAAGTCAAGACTATGAAAGAAAGTGAAAACAGACTGAGGAGGACGCCCAATTAGGGCTGGGTTGACAATGAGCCACGTTTACATGCACATCAGTATTCTAAAATAACCTGTTGTCCAGGTTTATTTGCAAACCAATAACCCGACAACACAAGTAAACTACGTTTTCAAGATTTAATAAATTAGGTTATTTCACGGTCGTGACGTAAAAACCTAATAATAAGTCTATCTGACTCAGAATATTTAATTTATTATGTCAGTTGTGATGTTAAACAAAGCATTAAAAACAGAAGTGTCAGTGCATGTCAGTGTTAAACTTTATTTATGTGTGAGTGACATGCTTGTGTGTGCTTCCATGAAAGCAGCACATTAATATAGAACTATGATTAAACTGACTTGAAACTACCTGTGCATTTAACGGTTTTATTGCACACCTTCCAACCAATCAGCCAACTTACGGCTCATATATGATCATCTCAGGCAGTTACAGATGCAGTATTTTGACTGTACACCTTCATCTGCTTCACGTGATGAGCACTTTTATATTTTTTTGCAATATACACTCACCTAAAGGATTATTAGGAACATCTGTTCAATTTCTCATTAATGGATTTATCTAATCAACCAATTACATGGCAGTTGCTTCAATGCATTTAGGGGTGTGGTCCTGGTCAAGACAATCTCCTGAACTCCAAACTGAATGTCAGAATGGGAAAGAAAGGTGATTTAAGCAATTTTGTGCGTGGCATGGTTGTTGGTGCCAGACGGGTCGGTCTGAGTATTTTACAATCTGCTCAGTTACTGCGATTTTCTCACACAACCATTTCTAGGGTTTACAAAGAATGGTGTGAAAAGGGAAAAACATCCAGTATGAGGCAGTCCTGTGGGCGAAAATGTCTTCTTGATGCTAGAGGTCGGAGAATGGGCCGACTGATTCAAGCTGATAGAAGAGCAACTTTGACTGAAATAACCACTCGTTACAACCTAGGAATGCAGCAAAGCATTTGTGAAGCCACAACACGCACAACCTTGAGGCGGATGGGCTACAACAGCAGAAGACCCCACCGGGTACCACTCATCTCCACTACAAATAGGAAAAAGAGGCTACAATTTGCAAGAGCTCACCAAAATTGGTCAGTTGAAGACTGGAAAAATGTTGCCTGGTCTGATGAGTCTCTATTTCTATTGAGACATTCAGATGGTAGAGTCAGAGTTTGGCGTAAACAGAATGAGAACATGGATCCATCATGCCTTGTTACCACTGTGCAGACTGGTGGTGGTGTTGGTGGTGTAATGGTGTGGGGGTTGATGTTTTCTTGGCACACTTTAGGCCCCTTAGTGCCAATTGGGCATCGTTTAAATGCCACGGCCTACCTGAGCATTGTTTCTGACCATGTCCATCCCTTTATGGCCACCATATACCCATCCTCTGATGGCTACTTCCATCAGGATAATGCACCATGTCACAAAGCTCGAATCATTTCAAATTGGTTTCTTGAACACGACAATGAGTTCACTGTACTAAAATGGCCCCCACAGTCACCAGATCTCAACCCAATAGAGCATCTTTGGGATGTGGTGGAACGGGAGCTTCGTGCCCTGGATGTGCATCCCACAAATCTCCATCAACTGCAAGATGCTATTCTATCAATATGGGCCAACATTTCTAAAGAATGCTTTCAGCACCTTGTTGAATCAATGCCACGTAGAATTAAGGCAGTTCTGAAGGCGAAAGGGGGTCAAACACAGTATTTCCATTGAACTCTATTGTTAACTACGAAACTTACGACCATAGTTGGCTTTGGGAAACACACACCAGTCCGGATGCACTTAAATCCACAACTAAAGAACCAAACTTCACTAAACATTATTTATAGCACGCCTCCAATAAATCACAATAAGCTTTGGGATTTGTTACTTTTTATATTAAAGTCTTCGCTTTCAAATTCTGTCAATTTTATTACAAAATTCAAACATTAAATGTCATTTTGACACTCTTTAATCTGGCATGACAGATTACTCTCGTACTTCAGTTCAAGCGGCACGTCGGTGAACTGATATCTTCCTTACTGCTTATAGACCCCTTATCAGTTGGTAAACATGGTGACGTTTTTCTGTGGGCGGAGCTTAGTTGGCTGCAGAACGATCCCTCTGGCCGCTTCCCTAACGTTATTTTGCAAGTTTTGTTAGCTTGTTTTTTAACAATGACTGGAGAAAATCCGGTTTTATCTTAATGTGCAAGGTCACTCAGTGTCCAGGACCGCGTTTTTATTTGCAAAAGTTAAATTTAACGGACGGAACCAGACGTAAAAAACGTTTTACGGCTGACCCGTACACGCTCACTCAATGGACGATCTGACAGGATTAACGCTACCTCCGGTTGAGTGGCCTGACTTCTACACCTACCTGATAGAGAAACCGAGCGTAAAGAGAAACTGAGGGCATATAAATCTTTAGATGCCTATAACTATGTGCTGAATGGTCATGTACAAGACTTGTGTGGTAGGATCCGCAGTTCTGCCTAGCCAGCGCCGAGAAGACGACAATGTAAACAGTGACAGTACGTGCAATGTTAATGATGTGAATATTTTCGAGAAATAAAAATTCCAGATACAGCGTACTCATTTTTCATTGATTCTTGCACCCAACAACACATCAAGATGACATTTAACAATAATAATAATAATTTAAGCTCCTTATTATGTAGCCGAATCTGTGCTGGTTTGTATTAGCCGCCTGCAGTTTTCCGTTTGTTTTGCCTCCAGCAAGCGCCGAGACGTAACTGTGACGTCGGCTGATAAGGGGTCTATATGAAATAAACACGAATGAACATCAGACGGTATGTTGAAAGATACAGTACAACTTACTAAAATGCATAATTTGCAGTGTTTTAACCACAGAAAGATGTGAATAAAACTGCTTGTAAACAATGTCACATAACAATGCATTGCTAAATACAGTATATGAACTATATTACATATGCATTATGTTTTTACTTCTGTTTTTCAATATTGAATGCATATTTTAATAAATATGGCAAAAAAAACGAGTTATGACAGACACTTTTTAAATGTTTATTTTAAAAAAATGAATTGAAATAAAAATAAAAAATAAATTATTGTTCAATAAAAAGTTATGGTTTCACTTTATTTTGATGGTTCCTTTACCACATTCTGTTGACTACAAGTAACGTTGCACCTACATGTCTACTAACTACTAGTGTTAGTAGAGTATTAGAGCACTGGTAGGGTTATAATAAGTTGATATGTAGTTGCAAAGTTATGTATAGTTAGTAGATATTAAGTCTACTAATACTCTATTGAGACTGAGTTAGTTGATGTGTGTACTTGTTAACAGAATGTTCAAAAGGTACCATCAAAATAAAGTTACCAAAGTTATTATTATTATTATAAAAAAATTAAGCTTTACGTGCAATTTAAATGTGTGTATACACTTTAATATTAAAGTAATGTACCAACTGAAAGGGTTCCCTGTATAGTTTATACCATTAGTTTGTCAATACCCAGCCCTTTCCGCAATTAAAGGATTAGTTCACTTTTTAAAAAACTTTTGCTGATAATTTACTCACCCCCATGTCATCCAAGATGTCCATGTCTTTCTTTCTTCAGTCGAAAAGAAATTAATGATTTTGATGAAAACATTCCAGGATTTTTCTCCATATAATGGACTTCAATAGTGGCCAAAACGGTTCAAGGTCCAAATGAGTTTTCAGTGCAGTTTCAAATGACTTCAAATGACTTCAAATGACTTCAAATGACTTCAAATGACAAATGACGATACCAGACGATGAATAAGGGTCTTATCTAGCGAAACGATGCGCCATTTAGAAAATAAATAAAACAGTTAAAGTATTATTAGCACAAATGCTCGCCTTGTTCTGTCCTGAGATGTACGTTTGTGATTCTCCTGTTCGAACTCGTTCATTAAAATTAACAAATCTTTTTTCGAGTCATTTTATTCATTCAACGAACAAAATGACTCGAAAAAAGATTTGTTCATTTTAATGAACGAGTTCGAACAGAAGAATCACGAACACGCATTTGAAACTGCACTGAAAACTCATTTGGACCTTGAACCGTTTTGGCCACTATTGAAGTCCATTATATGGAGAAAAAACCTGGAATGTTTTCATCGAAATCAATAATTTCTTTTCGACTGAAGAAAGAAAGACATGGACATCCTGGATGACATGGGGGTGAGTAAATTATCAGCAAAAGTTTTTTAAAAAGTGAACTAATCCTTTAACAAACCATTCAAACCTTCTCAAACCTTCTCAGAGTGATCAATTAACATTTGCTTTCATTCAGGTCAACATACTCATCACATTCCTCCCAGAACCTGTAATCACTTAGTTTGTGTGACGAAAAGCTGTTTTGCAGTGTATGAAAGGAGAACATTAGTGCTACCAGTGTCCACGCCATAACCCCAGCCATTCAACAAGTTCATTCCTACTTCCTCCGAGCAGCCATGCAAAAAATAGTACATATGAATGGATCCCTTTCAAATGTGACACATCAAATAGCAATTTTCGTTCAAACTCAGCTTTGGCATATATTATAAGCCTGCTACAGCTCTCTCCATGTGCTAAACTTAGAAACGATTCTATTTCCATTCAGCAGGTTTAATGAACAAAGGACAAACCCCCTAGATATCCCAATTCGCAAAGTCCCAGAATAATAACGCTGTGGTTTCCTGCACCTCAGTTGGGATGTTATATTTAGTGAGTAAGGGGGGCTATTTAACAAAACCCCTGTTATGCTGGTAGAACAATGGGGCACAAATTGAGCAGTGGCAAATTGTACCCATAAGTGACAAAGGGAGAGAAAATGAGCTTAGGAATTGATCCAAAACAGGTTTTTACAATTGTCTGACTGCAGTCTCCCTCTGAAAGTGCACAACGTGAATGACATTTTATAGGATTTCCATTTTGGGATATTTACGGCCTAAATAAAGTCCTTAAATAGAAGGTTGCTATAAAGCTGGAGGTCGTTAAAGCTTGAGGTTCCCAGTCATTTAAATATTAGATGCAACATCTGTCACCATTGATACTTCTGGTAAATAGATCAATCCCACTTAATCATGAAACATAACCTTTTAAAAGTACAACATGCATTATTTCCATACAAAGCCATTGCGCATTTTAGTAACATATAATCCACACTACCGTTCATAAGTTTAGGGTTGGTACGATTTTTTAAATGTTTTTGAAAAAATATTCCCATATCCTCACCAAGGCTGCATTTATATGATCTAAATATAATAAAAACAGTAATATTGTGAAATAAAATTACTTTTTGCTAAATTATTATATTGTAAAACGCAATTTAAGTTTTAGAATTTACAGCCATTCCTCCAGTGTCACATGATCCTTTAGAAATTATTCTAATATGCTGATTTGCTGCTCAAGAAACATTTCTTATTATTATCATCAATGTTGAGGAATACATTTAAAAAGAAAAGCATTTATTTGAAATAAAAATTATAACAGAATATAAATGAAACCAAATTTGCTGTCACTATCACTTTTAATTAAAAAAAAATGTAATTCTATAAAAACAAAATCATACTGAGTCTAACCCCGAACTTTTGAATGGTAGCGTATTAACGTATTATTTTTCAAATAGGCTAAATCTAAAATTTGACAACATAAGAGTCATCTCAATGGCACAAGCTAATATGTGTGCTCAACGTAAACCTGTCAACGTGTCATGTTTTCAATTGTGAAATGAAAGCTTTTCATTTACTTTTATAGAATAAATGAACTTTATTTCGGGATGCTGTCAAGCTCTTGGGTTAAACTTTGTTTATGTCTGACATATTTGTTCTGGCATGAAGCACCACAGACTGTATGTGCCCTTCAGAGGCGTTGAGAGGTGTTTATACTTTATCCGTTCACCCTGGCATGACTCTCAGAAGTGACAAGCAGCAGTGTGGAGAAAATATAAGCTGAACCAGCAAGATGCAGCAGTGAAAAGTAGTTTGCCAAACTTTACCCTACCAAGGTATTATATTACTTGTTTAAAGGGAAGTTTACCGATCACATACAGGCATCCCTAAAGCTTAATTGGCAAAGCATGACAATGTTCAGGTCATTGGTTTGAATCCCAGAAAACACATGTAGTATGGAATCAGTTGTCATTGTAAAATAATGATTTAACAAATGATTAAAAAAAAAAATAGTAAGATACTTTTCATGTTTTTGAAAGAAGTCTCTTATGCTCACCAAAGCTGCATTTATTTGATCTAAAATACACTTAAGAGTAATATTGTTAAATATTACGACTATTTAAAATGTAATTGTCTTATTTGAATATTTTAAAATGAAATCAAATTCAATTCAAATTTAAAGCTGAATTTTCAGCATCATTACTCCAGTCTTCAGTGTCACATGATCCTTTAGAAATCATTCTAATATGCTGATTTGCTGCTCAAAACAAATTTCTTATCATTATACATTTTAAAAACAGTTGTGCTGTTTCATTATCTTGTGGAAACTGAGCTACATTTTTTCAGGATTTCATGACTAGAAAGCTCAAAAGGACAGCATTTATTTAAAATAGAATTTATTTGTAACAAATCTAAATGCCTTTACTGTTACTTCAATCAATTCAATAAAAAGTAATGTAAAAAAACTACCAAAAATGTTTGGATGGTAGTGTACATAAATACATTTTAATACATTTCTGTTCCTTGTTTTTTAAACACATATATACTTTTGTTTAGCATTTACCATTGATTTTTTAAAGTACTAAAATTATTTTTTGAGATATTACTTTCAATGACAAAGTATAAGCAGTGTTTTAACCATCTGCTTGAGTACTAAACGCATGTGGGCGACACCTCTCTGCATCTCAAGTACTTAAGTTAGTGTATAAATATGTAAACGCATTTATCTAAACAAGAACAAATGAGCAATGGGAAATTTCAAAATGTCCCTATCAATGATCAAATCCCTTCACCTGTGTAGAAGTCACTGCTGAGTTAAATGGTAAGACGTGGCTTCGCTTCAGCTGTGTGTGTGTGTGAGAGCATGAAGGTGAACAGAAAAAAATGAAGCTATCTGACCTGTGAAGCGCAACACCGCTGTTATGAACAGTGTCAGCAATGACAGGATTTTGACATGGACTGCTGAGATGTTATAACTGCTAAGCGGAGAACTGAGACAGGCCCGACAAATGAGAAAGAAGTCAAAGAAGCTCTGAAGCGATGTTTCTAGGTCAGTGATTTTAAGAGGGAGCCATGAGGCACATCTTCCTCTTTCACACTTTAGAGAGAAAAAAGTGGAAGACAAGACAAATGTAAAAGGAAAAAGCTGAAGAAGAAAAAACGCATTCCATTTAAAGCCTGACGCAGCACTTTGAGCTATGAAAGTGATGGCAACAGCATTGGGATAAAAGAAATAATACATGCAGGGCTAATAATTTCATGCACAGTTTTTTTTTTTTAAATCACACACCCATGGCAAATTTTTAAAGAAATCATTAAATTAAATCATTAATAACGCAGAGCCAGCCTCCAGAAAGATGACCTTAAATGAAAAGCAGGGTCAGAAGAGGAAGGCTGGGTGGAAATGTGCTCATAATACATAAGCAAAGCAATATAAGTGCAAAGATTCATATAACACAGCAATAATACTGATCCAGTATGCTAGCAGGAAGATAGTTCTCCTATTATTGTCCTTCATGTCTGTATATGCTCATGAAAAGTCTTCCCTTACTTTTAAAGTAAGGTAACATTTTTGATTCATCGGATTCATCCAAAAACCACATTAAAAAAAATAAAACATAAAAATAACCTCCTCCCTGATGTTCCAGGGAAAGGTACACGAATACATGTGTTTATCATGGAATAATGTCCTCCAATTTCATTCACTAATTTAAAAAAAAAAAAAAAAAACATTCACTTTACATTAGCTTTAAGGAGCAAGCTTTAGTATTCCATTCTTAACATCTATTGAACTTTCTATTTAGCAAATGCATCTTTATTAGACAGGAACTTCATTATAATTTTCCTTTTTAAAATTCTTAGCAATTCAATTTGCGCTTTGCTATGATCACAGTAATTTGCTTCTTACATGTCCTCTTCAAACAGTCTTTGCATTAATATTCAGCAGCTTCTGATCTCAGAGGGTGATTAACATTGGCTCACCGTCAGGGAATGTCTTTGGGATATTTGTTCAGGATTTTTAATTAGCTTTTATGAATCTTAAAAGCTTTGTGTGGGGGGGGATTATAACTGTGGCTGTCATGAATTAAACATGTAAGGCCACAGTAAACAATTCGCTACATGAACTATCAACACAAACGTCAAGCAGGACAACAGAACAGCAAAGAAAAAAAGAATAAACATTAACAGGAAAACAAATATTGAAAAAAAGTTGAAATGTCTCTATGTCTATATATATACACTGCCCGGCCAAAAACAAAAAGTTTTGATGGTCTGGATTTGCCAAATTCATGTGTGAAAATTCTTCTTATTTATTTGTGTTGTGTTTGTAAAGCAAACATAAATACATATGTAAAAAAATATGTGTTCCAACTTATTTTGGGGACAAATCTGTACCCAGAAGTGAGCTAAATATAACAAAACCTCCGTTTGGAGATATTTAAAATTGTAAAAATGCAGAAAGTTTTCTGTTAGACTAACTATATAAACTATTATCGGTCAATACTGATCAGTGGCTGATCAATCGGAGAACCCTTAGACAAAACATTCTGTCAATAGTGCAAGTTATCGTAATGCGCAGCCGTCAACCACATGACAATAGAAGTTTTTAGATAGCTAAGATAACGCGTGTATGTGTGTTTAACCTCTTTATCCATGCTGTCCAGATCTTCTTTGCAGAGTGTGTAGAGTGGCATGGATTCAGACATGCTGGGCTGTCGTTCCCTGCGTGAAGGCCCAGGCTGCTCGTCGTCAGCACTCGATCCTGCAGCCTCGTCCCGCTGCTGAGACCCCTGAGCTAACCTGAACAAACACATCAACAATCAATCGCTCAACATTCATACTCCAGATCAGCGGCTGGTGAAACAAGTTACAGTGTAATCAGTCACTGGGTCAAATATGTTTCTCAAGCACTACTGGCTGAGTTTGCTCTGACAGAACAGCAGCTCTCTCAGTCCGAGCAACACCGAAATAAGCAATCAAACATACACACAGCACAAGCCTGTCCACAGCACACAGCAAACATTCAATCACATCTCCACCTTTGTCAGAAGAGCCACAACATGATAATTATGATAACTCAGCACAGGGAGGGAGATGGTCAGACCGGACAGCGTCTGAAACGAGTAACGTCACTACACGTGCTCCTGCTGTTTAAACCAGTGGTCACCACCCTATTTAAGCCCAAGATCCCTTACCTCTTACCAAGATCTACCTATAGGGATGTCAATTTACATAGATTTGTAAATTACATAAATTACATTATTTTGATCGTTGTTTGAAGGTGCTGTATGTAAGTTTTTGACTGTACTAAACTATAAAAATACCATACTATGCAGATATTTAGGTAACATGCTGAGTTCACATACTTGTTTCTCTGAAAAATCCTTCTACAGCCAGTTATTTTACTTTGAAATGTGCGTTCCGTGTCGGAATGTCTGTTTTTGTTTTGGTCTGTGTAATACCGCACATTGCCAGTTCACCCAATAATAATTTTGCCACCACAAGTTGCCAGGTGGCGAAAAACACATCATATTGCAGCCATGGAAGCCAGCGAACAAGAGATGGGTCAGAGATCGCAGATTCGAACCCAACCTAAAAAGCCTTCCAGACTAGGGATGAGTCGCGATCTTCGAAAAGTCGAATAGTCGAACTGCGTTCGAAATTCGATCATAAAATTGCTTATTCGAATATCGTTATATTTTCACGCAATTCCAATGTGACATAATTGACGGCGCGTCTACTGTCACAGATCACGCAGGGTATTTTCCTGTCGGGGAAGGGAACACTGTTAGTGTTACTAACATGAATGAAACCCCTCCTGCGCGATCTAGGATACCAGCGTTTTATACATAGTGTAAACAAACAACAGAAGGAGAGCTGTCGTGACCGTTACTCTGCGCCCAACAGAGGTGGGTAGTAGACTAACCTTTACTCTATGGTAGTAACCATCTATGTAACAAAGTAGGCTACATTTACTTCACTACGTTGGGCGACGTTCCTCTCGTTACTTCATTTTAATGCAATACATGTTGTTAAATGCGTAGTTTGTTTATCCCAAGCGCGCTGTATCTTTTTATGGGCATGAGCGATGCTCCATTCACAAATGAATCACTCTTTTGAGTCGATTCTGTTCAAAGACTTCATCAAACTAGTTGGCAGATCTGTCTAAATCGGTTCGCGAATCAGTTGATCTGTTCAGTTTCCAGCACGCACTGAATCGTCTGAGGCGCTTTCAATTCACACTCGACTCGGAGTCGTAACTAGCCTAGAAATCTAGACGCACCCTAGCGGCAGCGAAAATTATTTCACTGCCAGCGTGGTCTAGCAACTCTCCAAAGGCTTTTGAGCTGGAAAAACCAAAAACTGGTCAGGCCAATCACATCGTGTATGTCGGTGGGCGGGCTTAACACAATGACGGCACAGTTCATGACGTTCCGCGTGATTTCCATAGGTGATTTCCCTGCTACTTGAAAACAATGAAGATGTAGCGGTCTTTCGAATCGGCTTTGGCCGTGACTCTGGAGGACTTGGAGTTAAGAGAACGTCACTTAAAGGTGCCTTATGTCAAAAAATCAATTCATACTCCACATATTCCATACCAGATGGGGGCAGTATACCTCCAGAAAGTTGGCCTACTCTAGTCTGTTTTTTAGTTTCAGGTTGTTAATCTTCTAAAACCGTCAAATAGTCCGCTTTGTCCCGCCAAAGCCTATTTTGATCGGTGAGGGATGTAGACTAGAATGACTGCTGCCGCTGCGCTTGACAGGGCGCGTTGACGAGCAGAGAGAGAGACAGAGAGAGCGAGCCCCGGCCGCGCGCGCGCGCACTCTCACGTCTTCAAACAACACGAGAGCGGTCCTGCTCTCTCTCCCTCGCGCATATTAATCAAATCAATTGACACGATAGTAAGACCGCAGTTTCTCGTGGAGCATTTGGAGATTTTTCGAGATTAAAGAGATACAAGCAGTGCGAGTTATTTGTGTGTTGCAGTTTGGCTGGTGGTTATGTATGTTGCCCGCATACCGCCTCCCATGGCCGAAACTGGTATTACAACACCTGTCGGGCCGGGGCTAGTAATGCTAATGCTAATTTAGGTATCTCTGCAACACTATAACTTTTCATTTTTTTAATGACATCATCGCCCTTATTTCTTCTCGTTCTTTTGATGCGATTTTTTGGATATTTTTACCTCAATTATTACACATGGCACCTTTAAGTCATTCTTAAAAAAGGAAGATGTGTTCGGAGTTTTGCCGACCTGATGCGGCAAAAGTTTAATATATCAATTAGCTCCGCTGGTGGAAAAACCCATGGGACTCACTCAGCCACAGTCGTTCGTTGCTCTGGTTGGTTGTAGCGTTATCCTATTGCGTGCAGAGGGATTTTGAAAGACAACCGTTTATCCCGCCCCTCGGATTGAGGTATGTCAATGGAGAGTTCCCAGACCTAACATCTTGATGTAGGTCTGGCATGCCAGGCTAAGTCGTAACAGGAAGATTTAAGAACATCAAGAGCGTTGGATGAAGTGGCCGAGGACCTACAGTTTAGTCTAGTGAAAGCAAATCTGCAAATGCATTATATTTTGCCAGCGATGAAGGTCTAGTTGAACATCTTCGTATGATGTCTGTGAATGAATGATTCCACAGGACGATACATTCGAGTTAATTTCATTCAGGTAATACATTTTACAACCAAACAGATTATTACGCGACGATAGATAGCACTACAAGTATGATGACATTATCCGTTTTTTGGACATATACATTATTTATAGGCTATATTAAATAAGCTACCATTGTCCACAGTTTATGAAATGAACACCCGCCATCCCGCAGTAGCAGCAGTGGCATCACACGAATAGTTATGATTGTTTCAAAATTAGGCTTTTGCAGTCACAAGGCAGGTTTGCATAAAATCATTATGATGACATTATTTTTTTTATCTAACGAGCATCTGGTTTGGCGATGCAAAAACGGACTGTCGTGCTTATTGTTTTTTTCTTCTATGTTAACTACCGGTATGTTAAAAAAAATGACGAAAACATGTTAATTGTTCAATTAATAAACAGTTTGTTTGATGACAAATCGCTAAAGATGAAATTGGCCTTCCTTTCTGTCATTGTGAGTGTGCGTTTTGTTTTTTTTTAGTTTGTTTTTCGATCTTCGAACGATAATCGACTTTTGCTCCTCGATTTTCGAATGGCATTTTTGGCAGAAATTCACATCCCTACTCCGCAACCATCTAAAAATCTCTATGAACGGGAGCATATTAAAATGCGATATCGACTCATCATAAATCAATACATCAACTCATCAACTTGCAGTGTGTAAGTCTCCTTGTATTCTATTGTCAATTGGGCTCGTTCCTGTTGCGTGTCCTCAATCTGGCAACCTTAACCTCTTAAATCCGAAGCAGGGGGCGCTTCTAAATGATCATGTTACTTAAAAACCACTTGCTTAATCAACACAAAAAAGATGTTGTTTTAAAGCTTGGAAGCTTAGCTATACAGTGAATTTAGAGAATGTGACCACCACTTAACAAGTGCTTTAAATGTACTGACATATTAGAAGTTTTAATAGAGTATAAAAAAGCTGAGTTACATGAAAATGTGATCTGTAAAATCATAGTACATAACAGACAGACTTGTGTCATATATCATTTGAAAAGGTCTTAACTAGCAGAATATAAGCATATTTGTTTCAGTTACATCGTGTTCCAAATTATTATGCAAGTGACATATCAGTAGGATTTCAGTATAATAAACATTCAGATATTTTAAAGAAAGTGTTTGTTTGTTTTATTTCTCATTTCTTTTTAGATAACTGGTATCAATCTCAGACAGGTTTGTTGAATAGTTTGCCAGGTATTCTTAGGGAAATGGGAAACCTATTTAAAGAGGCTGTTCCACATTATTAAGCAAATCACAGATTTAATGCAATATGGGGAGCAGGAAAGATCTTCCTGAAGATGAAAAGCAAGATTTAAAGCACAGAAGAACTCTGTCAGATGAAAATGGTTTAAGGAAAGTTTGTCAAAACAAATTTAATTGTTTAAAAAGGGAAACTATATAAAAAAAGCCACTATTGAGCAGCAAACATGTATTTGCTTCTGCTGGTTTCTGGAGTTTCAAGAACCTCTCCAATCCATGCCAACTAAGAGAAATGTTTACAGTACAAACATTTTTGTTTGTAACATTAGTAAACCATAGTAGATCACATATCTTTATTTACAGCAGTCGGTCTCAAGCGATCCCAAACACAACATAAATCTATATGTAGCCTATAAGCTATAAGACTTCCGTGATCCGATCGTGTCAATTCATCGTTAACATCCCTACTACCTATCGAATAATAGATATAAAAATACAGCCAAGATTGTATTTCTAACTTGAGGCCTTTTATTTAGCATTTTAATTGCATTTGAATTACATTAAATGCTTTGGGTTTTAAACTTTAAAATTGATGCTGCTACTAATACTCTGCATCAATTTAACAAGAATGGCAGTGAGCAGATAATTTGAGGTGCCATTGTTAACTATAAAAAAATGCCATATTCACTAAAGCTTCTGAAGGTACCAACTCCCCATTGGCATTTTATAGATAAACTGTAATAAAATTAACAACATTCTCAATTAAGCTAACTGCATTTCTATGCACCATCTTATGCAGCATCACTTTTCACAATGCCATCAGAAGACAAAGCTGCTGCAGTTATTTTACCACAATTTCAACAATTGATCAATAATTGATCAATAATTTTATTTCTCATAAGTGAGAATGTGCCAAAGTGCATGTTTTGAACACCACCATGTTATTACATTTACCATTTTTTATTAATTTAAATGTAAGAAAAATATATTTAGTCAGTATTCATGGGAAATTTTATTTCAATGTCTAATTAAATTGAAAAAGTATAAAGTAGGCACACCACGGCTCCAAAAATATAGAAATGTATAGACAGACTCTCACAAAGGTGACGTTTCAAGCACACAGGTTCTTCATCAGATAAAATGAGCTCTTGAAGAGCATGTGTGCTTGAAAATTCACCTCTGTGAGAGTCTGTCAATACATTTCTATATTTTTGAAGCCGAAGTGTGCTTATACTTTTTTCTGTTTTTTTATTTTTGGCTAAGCACCCACTTTGAGCAATTTGCAAGTGATGTGCATGCTTTTGCTTTGCTGAATATATCATTATATGAAATTAATTTGAACATATTATATAATAATAATAATAAGAGAATTACCCGTTTTAACTATTGAAATCAATGTATTTAATTAAAGTCGTATACATTTTCTAATAAAACAAATATTACTCTGATTTCAAACAAAATATGTAAAATTATATTTGCATAAACCTTCAATTTCATTGGTTCATCAATAGGCATGGATATTCATGTTTTATATATATATATACCGGTATATATATTCCCAATAGTGTGATTTATGGGAAACTTTTGTATGTTATAAAAGTATTTTATTTTTTAGGCAATACAATTTATTCATAGTCTGAAGTCAAAGTTTGAATAACATCCTGTGTAAAACCCATTTCAAAACATAGTAACATTAGACCTAGATGCCACATGCTGACCTGTATATCTCAACAGCAGTCTTGGAAAGGTCAACATGTCAGCCCATCAGAAATAATCACTAGCCATTAGCCAACCTACTGACAAAACACACCTACGGTAGTACAAACCAGCAAGACGTAGACTCAAGACATTGACTTTCACAGTGTAGACAAAGTACACTGAAGCATCATGGTAATTAGCAACAGCCTCTAATGCAGCACATCTATGCTTTGAAATTTCCAATCAAACGTTTAACGTCCTGTACATTCTAGAGTCGTGGAAGGCCCAATGGTTTCCGTAGAAACAATCTAAAAAGGTCCGGTGGGAAAGCTGTAGACCGGTCTGTGAAGCAAACAATCTCTGAAATCACAAAAGAGACAGAGGGACGATGGAGCTTAACAAACCATGTCTTCTGCTGATATGAGGACTGTGACTGACACTAGACTGCACTGGGAGTTTTGCTGGACAGAGCAGCTTTAGGGATACAGGTGTGATGACTCTGTATCCTTTTGTGCATGGATATATTTTATAGGGATGCTCCAATAAAGATTTTTTCAGGCGATATTGACTACAGATTTCTTGTCATTATGATTGGCTGATACCGATCCTGATCATTCAAGCTGTATATAAGATCTCTGTTGGTTGTCACTTTAAACCCCTTACACCCTGAAGGCATTTTCATGTACATGGTCGCATTTGACAGACAATTAAGAAAATAGATTTTGATCATGTTTGGAGGTTCTTATGTTACAACTCTGGACACACAGCATGGATAAGCAACAGGTAAATGTCAGCTCTGTGAATTTCTCATTTTTAACCAACCTTCATTTTGATGAACTGATCTTTTTTTATTTATGCTTTTGACATTTGATGTGCAAACAAAACTTCACCAAATATTATTTAACATGTCTACCATTCAATAATGGCAATAAGCTTTGAGTTTTCTTATTGATTTGTTATTGTTTTGATATAAAACAAAGTCAAATAATTCAAATTCTATACATTTTATAACAAAATTCAAACCATACATGTTATTATGACACTCTTTGACACTCTCACAAAGAAAACCTAGTTATAGATCTAGTGGAATTTCTTGTTATCCTTGAATAGCTTCAAACTCTCAGGAGTGCTTAAAGAGCTGGTCTTGGATCAGGGTCAGATATTAAATGCTCTGTCAACCACAGTGAACATTCATACTAAATCAGATAATTCCCATTGCCGTAGTTCGGCACCTCATTCGTATGACGTTGTGCCGTGTGACAAGGCCCATAAGAAAACTTCTACCTTATCATATAAATTTATATTTAAAAAATGGGAGATTTACACTTTGATAGAAGAAAGCATGATCAAATTAGCCATAATATGTAATAATTGGACACATTATGGGTGAAGGATGCGTACTGCATGAAGGGTATCTTATGTTATAGAGATTATAGTTTATAATAAATTTTAATAAAATAAATAAAAAAAATTTAATGAGCTAGGGGGGAAAATTTATATTTATTTTAAAAAGACTTAGAAATCACATCTTAATTTATGATATTTACAAGTTTCCCATGAGCATGGAATCTCTGACAAATTGGCAAAGTTTCTAGACATCTGTCTTCCCATTCGCCTAAAAACATCTTTCAGTGGCACATACAGTTCTTTTCTATTTTGCTACCTAGCAACCAAAGACAAACATGGATGATTTTGTATTGATGCTTGTGTCCTCTCATTTTCTGTTCTTGAATCATTCAACAAGGCCTGTTGCCTGGAGACATCCTCTCTACAGCAGCACAAGAGCACTCACTGCCAGCCTACATGTGGCGTGCCGTAACAGGGCATCATGCAGTCCAGCTATTCATTCAACATATCAGGCCTGCTGTAAAGTTGAGCGCTCATTATGATATATTAGTTCAGCTTGCAGATGTCCAGAGTGTATCTGTCTGGAGAGTTAGTCAGGTAGAGCTTTGGTTTAAATATCAAATTTAGCTGTGCACTCTTGTAAATGGCTCCTAGAGGACAGCGTATTGCTTTATTAAATTTGCAGCCCCTACATGGACAGCAAGTGCAAGGAGATAAAGCAGAAACAAGACAAATGGAAGGAGACTGTGATCAAGCTAAGAGCAGTAAACAAATGTCTAAACACGAGATCAGGAAAAATGTGCCCAATCCTTCTCCTGCAGAGTTGAAATCCCACTATAATCCACACCTTAACCACCAGCCAATCAATTTCTCCAGGTTTATTTCAAAAACACAGGCAGGAGTGGCACTACGGGTGTCCAATGGACACAAGACTGGCCAAAAGTTTAGAATAATTATCTGCATTTTATATGTGGCACTACGGGTGGCACAACGGGTGTCCAATGGACACAAGACTGGCCAAAAGTTTAAAATAATTATCTGCATTTTATATATAGCTAGCTGCATTTATCTGATCAAAAATATAATAAAAACATTCAAATGTTTTTTTGTCTGTTTCAAAACATTTCAAAATGTAATTTATTCTTCTGATTCATTCTTCAGAAGTCATTCTACTATGGTGATTTGGTATCTAAGAAATTTTTCTTTTTATCAATGTTAAAAACATCCTCAGGAAAAAAAAGGTGCAAAAGCTGTCACTTGGGACGAGGTACCCTTTCAAAAGGTACTTATATGTACTATTTAGGTACTAATATCAAATAATTTAGATATACAAAGACAGTGCACTCAGATTACTATGAATGGGAGAAAGTGCAACACGGAATATGGCATAATACGTTTTGCCTTCTAAATAAAAGATCCAATAGCTGATTCCATTAGAAGCTCCAGTTGCTAAAGAAACAGTCAGTGTTCCGAGACGTGCACTTATGATTGCGCATGCGCATTGGCTATTGGCTAAAAATATTTCGAGTTTTTTGTCATGCTTTTGAAACATAATTTAGGAGACACTTGTTGTCAGATTTCATTGGTGATTTTAAATACTAAATGTAATGGTTAGATTGGTGAACAGCTTTAGAGAATTTGATGTTTCCACAATCAAAGAGATAGGAACTGCATTTCCATGACTGAATTTGTGGAGCACAAAATAAGAAGTTTTTAATAATGTAAATCACCACTCTTTTCCTTACATTTAAAATGAATAGAGGCTGGAGCTTAGCACCAGAAAAACGGAAAAAGTGGTCAATACGACTCACACGCTTTATATTCCAAGTCTCTTTTGAAGTAATAAAATATCTTTGCGTGTGTAACAAATCAAAATTTTGTTTCAAAACAAGTTTCAAAAATAAAAGTTGTATAGACCAATCTTTATGATGTCAGATTTTTATAGCAATTTTTTATTCATTCTCATTATACTGAACAGCATGGGCAGGATTTTCTTTAAAGTTCTCATTTTGTGTTCCACTGCAGACAGAAAGTAATAAAGGAACATGAGTGAGGAATTCATGAGTAAATAATAACTGTTCCTAAGGTGAACCATTTATTTTCTAATTTATTTCTCTCCTGAACAGATGCTGACGCAGGAGGTGCTGTTTTTTTCTCCTCTTCTTCGATCAGCATTTACAAGCTTGTTTTTGTTATTCGCTTGTCACAGCAATGACCAAAGGTGCTGATGGAATTTGCTAATAATTTCTGTTTCACAATCTCAGAGCTGCCAAGGCGCAATGCTTTATGTTTTCGCAGATTTTATTTAGACCTTAGAGATTAATGTGAAATAGACTGCGTGCACAGCATACGGGCCATCAGGGAAAGTCTTACAGACCAGGCACATTTCCCACTGGCCTTTCATACAAATGCCTAATAAGTATAAAATCAAACAATATATCATTATATTCCCTTGCTCTTTAAAAATAAGAAGTTTTATGTACTGTGCTGAAAGTGCAAAAAGTAGATAAGATATTCGTGATTCTGATACAACCATGAGTTCATTAATATGACTGTTATATTTACACATTAACATCTATCTGACATTCAGTCCCAGGTTTGAAGAAAATCAGTGTGAACTGCCAAACATAAAACAACTATATAAAAAAAAAAACATAAAAAGTACCTGAGGGTGGACATATCTCCCTTAGTCGACATGGAGGATTCATGCGAGTGAAGATAAGAGGGTGGACGCGAGGCCTGGGGACCCCGGCGGATCAGTTTTCCGGTGACAGGGTCATAGGTCCGCATTTCCGGTGGTGCAAGGGACTTGTGCTGAACAGGAGGCGCCTGGAAGAGAGGCCTCGGGACGGACCCCTGGAGGTCTAGAAATGCGGCGGGACTATTGCTTCTGAAGGACAGTGAAAGATGTTGCACATTTTCATTTGTTCAGATTGCATATAAAAAAATTTGACCAAGTTATGAACCACTCAGATGGAAACTTTTCTTTTTAAATTAATAAACAATAATAATAATAATGAAAATAAATGTCAAATGAAATCAGTCAAAATGACCAACAAAAAAAAAAACATAAGGGTTAAGTGGATAGGTTACATTAAAAAAAAGGTTACATTTATATCTTAAGTGGAACACAAAAGGAAAAGTTTTGAAATATGTTAACAATATGTAAGTGAGTGAGGACAGATGCTCCCATGGTAAAAAACAAAACAAAAACAAAAACACCATAAAGGCCCATTCGCACCAATAACTGCCAATGGACAATAATTTTCTGTTTATTATAAGCGTGAGCTGGATTTATGTAAATTAGATATTTAAATGCTCAAACTCTTTAAAATAATTAAACTGATTGGATATAATGTTTTTATTGTTCATCAGCTAGGGAAAAAATGGTCAAAGTGATTCCAATGATACTATTCTTCTGTGAGTCACTATGATTATTGTTTTAGTGTGGACTTCTCTATTCTCATAGAATTAGAAAAATTATTAAAACTTTATAGTTATAATTCGTGTTGTGCATGGCCTTTTAAAGGTAACAAATGTATTTCATATCAATAGTTAGTTCAGTTGTGTGCTATATTTCAAGTCATCTGAAGCCATTTGATGACTTTGTGAGAACAAACAGATTGAAAAATCATGCTTGACAGTCGTGGTGACAATTCACTTTCCATTGACATTCTGCCGAGCATCTCTTTTTGTGTGCTACGAAGGAAATTCATATTTGGAACAAAATGAGGGCCATTTTTAACTCAATCATTTCAAATTCTTTAATACTGCAAAAGTCAGTAAACGCTGAAAATGTCTTGGCAAATGTGAGAAGTTGGGTGTTTCATATTCTATGTATAAGTGTTGCAGTTCAGCTAGTGCAAAACACCATGAAAATACTGATAAAACGGAATGTTGTTGTTACAGTCCTAATACTGTAAGGCCTATGTGAACAAAGGATAAAAGAAAAGCAAGAAATACGGAGGCGAAGGACTGCAAGAGATAAATACCTGTGTGATTTGTTATAGTCCTCTTTGAGAGGAAAGAGTTGCTCCTCTACTCGCTCCCAGCGCTCCAAGCAGCCCCACAACCAATCAGGATTTACCACATGAAGATGTTTACAGTCCAGAGCTTGACGAACTTTCTCTGTACCTGAAAGAGACACACACACACATACATATAGAAATTGAGATAAACAACACCACACTTTCAATGTGCAAGTTTCTTGCCAGTGTCTCTTACTCCACTATCAGCCGAGAGGAACGTACAGTGCCACAGGCAAAAGAAAACTATCATCTGAATTGAACGTGTTGAGAAAAGAAAAAAAGTTTACCACATGACCAATCACTGCTACTGGCTATCGAAAATACAGTAATAATTTGTCAAGTTTAAAAAAAAAACTAAAACTTTCGAGAATTGAGAACAGATGTGATTCTCGAATTGATCTGTACATACGATACACACTTAATACACAGTAGACAAATGGATGGAATGGGTAACATGCTTCTCTAGACAGCGTCTAACAGCAGTAAATACATTGATGCACAGCCATATTATATATATTACAGGCATGTATTAATACATCAAACCATCGTATTATATTGCTGTCATTTTATAAAAGAATACACTACTGTTCAAAAGTTTGGTTAGACAGATTAAAAAATATATATTCTGCAAGGACACATAAAAATGATCACAGTTAAGTTACAGTAAAGACATGCTACAAACGTGTTTGTTTTTAAAAAAAAATCAAATAAATTCTGTTTTAACTTTCTATTCATCAATCATGAATTATGAATCAGGCACAAAATCACTCACAGAGTTTTTCCTGGACTGTTCTGGTGGAATGACCTGCCTATTTCAATTCGAGCTGCTAAGTCTTTAGCCATAATGTTTGAAGACACATCTTTTTCGTCAGCACCTGGCCAATTAATACTAGCACTTGCTTTTCTACTCTATTTGCTTTGTTTTTCTGATAAAAACCTTACCATGTGTACTATCCTAGACTAACTGAGACTTACAGCACTTGTACACTGTTGCCCTCTTGCTGGTCTGATTGCTTCTATTGTTCTCATTTGTATGTTGCTTTGGATAAAAGCGTCTGCTAAATGATTAAATGTAAATGAAAAGAATTAATTAAACAGCAAACTTGTTTTTAACATTGATAAGAAGTGTTTCCTGAGCAGCAAATCAGCATCATTTCTGATGGATCATGTTACAACTGAAGACTTGAGTAATTTCAGCGTTGTTATCACAAGGATAAATTATATTTAAATAGAAAACTTATTTTAAATTGTAGTAATATTTCAGAATTGTAATGGTCTCATTCACTAAACATGCAAATGCACAAATTTGTTTTGAAATCTGCGTACCAATGTTTTTAAACTTAACACAATTTCATCTTAAATATATTCCATCATATACCGTGAAAGAGTAAGAAAAGTTGCGTTATTGCTTAAGCTGTATAAAATATGAAAGCCCTTATATGGAAATGTTTTGGATGTGTTTTATGCAAATGAATAAACTCATGCATGCGGCCGCTCATTTAGAATACTTTTGACTTGTAGTCTATAATTTATTGAAAATTTATAAAAACATCAAGACTTGACATTTGAAAACACAACAGCATTAAAACTTTCTACAATAGCTTTTATGATGGGATTTAATTATCGAAACCCAGCAGCAAAAACATCTCGATTAAGTGATTGGGTTCATAAAGTATTATTATATAACAGGAGATTTGTATTGATTTTATGGTTTTCAATCTCCTTGCATTTTGATGCAATTTAATGAATAAAATTGAAAATGCAATCAGTGTGTTGAGCATGTGATGAGTAAAGAACAGTTACACAATTCTACCTCAGCCTGCTGTCTAGATCTATGCCTACATATTTTTCTACCATTGTAGTCAAAATTGTGTGGTGCCATGATAAAAAGTTATGCTTGTCTTATCAAACACCACTAATCATGTTGGTCCAAATAGGACATGAATAAAATCTGCTCACATCCACCTACTGACTTTCATTATGGAACGTCCTGTTTCGCTGCTCTTGTCTGAATTGATCATGTGTGAAGTTGTGTCTGTAAAAGCGAGGGATTAGAAAGCGGGAAGGACATCCACGCAATTACACAATCCAGCCACCAGACAAATAATTTGGCATCAAAGCCTGAGATCTGTAAAAAGCTGTCAAAAAAAATACAGTACAGTGAGAGAAAATTTGGCAGCTCTTCGCTTCTTTTTTTCTCCCGTATGGCTTTGTGGATTTCCTTCTACTCTTCCTCTCATTAGCCGTTCAACATTTAAACTGTCTTGCGGTTGCTGTGTTTGGCAGAGCTGAGGCTGCTGTCTGACAAATGCGGGGGGGGGGAATTGGTGCAACAGTCTAATATGGCAGTGTGGTGACATTGGAGTGTGGAAATGTTTGCTTAATGCTTAATGGTGGCCAATTAGACAGCACTAGACAGTAATTACATTTGCACTTGATCATCCAAGTGTGTGTCTCAGTGTGTGTGTGTGTGTGGGCTTTTTCAGGGGTGGATAGTGTCAAGATGAGCACAGAGGAACAATAAACTCATTTGAGTTCGAATAAATAAAGTTCATGAAGCTCCAAGACTGTGTGTCAGACTTGATGTTGGCCTTCGGGTAATTCCCATCCTGTTATTTACACTTTAAAGTGAAGAATAACTTCAGGTTATGTCATCTAGAAGTTATTCTGCCAGAGAAAAGGATGACGCTAAAATAATAAAGCATCATAAACTGCTTGATCTGCATGATGCATAATTCAATAGCAATGTGTATATCCAGAGTTGCGAAGAAGAATATGCATAAAACATTTGCAAATAAAGCACCGTTTCAATTCCACGTGTTCAAGAAAACAGTCTTCACTACTGGCGCAACATATAAGTAATAAAAATAAAAAATTAAAATCCTGCAACCAGGGAAGGCTGTGACTCTTTTTTTCCCTACATAATAAATTACTTGCGCCTTGGAGCATGTAGATGAAACGCAATAAAATGCTGTCATGTTTGTGAACGCAATCATACGAGACAGTTTTGGGACGTAGTTATACCAATTTTTTTGCACATCCAGGAATTTATTCGGTAGACGTGTTTCTGTTGTAGTTTATGTATGTAAAAAAATATCCTTCTTAAAGGTGGGGTATGTGATTTGCAAAACGGCCGCAGATTTTGAAAATACACAACTCATAAGGTCCTACCTTCTCTTCTCCAACGCTGGCCCTGACTCCACCCATTCGAAAAACATGGACGCGCAATCAAGCACGAGCGAAAACTCAGATTCTGTCTGTCTCTCTCTCTTCTCTCTCTCTCTCTCTCTCTCTCTCTCTCTCTCTCTCTCTCTCTCTCTCTCTCTCTCTCTTCTGGGGCGACTTGCACTTCCTGTGACTGGGTCACAAGCTTTGAGTATGCCACGAACGGGACCCGCGCGAGGGGGGTGGGGGGAGGGGGCATGGTACAACCGTTTGAGTGAGCATTTTTGTCCAATGATTCTAGACGGTCTTGAAAATGATTGGCTGGAGTTTTTCGAGTCCTGCCCGTTCCACAGATGATTAAATTGCTTAATTTTCATTTCAGTGCTTCTAATTTACAGCCAGTAAGTGGGTTAGGAATAGGATTTCAAGTGATTTTGAAAAAAATGGTCAAAAAAGAAAATCACATACCCCACCTTTAATTAAAATGTTAAATAAACATTTGTGGATGGAAACATCTTTTGTCATTAGCATTTTTTGTTGTTGTTAATGACAAATAAGACCAAGGTAAGAACAAAGTCTTTGTATTTATATTTGTTTCATATAGTTTTTTCTACTTTTATTTGAATACAATTTTTAAATCAAATGACTACATATCATTATCAAGTAAAAAGTAACGATTTCAGTTAAGTAAAAAAAAAAACCAATTGGTTGCACCACATGACTGATGATTTGAACTTAAAAAAACTCTATAGAAGTAAGAGAATAAAAACTGTGCATCATGTCATTGATCCATATCATAGTGCAAACTGCATAGACTGCATAGTCATGAATCATGATTGTAGGGTTGTAACGATACCCTCATGTCACGATTCGATACAAATTACGATACTGAACTCATTGCGATAAGACATAGTAAAAGGTTAACAAAAAATGTACTGTTTATTAAAATGCTAAATTTGGTGTTACATTGAGGTGGAAATGAATAAGCTTGGACTTGGTGTTGAAAATACAGAATTATTTTAGACAAAAATGCTTGCACTCTGTCACTGACTACTAGATATATTACAAATAATGTAGGCCACTTTTTACTGGTAACATAAGACATTTTAATGTAGTACTGACACTAAAACTCTGTAAACTTGAATGTTTTCTCAAAGTAATTTTCACTTTGGGTGAACCATACATGGTCACATTTTTGTATTGCGATATATTGTGACAAAATTTATTGTTACACCCCTACATGTCATGATTGTCAATGTCACATTCCAACATCCTCATTGACACACAAAATTAAAATTGTGGTGTGCATATAAATAAAAGCCATTGTGCTACTGTTGGAAATGTTTTGTCTGGAAAAGAAAAGGAGCCTGGAGTGTCTGCACTCAACAGTCAGTCATGACTTGACAAAAGAGAGCGTCATAGTAACAGCGACCTGTCTAATGGTGCTGTGCTACACCTGGACTGATAAAGGACTTTACAGGAACTGTCATTCAAATACTGTTCTGCTACAAACATCAGATTCGGGTGAGAAAGGTGAGAACTGACAACTTTTTTTTCTCTTACAGATAATGAGCAAGAAACAAACAAAGCGCTAATCATTTTACTAAGCCCATCATATGTGTTGACCTTTCTGATTAGCACAGAGTTGAGACAAAGTTCATCTCCACTGCTTATGACACAATGCACCAATTACGTGAGTCAGATATATCTCTTAAAAAATTACCAATCAACACCTCTATGAGATCTGCTCATCACATTAACAAAAGGATCAAAATAAACCATAACCTCACACAGAGCACTGTACATTTAAATATAACACAGATATGAGTAAGCAGACAAACCTGTCAAAAAACGTCGTCTTTTTTGAGGACAGAGGACTGATCATTTGGTGCAAAATATTTGTTGAATACCCTTTTGAAAAACTGCAATTACCGCTCTATTTATCAGTAAGATGTGTCTGATCGGTGTTTAGTGAACAGTTTAATTATACAGGACATTGAGACTTGGGAGGAAAAATCTAATTGTGATTTTTCTGATAACAATTGTGATTAAGATTAAAAATTAGCTGGGTTTTTTTTTAAGGGCTGCACAAGTTGGCCAAACATTTTATGATATCACATTTAATTTGTGTATACTAACTATAATATAATAATAATGATAATAATTTTACATTACAAACTGTAAAATTGCCATACTGAAATATATGGCTGTTCATTTTCAAACATTAAATCTTTGATTTTGCCAAAAAAACCTTAAAGCTTCTATTTTGTTGACAACAGTCAGTTTATAAGCGCTTTAGTTTATAAGTATGGGAAGATGGTCGGCGCATGTTCCCAAACGCACGTTATAGCGACCCAAACTCAGATGCAGAGTTGAAGCTCGTGTGGAGCAACATTTATTGTGAACCGAGCGGCTGAGACAATGAAAACACTGGATCATGAGTGACATACGTGCAAATAATTAGAACCAAGCTTTGCTCTGAAACACTCAGCACGTATATTTAGATTTATTTAATCAAATCACAGATTTTGAGATTTGATAAATCGCACCATAACCCCAATTACAGTTTTATTTGGATTAATCATGCAGCCCTTTAGGACTTCTCTAAGGCCAACTAGTTGTTCAGACAACCCACTGACTAGCAGTGCTGGGTTACAAATTGTAGTCAGTTACTGATACCAAATTACATGACAAAAATTGTGGTTAGTAATATACTCCATTCCATTCCATATTCAAGGTAATATAATTTGGCATTTTAGATTATTTTTGACCCAACTTGTTTATCACATTTATTTGAATAGGATAATTTTCTATCTACCAGATATGGAGCTTATAATATGACAAAATGATTTGAATTTGAATTGTGTAAATTTGAATTATATGCAAGTGTAATCTAACAAAACTGAATTTTAAATAGTTCTGAATTTGAATTTTTTTTAAACGAATATTGAACATCTGAAATTGAACAAACTGAAAGGTTTTTATGGCTGAATTTTATAGACATGTATTTTCAAACAGCTAGTTTTTGTGTTCTGAATTCAAATACTGCAAATATTCAGTTTGAAAAAATACGGATTCAAGTTTTCAAGTTGAAGAAATTCAGATCTTCAAATTCAGTTTTCTAAAATTCAATGTCAAAAATTCAATGTCAAAAATTCAGGTCTTACAGAAAGTAGGTCACAGGGAAGAGTAGATGATCTCAGAAAAGTCGAACAGAGTATTTTGGTGAATTAGGGACTGCAGAAGTTTTCCAGCGAACGTGGTGGTGGTTCAAGAGGTTGCCAGTCTCTGACAACGGTCTCTGGTGTTTGTTTTAAAGTATATTTTGTGTCATAATTTTGTTTTCAGTCTAGACCGGACGCGAGCGGTGCCACCAGGGTGCGACGCGACCCGTGAAATCCCCAACAGCACACGGATTCCCCATCCTATTTCTGACCTAGTCCCAGCTCCTGGCAACGCTTCAAGCACTGTGTTTCAGAGCGCTCACGTCCGTAACATTGTTTTTTCCTCATATGCGAACTGAAATGAATATCGGTTCATGGTTTGTGTGTGGATGCTATAAGAGAGAAAGAGAAAATGCCAGTATTTCATTGAGTCTTGAGATTAAATTAACTGTATTGATCTTGTAGGCTATTAATTTTCACATGCAGTTACACATTGTAGATTAAAAACAAGAAAGTGGCTGGTAAAAACATTGAGTGGTAGTAGATTTTGAAATCCACCAGCCTGCACAGTGGCCAGTGGACAAAAAAGTTCATTTCCATCCCTGCGTTTTTGCGTGCGTCGCGCCGCTCGCGTCCGGTCTGTAGGCTATAGTCTATTTTTATTTATTTATAAGTTTATTTGTATAGGGGCAGTACAAAAAAAAACATGATACCAGTCAAAACTGGAAAATATGTATTGCACATTACAGAGAGTATAGAAAGAGATAATAATGTGCATCTCAGGTCCCTTGAAAGGCTTTTCTAATAAATAAAAAAACACAATAAAAAAAATTACTACTCCTAGAATAAAACTACCACAATGTGTCACTTACAGACAATCAAATACCTACCTAAGATTATACATATCAGAAATGAGCTTTCAACTCAAGCATAAAACTTTAACGTCACAATACACTTTTATGTTACATTATACTCTTACATTACACTGTAATAAAATAAAATAAAATAAAACTTTTACATTACATTACACTTTTACATACTAAAATTATTACATTTAAATATGAGTGCAGTTCTGGTTTATTTTAAACCACCGTTTTAGCTTCAGTGTAAAGGACTTTATTTCAGATATTAGGCCTACCTTAAACTCATTCGGTAGCTGTTCCAGAGTTTGGAGCCCTCTACAGAAAAGCACTTTGCCCTTGTGTAGTCTTACGAAAATTAATCCTACAATTCCCACCTGCCGAACTCCTACTGATTCTATTTGTATCATCCTGTCTCTTTATCAATTTACATAAGACTGATGGTGCCTTATTGTGCAAACATTTAAAGATCAATGTTATATATGACAGGTTCTTAAAACTTGCTAAACTTAGCCTATTAATTTTTAAACATTGCAGTGATGCCATTGATTTGGCTTTTTATCCATTATTTTTAGAGCTCGATTATATAACATTTAAATTTTTTTTATTAAGGAGTCACTTGTTTGAGTCCAAACTGTAATACAGTATAGAAATGCGGGACAAAATCATTGCATGCATAAACAATTGTGCTGCCTCAATTGAGATATAATTTCTAATAAGTCTGAAACTATTTAGATTAATCCTTACCATTTTTGAGAGCTTTTTATATGTTTACCAAATTTAAGTTGTGAGTCAAAAACAACACCTAAAAAATTAAACTCATCTAGGCCTACCTCCTATTTCTACACGGTTGCGTTCTAATCAATTTTACACAAAATATACTTTAAAACAAACACCAGAGACCACTTAGACAAATTTCTCACGTGCTGAGAACATTAACCTTTAAACACAAAATCATTCATGTTTAAGAATCCTTAAATCACTTAAACTTAGCTTAAGAATCACTAACAGTTCCCGATGGACAAAAATTTTCATTAATTGCATACATCATGTTTTATTCATATCTGGCTCATTCCCTGCACGATATGCTAAACGAGCCCTGAACCGCAACGCAACGTATAATGACGTGTATTACACTGGTTTTACAACTTATGGTTTATGAGGACATTACAAAAGTCCTCATAAATCAAATGGCTTAAAAAACATAAAAAAAATGTTTTATTAAAAAATTACAAATGCAGCATGTCTCCTGTGATGGGTAGGTTTAGGGATAGGGGCAGTATACGTTCTGGATATATTTTAAGTGCATCATTCATTCTGTATCCAATAATTTGGCCGGATACCGTGATTTCCTCAGATATAATATAAATATATATTTATATATATAGGCTATTTATTAATGAATGAAGCATTTATACAGCGGTTTCATGTTACACCCATATATATATATATATATATACCGTGATTTCTTTAGATATAATATAAATATATATTTATATATATAGGCTATTTATTATATCTGAGGTTTATTATATCTGAGGAAATCACGGTATATGTGTAACGTGAAACCGCTGTATAAATGTTTCATTCATTGATTCAAAAAGATATCTTTACAGGTAAAGTCTCAGTCGCAGTATATTTTGTAACATCCTAAAAGAAATGGTAGGCTAATATGTCATACATTAGCACCTATAATTTCCTTCTGTTGAAAGCCCAGCTTAAAGTAAAAAGATATATGTCCGACGCAGTTCGACTTCACAAACGCATTTCTTTACACACCAATTAAAACTCGCTCTGCGCCAGTGAATGCGTACCGTTATGAATGCATGTGAAACAACGGCAAGCACACACGCAACTTCAACGAAGACTGTATTCTCGTAATGTTTTGACTTAATTATCGTAATGTTTCGACTTTATTCTCGAAATGCTAGATTTATTTTTATTTTTTGCGTTACGTTGCGGTTCAGGGCTCGTTTAGCTTATCGTGCAGTGAATGAGCCAGAATAAAACATGATGTAGGCCTATGCAATTAATGAAAATTACATCTCTGTCTGTAAACGTAAAAAAAATGTAGGGCGGGACTTGATTTTGTCCATCGGGAACTGTTAGTGATACTTAAGTTTAAGTGATTGAATGATTTTGTTTTTAAAGGTTAACGTTCTCACCACGTGATACATTTGTCTAAGTGGTCTCTGGTGTTTGTTTTAAAGTATATTTTGTGTAAAATTGATTAGAACCCCAAGACCGTACGCGAGCGGCGCGACGCAACAACGCAGGGATGGAAATGAACTTTTTTGTCCACTGGCCACTGTGGCTGGTGAATTTCAAAATCTACTAGGCTAGCCTAGTGCAATGTGTAACTGCATGTGAAAATTAATAGCCTAAGATCAATACAGTTTATTTAATCTCAAGTCTCAATGAAATACTGGCATTTTCTCTTTCTCTCTTATAGCATCCACACACAAACCATGAACCGATATTCATTTCAGTTCGCATGAGGAAAAAACAATGTTACGGACGTGAGCGCTCTGAAACACAGTGCTTGAAGCGTTGCCAGGAGCTGGGACTAGGTCAGAAATAGGATGGGGAATCCGTGTGCTGTTGGGGATTTCACGGGTCGCGTCGCACCCTGGTGGCACCGCTCGCGTCCGGTCTAGACTGAAAACAAAATTATGACACAAAATATACTTTAAAACAAACACCAGAGACCGTTGTCAGAGACTGGCAACCTCTTGAACCACCACCACGTTCGCTGGAAAACTTCTGCAGTCCCTAATTCGCCAAAATACTCTGTTCGACTTTTCTGAGATCATCTACTCTTCCCTGTGACCTACTTTCTGTAAGACCTGAATTTTTGACATTGAATTTTTGACATTGAATTTTAGAAAAATGAATTTGAAGATCTGAATTTCTTCAACTTGAAAACTTGAATCCGTATTTTTTTAAACTGAATATTTGCAGTATTTGAATTCAGAACACAAAAACTAGCTGTTTGAAAATACATGTCTATAAAATTCAGCCATAAAAACCTTTCAGTTTGTTCAATTTCAGATGTTCAATATTCGTTCCAAAAAAATTCAAATTCAGAACTATTTAAAATTCAGTTTTGTTAGATTACACTTGCATATAATTCAAATTTACACAATTCAAATTCAAATCATTTTGTCATATTATAAGCTCCATAACCAGATTGATATAAAATATAAAGATATCAACAACATAAAGTGCATTAAACATTACATTATGTTAGGGTTTTCCACAAAGGGGTATATGATGTGACTGCATGAAAGCATAAAAATAAAGAGCTATCAAAATAAAACACAAATATTTTATGTTTACCTGTATGTCATGTGACCATTAGGCGACATTAGTGGACGGTGAACTTAATTTTATTATTTAACTAATTTTATTATTGACCTAACTTATTACCTTAAAATCTCAGTGGGTACTTCGTGTAAATAATATATTAGGTCAAAGAGGTTCAGCTGACAAAAAAAGTTGGTGAATACCTGCATTACATGTAAATGACGTGGATTGGTACATTTTAATGTGTTTGAAAGACAAAAGCCTTCCAAAGACTGTAAAATGGCTAAATGACTCAGAGTAATAATTTAAATAATAATAATGTGTTAAGTGCTGATTAGACATGCAGTGTTGAGAAAACACTTCTGAAAAGTGAAATGATTTCTGTGGATCTCAGTTTTCAGTGATAGGCTCATGACTAGTGGCTGGTCTGTGTGTATGCAATTCCACAAACCCGGAAACCTTGAAGCAAACAAGTAGGCTTGTTTAGAAAGGAAAATGGAAAAGATAATAAAAAAAGTGGACAATCAATAAATTATGAATAATTTACTGCCACTGTGAGAATAACAATAAAACAATAATCAATAAAAAAGTAACAGAAGTCTGATTATTTTAAAGTATTTTAAAACGTAATCTACAGTGCGTGCAGAATTATTAGGCACGTTGATTTTCTTATCATACTTTTTTCCAGGCGCATTTTGCAAATTCCAAACCACATTAATCTTAATAACTACTATTAATTTTAATCAGTGGTGGAATGTAACGAAGTAAAAATACTTCGTTACTTAAGTACATTTTTCATGTATTTGTACTTTACTTAAGTAGAATCACCAGTGCATACTTTTTACTTTTACTTCGTTACATTTTGCAGAAATTATTATACTTTCTACTCCATTACATTTCTACAATATTCTGTTACATTTTCGTTACATTTTCTGAACAGTTTTTCCTGCCAAAACGTCATCCTGACCGTCCGTTCGTCACACGTTTGTCTCACCAGTCAGTGAAGTTTGGTTGCCATATCAACCCGGTCACACTAAATGCGTCTCTATAGCACGCAGTGTTTATCGTGCAATTTATATGCGAAAAATATTTTTTTATGTGCATATGGTGGGTAGGTTTAGTAGTGGTGTGGGGCGTGTGTATTATACGTTTGGTTAGGATTAGTATGGCAAGCCAAGAGGTTCAGAATTACGCCATATATTAATTGCGTTTACAGCCAACTGTCGTCAAATACTAGTATTTATAGTAAGGATATAGTAAGCTTGATGTTTGTATTGCCTAATTGCAAGCTTGTTCAGAAATGGTGACAAAAACTTAAAAAATAAATCCATCATTATTGAACATCATTATAGGAGTAGGCTATTAGGTTGAATGAGTTAGAATTAACTGTTTTATTAATCATTAGAATATACATTAAGAGAAAAAAAATGTTATGCAAGTACTTTTACTTTTAATACTTAAAGTAAATTTAAAATCAGGTACTTTTTACTTAAGTAGGATTGTCATTGTGGTACTTCTACTTTTACTAAAGTAAATATGTCTCTGGTTAATTGTACTTTTACTTAAGTACTGATATTCAGTACTTCTTCCACCACTGATTGTAATCATTTATAAGTGATATATACTTGTTCATGAAGGCTGGAAATGAAAAACACCTTATATTCAGGTGTGCAGAATTATTAGGCATGTTTTCTGTTACAGATAAAATAAGCCAAAAAAAATGTTTTAACTAACACTGAAAAGTCAAAAATTATGAAATGCCCATGAGAAGGATGCAATACTAATGCAATAATAGAAATTGCTGTTAAGGCATGACCATTGGAGAGTGAAATGCTCATTGGGTCAGACAAATACAGGTGGAGAAGAAGAGACACATGTTAACTGCAAAACAAAAGAGTGAAGAATTAAGGGGGGACGAATTAAGTGTGAAACCATGGGGAGCCCTTTAGTCTCCAGCGCCACCATTTCCCACCATCTTCACTCTTGAAGGACCAGCACCACATCCTCTTGTACCACTGTTTGAAGAATTCGTCTCAAGTTGAGAGTTCATTTTTAGTCCATCTCTGCAAAACGGACTTCGGGGTAGGAGATGGACTAAAAATGAACTAAAAATGAACTCCCAAAACTTACTGCCAGATTCTGGAAGATGAATTCTTCAAACAGTGGTACAAGAGGATGTGGTGCTGGTCCTTCAAGAGTCATTCTCAATCTGTCTGTCTATAAAGCCTTCATGTATTTTACTACACTTCAGCTTGTGATTCTTATTAAGAGAGGGGCATTTTTTAGGATTATTTACTTAACCTAAGTCTCTGAGATCCTGACACCTTGCACTTCTGAAGACTCCAGGTAGGTCGCAGGTCAGGAAAATGGTGGCGCTGGAGACTAAATGGTTCCTGATGGTTTTACACTTAATTCTTTACTCTTTTGCAGTTAACATGTGTCTTTTCTTCTCCACCTGTATTTGTCTGTCCCAATGAGCATTTCACTGTCCACCTGCAATTTCTGGTATTGTATTAGAATTGCATCCTTCTCATGGGAATTTAGTTAAAACTTAGTTAAATCTCTTTTTTGGCTTTTTTTATCTGTAAAAGAAAACGTGCCTAATAATTCTGCACATCTGAATATAAGGCGTTTTTCATTTACAGCCTTCATGAACACATGTATCACTTATAATTATAAATGATTAAATACAAAATTAATAGTAGTTAAGATTAAAGTGGTTTGGAATTGGCAAAATGTGCCTGGAATTTTTGTTTTTTAGGAAATCAACTACTAATTCTGCACGTACTGTAATTATAAGTACTTAATTTTTAGAATCTGATTATTTAATCAGTTACTACCCAGCACTGCTGATTAGTCACTTTTGAAAATATTCCTTCTTTACTAATGTGTTTTAAGCATGTGTGACTGTTTATATTTTATATATCTTAAGCTTCCACTGATTGTGACTGATAGCATTGAGACTTCAGATAGTCTACCAACAAAAGAATCTAACAGTGACTCACCTGCACGTGCAGCAATAAGGTGGGTGGTGCGGTTAGGGTCTTTGGCATTGAGCACCAAGTTCTTGCCAATCTTGGCACCCATTGCCTTGGCGTGATACCACTCTCTCGTGCGCTCCATTGGGTAGTTGGTGGGATACAGGCCGCTGAAAATGATCGTAGTGCCCTCCAGCGATCGGCCTTTCAGTTCCGGAACGATTTTTCGCATGTCCGGAGTCTCTGAACTTTCTTTCCTAAGGAAGGCCTCATAGCGTGAGTAATACTCACTGTGGATTCGAACCAAAACCTCCTCTAAGTAAATGAGGTGGTCGTCCTGGTCAATGTCTTCCTCTTCCTCATCATCCTCATCCTCCATACTATGATCTAAAGACTCCTCACCCATAGTGACACCTGACTGCTCACTGTTTTGAGACTCTGTTTCAACTTCCTTCTTGTCGGAACAGCCGTTGCCTAAATCGCTGAGAACCTCTGGATCTGTTTCTGGGACATCATCCCCCTCTGTCCTCGGTTTGTCCCCATCCCCATCATCCTCTTTGCTTTTACACTCCTCTGTTTTTGTTTGTTTGGTTTTCCCAGCGTCCACTGGCTGTCCTTCGCCATCACTGTCAGATAATCCTATTTTACCCTCGCTTTCGCTGTCGCTCGAAAGGTCAAAATCCAGATCATTGGCAGTGGCGTCAGGAGTAGTGTTTGGGATATCAGTCTCACCTGAGGTAGATGTCACACCTGAGCTGCCCTCGCCCTCCGTTTTAGTGGCGTCAGGAGCAGTGTTTGGGATGTCAGTCTCACCTGAGGTAGATGTCACACCTGAGCTGCCCTCGCCCTCCGTTTTCACATTAAACTTGTCATCTCTGCTCTCACTCTCCCCTGTGGGGTGAGTCCTCTCATTGGCTGAAGCTCCCTGAGTGCTGGTGGCAGCGGACAACTCCTCATGCCCAGTTTTCCTGTCTTTGCTGGATTTCCTGAGGCCGTTTCTCTGTTCCTCCTGTCCCGATGATTCCAAGTTTTCTGCAGGTCGCCCAGCCTGGCTACCTACAGCATGGTAACAGAAGTAATGCTCGGTAATTATAAATATAACAATTAGTTCTTTCAAACATTCGCTCTAGGGCTGCACGATAATGATAAAAACGTTTTTTTTTTTCTGAGATATATTTTGCAATATGAAAAACAAATATCAGTCAAAGCAGATGACTTGAATAGCTCTATTTATTAAAAAAATGTTGAAAAAATTGATGTGATTTTTTTAGGGAAGTGAATCTGCATAATAAACAAATAAACAAAATAATAAACAAATGACTGTATAAGCAAAGATATATACAATAGAACAATAGAAGAAAATATCTTTTGAATGAAATCAAAAGGGACAGAAAGCGCTCAGATTTCATCAAAAAGATGATTTGTGTTCCGAAGATGAACGACAGACTTACAGGTTTGAAACGAAATGAGGATGAGTCATTAATGACAGAATTTTCTTTTTTGGGTGAACTAATCCTTTAATAAAATGCTAATCAACATCAAACTCTACTGGAATCAATTGCATGTTGAGTCTCTTGTGCATTTCATATGAGCAGCACTATTTGTGTGCCGTGCAGAGTTGCTCTTTTACCCCTTTTCCACCAACAAGAACCGGGTGCTGGTTCAGAGCCAGAGCCAGAGCTGGTTCGGAGTTGGTTCGACTAACAAGCTTACTAAGAACCGGTTTGCCTTTCCACCGGCTAGAGAGCCACAACAGAGCCAGATCTTACGTCACTGCATACGTCTCATGTTGCCCAGCAACGCTAGTGCGGTAGCGCCAAACACAAACACGCTAGGCTTGTTCGAGATGCATCGGCTTCACGCAGATCGATCGCCGCATGACATCAAAGCACTGCGAAAGCGATCCAAAAGCACAAGGAGTCGTATGATCTCCAAACACTCCCGCAGCTCCGATCGGTCCGCGCCGCTCCGATGCATCTCGAACAAGCCATCAACAATAACGGACGCTGCGTTACTATGGATGCTCATGGGTTTACGAATACATCGGAATCCAACGCGTTTGTGCAGCTCGCCGTAACTTAAATAGACGGATATAATAATCAAGCTGCTATTAGCTCGACTAGCTGCTATTTAAAAATGGCGGTCACAAGTTTCTTGTTGGTCACGGTAACCCCGCCCCCAGCCCCTGACGCAAGCGGTTCTTACTTGGCTCCGTTCTAGACCAGCAATGATTTGGTGCTACTTAAGAACCACTTTTCCTGGTTCGGAGCTGGTGCTTTGTGTGTGGAAAAACAAAGAACCGAATTGAAACTAGGCTCTGGCTCCGAACCAGCACCAGCTCTGCTTTGGTGGAAAAGGGGTATTTGAGATGCTCTTGTCACAAGTCACTTTAGGTTAGGATACTGTCTTAGAAGGTAGCCTATATGGACAAGACATTAGGGCAGCTCACTTCGGCTAATTTGCAGTT
Source organism: Chrosomus eos (assembly GCA_036326025.1). Lineage (NCBI taxonomy): Eukaryota > Metazoa > Chordata > Actinopteri > Cypriniformes > Leuciscidae > Chrosomus > Chrosomus eos. Next base: position 16,982,111 of record CM070827.1, read on the forward strand.
CGCCGAGCTATAACGTTAAATAGAATCACTGGGAATATGAACATTACCTTTTTTGGCCATCTGGGCCTCTCGAGAGCCCGGTGGGGCGTTGATGTCACCGGTACCCTGGAAGTAGATATATTTCTTCACTGTGATGAGGTTGGGGGCGAACTTCCACACATCCTCTCTATCGTCTATGATGCACACCATGGAGTCTCCACAGGGGAACAAATTTCTACAAAAGGCACACCAGTTTTTATACTGACATTTGTATATGCTCATATTTAGCAGCTGGACTAAATGAACAGAACCCAGACAGTGCCAGCCTGCCAAGACCAAAATGTCAATGAGCATTTTATCACATTAACATAATACTGTTTATGTCCAAAAACTGTTTGGATAATTAACTGGCCTCAAGATGATTTATAGTGGATATATGAATTCAGTTCTTCTCAAGTTTGCACAGGTGTCTTAGCAGAGGAACCACAGGTGTAGAGAATGACATTAACTAATGTTAAATAACGTTTGACAACCACAAACTGTCCCAATGCACTGGAAAATTATTTTTGTGCAGTCTCCCTTTCAAATAAATACCTTGATAATTTGTTATTCAGACATTTTGAAGTATCTTGAGCATCCAAACACGTTTGGGGACACGTTTGGGTATGCACCGTAATGAGTATAGATTTATCTGTAAATGTCTGGAACATCTAAACAGCCCCTGAACATCTTTCTAACAGCTTGAGTTTTGAAATGGCAAACAACGCCATTCACACTAATAGAAGCATTGGGCTGCAGAGACTCGGCTTCTGTAGGTTTATCGACCTAAAGAAAGTAATCTGTGTGCAGTGGAAGTCTTTGTATGACACTGGCTGCTCTGCAAGACTGTTCTTCCTTCAAGGTCAGTATAAGAGCTCCATATGAAGCCCACACATATTAAGAGTCTGTCATGAGGAAAGTGAACTGGATTTCCTCCAGTGAAGTTAATGCATAAAACAAGAAAAAAACAGACTGGTGCCTGGAAGCCTTCAGATGTTATGGTCATCAAAGCAGGATAATTCATGCTTTAATACTATGATATAATATTATAAATATTAGTATGTGTATACATTTAATGATTAAAATGTTCAACGTTCAGCTTCCAAAGTTCAGAGTGTTTCACCTCAAAGGAAATAACATGAAGGATTTCAGAAAATGCCAGGTTAAAAAAATATATAAATCCTCTGAATTCGACATAAAGAAGATCATTTAGCATAAATTACTACATTGAGGTAGTCCTACACATGTTCAATGTTCTCCGTATTCTTGGTCTATCACGCAGTACCGAATGAATATAATGTTGGTGAAAAGCAGAGGGTCAGCTAATATCGGCGCTTGAAAGCAGTCTTAAGTTGAGTCAGAGCTGTTCTCTTCTGTGAACGTGCATTCGTGCAGAAAACCTTTGTTCACACTGCTGGAGTCAAGAAAATAACTGCCAGCATTTTCACATGAGGTTGACTAAGCTTTATATTTAACAAGAAATACCTCTTTGGATGCTTGGCTTTTATAATTTAAGAAAGAAAGAAAGAAAGAAAGAAAGAAAGAAAGAAAGAAAGAAAGAAAGAAAGAAAGAAAGAAAGAAAGAAAGAAAGAAAGAAAGAAAGAAAGAAAGAAAGAAAGAAAAAGAAAGAAAGAAAGACCAAATCAAACACTAAAATCAAATCTAAAAAAATATCACATTGCAGAAGTTACACTACCGTTTAAAGGTTTGGGGGGTCTGTAAGATATTTAGGTTACACTTTATTTTAAGGTGTCCTTGTTATTGTGTAATTATGCATTTAAGTACTATAGTATTACTTAATTACATGTGCTTACTATAGGGTTCGGGATAGGATTAGATTTTGGTTTAGTGTTAGTTGCATGTAGTTATGTAAAAATAATAGTTATTGATATAGTATACATGGAACGTATGTAACAAAGGACACTAAAATAATGGGTTTCCGATATTTTAATGCTTTTGAAAGTCTCTTATGCTCAAAGGCTGCATTTATTTGATAGTGAAAACAGTAAACTCCTTCAGAAATCATTATAATATGCTGATTTGCTGCTCAAGAAACATTTTTTCATCATTCCTTGCATTTATTTGAAAACAGAAAATCTTTTGTAACATTTATAAATGTCTTTACTGTCATTGTTGAACAATTTAATGCCTCCTTGTTGAATAAGTTTAGTAACAATTTATTTTAAGGTGATGTAGTTACATGTTAACTTACTAAATGTACTTAGAATAGTAATACCGGTAACAGTAAATTATGCATAATTACAGTAACTAACCCTAAACCAAATCCTAACCGTACCTCAATAGTGAGTAGTACATTTAGTTAGTTAATATTACTCAGTACTTATTTGAGTAAGTACAACATAACTACATCATCTTAAAATAATGTGTAACCAAAAGTGAATTTCTTTCAAAGACAAACTTTTGAAAAGTAGTGTAAATGAGTTAAATATGATCCTTCATATCAAGAAAGATACTACTCTAGAAGACTGAAATGAGTGAAACATGCCTCACCTGAGGTTGCCAGTCTTAGAGTAGGGGTCGATGCATTCATCTCTAGACAAGATCCGATGAGAGAAGAGTTTCTTTTCAGGGTCTAAAAAACCTTTTTAAAAAGAGAAAACGTGCTATAAGTGAGAGAAAGAGAGAGGAAAGAATAAAGTGTAAATTAGAGCGGGAAGCAGAGCTATAAACAGTGATTTCGCTCAGACCGCATTGAGACTATTTACAACTGTAATAAAAGGAAAAACAGGAAAAATAAAACGAATCAATGCTTTTATGTTTTCAAAGGTGCAGCGCTGACAAGCTTTCAATCTCCTGTGTGCGCTTCCTACATAAATCAAGACTTTAAATGAGAAAAGTTGAGCAATTTCCTTTATTCTCTTTTATCTCCTGATGTTGTGTCCACAACCAGACTACAGAATCTGGGTTTATGGGAAGTACTGATGCCAAGATGCCAAAAACTTGAGACCTCTTTAGGTCTCGCTCAAAAGGTGGTACATACACCTGAAAAAGAGAAACTTAACGAGATCTACTGTGCCAAATAAATCCTGCAAAATCCTACCTGAACTAAAACCAGACTGTACTCTCTCCAAGCATACCAACTACACACATCCCTTAATAAAATCTCTGAACTAGATAAAAGAATGAATGCGTCACACATAACGATTGCCATTATAGTATATAGGTTATATTATAGATGCCTATACAATGGAACATCAGTAAACATATATTGTTTATTGGTCATTAAGCAGATGCTTTTATCCAACGCAGTTAACGGGACACTGAATGCTGGGACAGTCCTTGCAGATGACACTTTTTTTTGCACTAAATATCCAAACACAGCAAACAATGTACTTATCCTCAAACTCAAAATACTTGAATTTGAACAAATGCTGCCACCTGGTGCCATAGTGAATTCAATTCTGGTGTCATACACAATTCAATCTCTTACGCAAACACTGAGTTATAAGACTGTTTTGCATGTTTACCATTCAAAATTAAAAAGTCTGATCGCATAGATAGATTGCAAAGATCGCTTATTAACTGAATTGAAGTATCATGTTTGTAGCACAAATGGAGCAGGACAAGTTCCACATCTAAGTGTAATATTAGGGTTAGGGGTTTCTTTGCACTGAGCCGTACAGCGTCCATCACATCATAGTAATGTACCTGCAATGGTGTGAGCATATAAACGGCTGCCAAAGGTGAAGACGTGCAGCTCATAGAGTTTGGCGATCTTTTCTAGAAAGTCTTTGCAGTGAGGCCGCAGTCGTGTATGAAGCATAGGCTCCCCTCGTCCTAGCTGGAAATGAAAGATTCCCTAGAAAAAAAAACATCGCAAAGCAGTTAGAGAAAGGAAAAGATCAACACCATTAGAAAATTATAGAATTTATACAACCGTTCAAAAGTTTGGGGTCTGTAGGATTTTTTTATTTTATGCTTCTGAAAGAAGTCTCTTTTGCTCATCAAGGCTGTATTTATTTGGTCAAAAATACAGTAATAACAGAAATACTATGAAATAAAAATTCAATTTAAAATGAATTTTCTATTTTAATATATTTAACATATCCCTGTGATGGGAAAGCTGAATTTTAAGTGTCACATGATCCTTCAGAAATCATTCGAATAGGCTGATTTGCTGCTCAAGAAACATTTCTTATAATTATCAGGGTTAAAAACAGTTGTGCTGCTTAATATTTTTATGGAAACAGTTATATTTTTTTCAGGATTCTTTGATGAAAGAACAGTATTTCATCTGCTTCAGAGTGAAAAGCAAGATTGTATACATATTCTGCTGCATTTCAATCCTGCCCAGCTGTAGCAGGGGCTTTTATGGGCATTCATTTCAAAATAATTGTTCTGGACGCTTTAAAAGCAGCACGCTGACAAATGTTCTGAAAGCAGACATAATGCGTTCTTTGAGGAAACCATTTGAGCCTTTGATAGCTCAGTTAATGGTCTAGTAATTGTTGGGTATAAAGATCTGAAATAGATTTTTGTTTCAGCTGATCTACTGAGTGAATGCATGCCGGCAGAATGAAAGTATAACTCCTATGAGAAGAATGAATCGACAATGGAAGATAGCAAAGAAAAGGAGCATGATGCAGTCATTTAAAAGAAATCAATCAATGCTCGGATGCATTTAAGCTCTTCACATCAAAGCTTCTAGTTACAAGCACAATCGCTTGAGTTCACAGAAACATGCAAATTCGATCACTAAAAAGTCTAAAGAAAACCTTACGGCTGTCTATATTTTCTTTTATTGCTGTTGTTAGTGTTAACTCAAAGGTACTCGAAGGTACTGTGGATAAATCTGTTGAAGCCATCATAACATACAGCACATCAATGACGGATTAAACTAATGCCTTAAAAATGTCATAAGAGCACAAAATAAATCAATGGATGAACCAAAAGACAATCAATGCTACTATAATGACGGAATAAATCACTAAAACCAGCCAAACCGGTACATGATCCATGAAAAATAAAATACGGAGTAGTAACAAAGTTTTTAAAAGTTTACAATCATCAAGATTTATTTCAATTGATCAAAAGGGGCAGTCATTATATTTATGATATTATAAAAGATTTATATAAAGATTATGAAAGACAGGATTATATAAGATTATAAAGATTTATTTTTTGCTGAATTCTGAATTTAAAAAAATTATTGATGGTTGAATGAAAAATTAAAAGCATGGTTTCCACAAAACCATGAAGCAGCACATAATAAGAAATGTTTCTTGAGCACCAAATCGGATCACATGACACAGAAGACTAGAGTAATGAGGCTGAAAATTCAGCTTTGACATCACAGGAATAAATTACATATTATAATATATATTCAAATAGAAAACAGTTATTTTAAATTGTAATATTTCCCAAACATTTGAATGCTAGTTTAATGTGATCTTTTACTGTTACCTTGTTGGACATACGCTGGCAGTGCTGTTCAGTGGTGTGGATCAGCGTTTGGTCCAGATCCACCATCAGCACTAACTTCCTGTTCCTGTGAAGTTTTTGCTGGTCCTCTCGGCCAAGCTGCTCTGCTTGCTGCTCACAGACACACAAGGACAAAAAGACACAGAGTATGTACACCGGTCACTGATGGTGGAAGTAAAAGTTCCGTTCACAAACCGTTTTATGTCCCATAACACTCAAACATGAACTTGAGAAAAACGTTTGTTGGATCTTAATGATTTCACTTTTCATACTTAAAAGTAGAGCTGCACATTTCTGGATAAATTGAGGGGTTTTTTTTATATAGTTTTGTTTAAAATAGAGATCACGTTTCTTCCTCGATTCTGAATAGACAACGAAACAAAATAGCATGTAATTTAATACAGGTTCTGAAGTCTATTAAAAAATATTTTATTAATTTGAATTTAAAAAAAATCTTTTGATTTTTGACTCACTCGTAAGACTTCACCTGTTTAATTACTAGATTAATCAGCATTTTTGAACAAATCTCTTAAATGAATAATTCAATGACAAATACCGGTACAATTTAAAGTCCATTGTCGCCACCTACTGGTGTAATGATGTAATTGATACATTTTTTATTTGATGCGTCAAGTTACTTTCAAAAGGTGATTTACTTGATTTTGATCACGCTACCGTAGACATCAGTGTTTTCATCTAAACTATAACCTTTTATCCTAGTATTTCTGTAATAATTTGAATTATTGTAATACAGAAATAATTCTGTGTGGACACTCAGCGGGAGTGCCAACAGATTTGAAAGTTCATTGTGATCGTACTCGTCAAAGGTTTAACACAGACAGCCGAACCATGTGTTTGAATCGAGATCGCAATCTTTTAACGATTGATCGTGAACTTAGAAGCTGAAGTGTGTCATTTTTAAAAAGCTCAAAATATTGCCTCAATGGTAGATGAGGGGTGTTTTAACTAATGAATAGAGAGCAACTGTCAGGTTCTGGAAGGAATCGAGTCAATCAACTGAAATATCCATTCATTTTCTCCATTGAAAAAATGTAATTTTAATGGTAACTTTTAAATATTTTCAATAAACATTTAAAAACAGCCCTACTGTGAGATAAGAGGTTGTTAATCAATGGTATATGCTTTTGTTGAAGCCATCAGCCTGCATCATTTCAACTTATTTTAAAATAATCGTGTTTAATCAAGAGTTTCTGGTGAAAAACTACATTACCCATGATGCTGTGGGTAGAAAATTCTATCAAACAGAATCACGGCAATCAAATTGCAAAAGTACTCTGCAGGGACAGCCCATTCATATGAATGATTAAATCGAGTTAACCTCCCTACGCACATATATATATATATATATATATAATGCAAATTTTGTAATAAATGTAAAGTATATTGGCCCTCATTTACAACACGATTGGGAGGATATTGGGCGTACGGTCATTTCCAATATGGACTCGAGCAGTCGCTATGATCAAATCTCACATAAGGTCTCAGCTTGTGTAGCGCTACGTAAGTTTTTGAGTTAGCGTGACCTTGCGTGCGGCACAGTGAATCTGGTGGAGAATTGTAATGAGAGCATTTTGTTCATTTAGATAATTTTTCTGACTGACAACCGAAGCTCATCGGTCGATCATTAACCGTTAAGATTAGAATGTCAAATTAAATTAGAATAGATGGGTGTATGTGACCCATTAAAAATATATATTTGGAAAATCTTTTGAAGGAAGATATTTTGAAGAATGTTGTTAACTAGACAGATGATGAACCCAATTGACTTCCATAGTAGGAAAAAATCAATGGGGACCATTAACTGTTTGGTTACCTACATTCTTCAAAATATCTTATTTTGTATTCAGCAGAAGAAAGAAATTCATACAGGTTTGAAACAACTCGAGGTTGAGTAAATTATGACAGAATTTTCCAAATTGGAAAATTAAACCATTCGTTTAAGTACACAGTGTTGTACCTTTGTCTTTTTCCGATTTCCATATAAGTATTTACTTCAAATAAAAGCCTGTAATGTAATTCACCTCACAGCTGCTTGATTTGTTTCATAACAAAGACTTTTTAAAAATCCCTATGAAAAAAATGAATGGAAAAAATACTTCTACAATCTACCATCTATCTACACTCTAATACACACCTTTCAGAATCTCCATCCTCACAAATAGCAAACTCACTCACCTCTGAGCTGACCATCAGCTCGGGAACACTGTGCACCATGGAGACGGTCGCTGTAGAGATGGGCACCTGCTGCTTTCCGTTCTTGCTCTGTAGTCTGGAAGGCAGAAAAAATGTAAGTGCATCTTCAGGACCATCTAGTTACTTAAGCACACTACCAGAAATATCTCTGAGAGCCGAGACAAGATAAAAACAGGAAAAGACAATAATAGCTTCTTCTGAATGTCACCTGACAGACGTCATTTCACTCTTTTAAGGTAAGAGGAAAACAATTCTGTACTGGAGATTAACGGTGCAAAAACAAGATGTAGACTCACTGAGTTAAGTCTTGTCCACATTCTGCACACAAGCCCTTCATTACAATGGGATGACTGCATTCGTCCACTTTTGCTATCACACACCTGCCAAAAAGACAAAAATGTGTAGAAATAAACAATACAGGTACAATAAATGCACTTTATACACATATGCTTGTAAACAAGTAAAACTCTATGTGCATCATTATAGAAAGATTTCACTCAATGGACTGTGAATATGTGTGAAAGGCTTCTCTTCAAATTCCAGTACAAACTGTTGTTTTTATAAATAAGCTAATTTTCAGTAAAAAAAAAACATTTGATCAATGTGTATAATGCTCACAGCACCCTCTACTGTGAAAGATGGCAAAAAAAGCAATCAAAAACGACATTAATTCTCATTAAATAAGCTGGACTATTTTAAAAAATAATAATACTTGATAATAGGCATAATTTACATCACACCCATGAATCATCACCTAACTGCTAGTCGTCATAGGCAATAGGCTATTGGATTAGGGAATCTTTAAATTGTAATGTTGAATTTTTGGTTAATAACATTGTGGTTTTGGCCAATTATTTTATACATAAATGTAGTTTTTTTTTTTTTTTTATTCCCTTTCTTTCACATTTCCAGAAGGAACTGGTGATCATCTTCAAAATCCTTAAAACTTACGAATAACAAAAATTAACAAAAAATGCCGTAAGCTGTGTAATCACTTAGCAGTGTATTTTGATGATTAACCTCCTTGTGTAAGATTTCTCCGTTATTTATCTTTATTTATTTATTTATTTATGTATTTAATGAAATAGTAGTTATGTTTTGCTGTTATCAGGATTTGTTGTAATTATATTAATTTTGTGTTTATTGAGGCATGTTTTGTATTTCACTCAGCAATGCTTTTAGTATTAATACTTTAAAAGAAAGAAAAGGAAGAAAAAAAACACTCAAGACACCATTTGAATCATGATGAACTAACTTTCACAAAACTCATTTTAATATCTTAAAATGTTAAATATATTAGTGGGGTCTTTGCTCCCACAACTTAAACATTTATGCAACAAACCTGCTGCTGGACATGTAAACATTACGGTATCATGTGAAAAGTTGATTTTACACGTTTTTCTTCCACTACTAGACTGATTTATTCCGCCTGCATGCGTTCAACGCCAACGACACACCCTCTTCCAAAGCCCCGCCCTCTACATTCCTGTTAGCCAATCCGACGGCAGCAAAGAACGACGCACAAGATGATTGACTGTCAGAGAACGTTTCTGATTGGATAAAAAGGGCGGGCCGCTCCCCCAACTCTTGTTTTGCTGTTTACAGAGCTTAGGGCTATCAGAGCTTATCTATCTCTCAAGAACACTGTTCAGTGGTATATGTCAGATAATACGAACAATTTCTGGATGATATTAAAACAGTCACTTCCAACACCTTTACATGTCATTAAACGTGTTTATACTGGACGCGTGGAAGTTTAGCAACTGCTGTCACGAGCGCAGGTGAGCGCCAGTGCGCGTGCCACTTAGCTTAGCGCGAGCACGCACAGCGAATGAGCAAAAGCAACAAATATAAACGTAAAACGGTATGTCAACTGTTAATTCGTGGAGTGTGTGATGGCCAATACAGCCACGAGAGCGCGACTTACCCGGGCGCGATGACCTGCCCGAGTTGACAGCACAGTTCCCGCACAACTCCAGCGCGGTCCGACTTCAGCTTCCTCTCGGGCGCTCTTGACTCGCTCTCTGCGGCACAAACCGCGATGACAGAGTCAACGTTCACCTGAGCTCCGGGTTTCACCTTCCACTCGAGCAGCCGAAGGGGACGCGCTCCAGCGGGGTAGCGGATCTCCGTCACCTGCACCGTGGGGCCCTCTGCTGCCGCACCGCCGGAGTCTACAGACTCCTCCATCACAGCTTCGCACTTCAGCCACACACACGCGGCGGACCGCAGCGAGCGCGTAATGACAATTAATAAAAGGAGTAAAAATCTCTAAAATAATCCAGAGACGTGTAGGACGATAAAGCGACGAAAACGAGCTGTAACGCAGGACAGGCTGAAGCGCAGGTTCACTCTTCCCGCCCGTAAACAGGAAACACAAGGCTGCTGCACGAGCGAGATTTCTTCCACTTCCGGGAGACTTTATCACTCTTCATCTAAATAAACTACATTTATATAAGAGTATAATCTGTACAATATGATACATATACTAATAACAATTATGTACGTATAAGTATATAAATATAAAAAATGTCAATTTATTAAATAATGCATTAAATATGTAGTCATATCAAACTGCTGGTTCAAAGTAAATCTGACTTGCATTTGTACCAAACTGTATATGTATCCCCTCCCCCTTTTGAGACAGACAAACCCCTGCTTTATGATGTAATATGATGAAATATCATGATCATACCATCTGTCAAGGGATTAAGCAGCGCGTCATCGCAACGTCTAAACATTTTGGTTTTGGGGTATATTTTCACATTTGTTTTTACTTTGGTTGAATTTCAAAGCTGGATTTACATCATCACTAAATAATTTATTCAAAATACGATCGAAGTGGAATGTATCTGTTATATATTTTCATGTATGCATTTGGCAGAACTTTCTATGTTCTTTTAATCAATGTGTTGCCATTTTGCACTGTTCTAAATCTAAATATTATCAATATTCTGAAACACTGGAGAGAATTACTCCAAAGTAAAGAAAAGTCCGTAGATTCATCTTTGCAAATTAATTTAACTTACTTTTTTTATTTAAACCTAGTTTAAATTTAGTTTAAGTTTACGTACGTATGAATTGCGTATGTAGTTTTGTTTGGGGGGGGGGGGGGGTATTTTGCAATTTTGTGTAATGTCCCTTTAATTAAAGGCATACACTGCACTTCACGTAAACATATTTTTTTACTTAACATTTTTTTTCTGTATGTTAACATTTTTATTTAGTTTTCGACTGAATTTGAGTGCTTAAGTTTTTCCAAAAACACTCATTTTTATGAGGGGGAGCACGATTTCGCGTCAGACCACTGTCACGTGACTGATGATGTCACAGCAGGCTCTTTCCCAACTGTCCAATCAAACTACACGCGTCCGTGATCTTGAAGCGCGAGGAAGTGTCCGCGAGAGCGAAGTCACAGTCACTCATGCGATCATCATCAGCCCGACCGGACCGGACACATGGCGGCAGAGACATTTAGATCGGTAAGCGCAGTATCCTCGTTATAGCCTCTCACTTCTGCTGTTGTTCAATCGATCAGTAAGTTGCTTATGTGCAAGAGCTGCCTGATCAGTATCATGCAGTCAGATTCTCTATTAAACAAAAGGTCACTGAATTTCGATTTCACACTTGAGATACATTTAAATGGAAGATATATTCCATGTCATTATCCAGTCTGGAAGTGCAGGTCTGATCCTGAATCAGCAGTCAAGGCCAGAGGAAATGTCAAAGCATGCCTTGTTTTTTATTACTGTACGCCGTAATAAATCCCAAACTAAAGACTAATTGTTTTGTCCAAGTATAAGAATAAAAGTAAGTTAAAAGAAAGACTGCCTGTCCTGCAGTCTGACACTTGACAGCACCCTTCACATTACCATGGTAGCCATAGTTTAAATAACATAGTTACTAGTTCTGTTACCGTTTACTATTGTAACACTCCTTTAAACAGTGCATAAAAAAACGTTCAGAAGCTTCATTATGATGAATTTAATTTTTGATGACAATGGTGACTAATACCATAGACTTAAAGGGACTTTGATTATGCCAAGTTTTACAATTGTGACACTGGCTGTAGTGCAGTGCTTCTCAATCAGGGGACTGGAGCCCACTAGGGGCCTCAAGATTACTTACAATGATTTAAAGGGATACTCCACCCAAAAATGATAATTCTGTCATCATTTACTCACCCTCAAGTTGTTGAAAACCTGTATGAGTTATTTCTTCTGCTGAACACAAAGCAAGATATTTTGAAGAACGATTGGAACTTTGGCACCATTGACTTCCATAGTATCTTTTCTACTATGGAAGTCAATGGTGCCAAAGTTCCAATCGTTCTTCAAAATATCTTCCTTTGTGTTCAGCAGAAGAAAGAAACTCATACAGGTTTGCAACAACTTGAGGGTGAGTAAATCATGACAGAATTTTTGTTTTTGGGTGGAGTATCCCTTTGTAACCTCATGTAACCGAAGCTGCTATACTATTTTCTTCTCTATTGTGACATATATATATCAGAGTGAAACGGCTTCTCGAACAAGAAAAAATTGTTGGACGTGACTAAGTTTGTCAAGTTTTGCTATGGTTTGCTATTGCTGTGATGTTATGTGAGTGTCAGGTTGTTCTGCCCTCAACGCCAGCTAACACATCAAAGAGAAGAAATGTTGCTGCAAGAGAGAGGGGAAAATCTGGAAAAGTAACCATTTTTTCATAAATAGTATATCTTTTTCTATTTATGTCAAGCTCTAAAATATTTTATTGGGTAGAAATTGTCATTAAATTAAAAAAAAAATCCTTATCCTTAATTATTATGCAGTAAATTACAAACAACTATAGAAATCATGGGATTTTGTAGTGGACAATGGGGGACCTTAGAGTAAAAAAGGTTGAGAACTACTGCTACACAAAACAAAACGTAACATGGTACTAGGCTACTACTGTGTTTCATTGAATTTTTTCTTTTACATGTGCCATAACAATCCAACATATTTTGGATATGCAACACAGTAGTACCATTGTGTTTTTTAAATACTTTGTAGTGGCATGTCATTACCAGGGTACATGAATATTGTAATTTACCTATTAATCCTGAAAATGTGCTTAGTTAGTTACCATCTGATACCATGGCACTGTCATGGTACTTTTGTCAGGGTTACTATAGTATTTAGGCTGGATCTGTTGTTACCCAGAACATTTTTGGAAGGGGATTGATTTAAAGTCTCTTTCTTGGACAGAAGCTCTCTGTTTGGAACATTGGCTCACAGAGATTTTGCCGACTTGTGCCGTTGTGTGTAAGAGAACAAGCGGCTGTTGATAGGCTGTGTTTATCATACTCTATAGAGACCTTTAAGCTGGACCACATCCCTGACCTGTCCACAAATCAACTCGCCTGAGTAAAAACATTTTGTTCCCTGCTTTTATAAACATTCCCCCTTCTTTCACGTTTCCTCCACGGCCTTGATGGCGAAACTCTTGTGTTGCGGTGTACAAACTGAACTGAATCAGCATTGAACTGAATTTAGCTGAATAACAACACTATTTTCTTCTGTAGAGCTGCTTTACACCTGAATTTGAATTGTCCCCATATTTGATGATAATGTTTGCATCATTTATCACCATTCTCCTGTTTAATACTGTGAAGTATACTTGTATAAGTGCCATAAAAACAAAGGTGACTTGATTTGTATGAAAACACACCTCAGGTTCATAGATCATCCCTTGAGCTATTTTAAAAATGCTTGCAGGTGAAAAATGTACATTTTCTTTCTATATACATGTCAACAATTCGCTTGAATCTTCAAAATCTAATAATCTGTGTCCGTAGACATACTAAATGTTAATTATATTAAGTTTGTTGGTCTCTCAACATGTACTGTAACACATTACCTGAGTGAACTTGCAGTTTGACTGGTGTTTAATTTGTATTGTCTTCGTCTTCAGTTAAGGCTGTGTCGGCGTCACATGTCTCTGTTACGGAGGTGTCCTCGGCTCATAGTCCACAAGAACATCAGAAGTTCTTCTCCTCACACAGGTGGGTTTCATTTGCTTTATGGGGTCTGACTTCATTTTTAATGGTGAAAACACTCTGGATGTTATAGTAGATATATGAAGAAGATTGATGCTGGATTGTGTTCTGTTCCTCTAGAGTTGTAAAGAGTCACAGGCTCTTTAGGAAGCTGTTGTTTGGCGTCTCGGCGGGCTTGCCGCTCGTGGTCGGGGTGCGATATGTGGTCTCAGAGCCCAGAGAGAAGAGGAAGATGAAGATACTAGCGGAGGGAGTCGGGCGCTTCTGCAGGTCAAGCTCTTTAAGAATCTTGTGTAAAATAACATTATTTAATATCAGAATCTGCTTTGCTAATATTAAATTCTGTTATATACACTACCGTTCAAAAGGTCAGTATTTGTTTTTAAAGAAATTAAGACTTATTCAGCAAGAGTGCAATAAATTGATCAAAATAAAGACATTTCTAATGTTACAAAAGATTTCAATTTCAATAAATGATATTCTTTTTAACTTGCTATTTATCAAATAATTTACTTTTCCACAAAAATATGAAGCAGCACAATTTTTTTCAACCTTGATAATAATAAGAAATGTTTCTTGAGCAGCAAATGCTTAAAATGCAGTAATAATAATGTAATAATGCTGAAAATTCAGCTTTGACATCACAGGAATAAATGTAATGTTTTACAATATATTCGTTTTGCAAACGGTTATTTTAAATTTTAATAATATTTCACAGTATTACTGTTTTTGCTTTATTTCTGATCTGATAAAAGCAGTCTTTGTCAGTATGAGACTTTTTTCCAAAAACATCTTACCAACCTTAAACTTTTGAAAGTTAGTGTATGGCATTATATAACCTATCAGGCTCTCTGATCTGTAGATGTCATATTTTGCCTTTGGTTTTGACATTGAGATGTGTATCTGATTCTGTGTCACGTCAGGTCTCTCTATGTCGGGCTGATGATATCAGCAGATTACTGGTGGACATCCAACATTGTTCTGCGGGGCTTGGATGAGGTAGGTTTAAATTTGGGGGGAGGGGGGTATTTCAAGTCTTCAATTGTTTGACAGGACCCCCACATATTTTTATTTGCTCACCCTCATGTTGTTTTAAACCTGTATGGCTTGAATGAATAAAAAAAAAACTCTTACGGCATTTTTCAAAATATCCCCAAAAGAAAGAAAGTCATACAGGTTTGAAGTGACATGAGGGACAGAATTTAAATTTTTTGGTGGAACTATGCCTTTAAACCTTTATGACGTTTTATGCACAAATATATCCAGGTCAAAACATTGTTATAAAAACAAGTAAACAGTAAAAATGCCGAACAATGTGAGTTCTAAACTTCCCGTCCCTGTCGCCAGAGCAGTCCAGAGTTTGAGAAGCTCATGTCAGCGTGTCATCAGAGAGCAGCCAGTAATATGGTAGACGGGGTCATCCAGAACGGAGGCCTGTATATTAAGCTGGGACAGGGACTGTGTGCATTCAACCATCTTCTACCTCCAGAGTACATCCGCACCCTGCATGTGCTGGAGGATAAAGCGCTCAACAGAAGATACAAAGAGGTGAGCAGCTTCAGGTTAAGAAACAGAACACATTAAGATTCAGCTGGAATCTATTTATCACTTTTATATCAAATCCATCTCGATCCATGTTGTTCTAGGTAGACGCTTTATTCCAGGAGGACTTCAGCATGACTCCAGATCAAATGTTCAGGACGTTTGACTATGAGCCTGTGGCTGCTGCGAGTCTGGCACAAGTACACAAAGCCGAACTGCATGATGGGACACCTGTGGCTGTAAAGGTGTGTTAGGGCTGCACATGATGACTGTTGATAAAATACAGTTTATGTGCATTTTACTTGATTCATCAGTTTGATGATATTTTAATTGGATAAACGTGATTTGATAGTCCAGTGCAGTATTGTACTGTTGTACTTGTTTTCAGTATTTGCAAGAACAGTATGAAGTGATGATCCAGTGGACACTGAATGATGCATTTACGTTGTTATGAGGATCTGTTGATGTGTGTTGTTCAGGTGCAGTATATTGATCTCAGGGATCGCTTTGATGGTGATATCAGGACTCTTGAGATTTTGCTGGACCTTGTGAAATCTATGCACCCCAGTTTTGGCTTCCGCTGGGTCTTACAGGTCAGTGCGGGAAATAAAATGCGTTTAAAAGTGCATGAAATCAAGTTACTCTTAAAACTACAGACTGAAAGGAATGTTAAAACATCCCACCGCTGGCCAGATGATGCGCAAACTACGTTTCATGACTGGATAAAGCAAACCAGCATCTCGCTAGTAAAGTTTTGATGTATGCGGATTGTAATCAAGTTAAAGGGATATTCACCCAAAAATGAAAATTCTGTCAGTAATTACTCACCCTCATGTCGTTCCAACCCCGTAAGACTTTTGTTCATCTTCGAAACACAAATTAAGATATTTGTGATTAAATCTGAGAGCTGGATCACTCCTCCATAGGCTTCTAAGGGATTGAAACTTGCCAGCCCCGAAAAGTTATTTAAGAAATCGTTAAAATAGTCCAAGTGACTACAGTGGCTCAATCTTAAGTTTATCAAGCGGCGAGAATACTTTTTGTGCGCAAAAAAAACTAAAATAACGACTTTATTTCAACTATTTATTTCCTTCTCTGTGGGCCTCGAGTCAGTTCACGTAGTGTAATAGCGTAGTGCTTCTGTGTTGTACGTCACACGCATCACACACATGACCAGCGTCGACCAATAGTGAGCCTACGTGTGACGTACAACACAGAAGCACTACGCTTTTACACTACGTGAACTGACTCGAGGCCCACAGAGAAGGAAATGAATAGTTGAAAAATGAAGAATTTTCATTTTTAGGCGAACTATCCCTTTAAATACGTCTGCGGTGACGTACAGGAGTCGTACAGCACGCGTGAGTCCGTTATTGATGTGCAAACAAACCGTATATGTCCGCTCTCGACGCACTGATCGCACATTGTATTTATGCATAGACACATTTCAGTACATTGTTTCCGCACACATTCAGGATAATGTTTTATCTGTCATGTGTATGTTTCTGTGTTTAGTCATTCTGTAGTATATAATGCAGTCAGGTCAAGGCGGATGGAAACAATCTCTCATTGTTTCCTTATTTTTCTCCATGATGCTGGTAGGACTTGAAAGGAACGCTGGCACAAGAGCTAGATTTTGAGAATGAAGGCAGGAATTCTGAACGTTGTGCAGAGGAACTCAAGCATTTTAAGTTTATAGTTGTGCCCAAAGTTTTCTGGGATCTGACCAGCAAGGTGAGAATCTTCATATGATGGTGAAGTCTTTCTTTGGTCTCCAGCTTTCACACATACACTACCAGTCAAAAGTTTTGGATCGGTATGATTTTTAATGTTTATAAAATAAGTCTCTTCTGCTCACCAAAGCTGCATTTATTTGATTAAAAATACACACAAAAAACAGTAATATTGTAAAATATTAAATCAGTTGTTTCTATGTGAATATATAGTAAAGTGTAATTTATTCCTGTGATCAAAGCTGAATTTTCAGTAGACATTACTCAGTGCCACATGATTCTTCAGAAATCATTATAATATGATGACTTGATGCTCAAAAAACATTTCTTATTATTATCAATGTTGAAAACAGTTGTTGTTGTTATTATTATTATTACATTATTATTTCAGGATTCTTTGATGAATAGAAAGTCCAAAAGAACAACATTTATCTGAAATAGAAAGCTTTATTTACACTACCATTCAAAGGTTTGGAGTCAGTAAGAATATTTATTTTATTTTTTGGGGGGGGGGGGAATTAAAGGAATCAATACTTTTATTCATCAAGGATGAATTAAATTGATCAAAAGTTACAGTAAATACATTTATAATGTTACAAAAGATATATTTCAAATAAATGCTGTTCTTTTGAACTTTCTATTAATCAACGAGTACTGAAAAAAATTGTACACAACTGTTTTCAACATTGATAATAATTTGTGCTGGTTTTTTGGCATCAAATCTGCATATAAAGATTCTGAAGGATCATGTGACACTGAATACTGGAGTAATGAATGATGCTGAAAATTCAGCTTTTATCACAGGAATAAATTACATTTTAAAATATAGAAAATGGTCATTTTAAATTGTCATGATATTTAACAATATTACTGTATTCTTAATTAATTATTTTTTGTATTTTTAATCAAATAAATGCAGCCTGGGTGAGCAGAAGAGACTTTTTTAAAAACATTAAAATTCTTACCGATCCAAAACTCTTGACTGCTAGTGTAAATGGATACTAACTTGACTTTGTGCCCATGTAGAGAGTCCTTACAGCAGAGTTCTGTGATGGATGTAAAATCAACAACGTGGAGGAGATTCAGCGTCAGGGACTGAGTCTGAAAGACGTGAGTTCAATGGCATCTGTTAAAAATGAACTGGCTCGCATCACATCCATTAAATGTCCATAATTTCCTCTTGCTGTGTTTCAGGCAGCTGATAAACTCGTCCGCACATTCGCAGAGCAGATTTTTTACACCGGCTTTATTCACGCTGATCCTCATCCTGGAAATGGTGAGATTACTGTCATTATATGGCTTTATTTCTTATTGGGAATGAATGAATACATATAATGATGCTCAAAATTATGACCCAGACGTTCCTTCATGAGTGTCGCCCATGTGAAATATTGCTCATTTTAGTACTGGTAAGAAGAGGTCCAGATAAAAAAGCTGAGTTAGTTCTGTTGGATCATGGGCTGTATGAAAACCTCAGTAAAAGGTGAGAACATGAGAAACAAACACTACAGTCACTGGAATCAACATGAAACAGAAGGTGACAGGAAACTCTCCTCCCTCTCTCTCTCTCTCTCTCTCTCTCCTCTCCTCTCTCTCTCTCCTCTCCTCTCTCTCTCTCCCCCTCCTCTCTCTCTCTCCTCTCTCTCTCTTCTCTCTCTCTCTCTTCTCTCTCTCTCTCTCCTCTCTCTCTCTCTCTCTCTCTCTCTCTCTCTCTCTCTCTCTCTCCTCTCTCTCTCTCTCTCTCTCTCTCTCTCTCTCTCTCTCTCTCTCTCCTCCTCTCTCTCTCTCTCTCTCCTCTCTCTCTCTCTCTCTCTCTCTCTCTCTCCTCTCTCTCTCTCTCTCTCTCTCTCTCTCTCTCTCTCTCTCTCTCTCTCTCTCTCTCCTCTCCTCTCTCTCTCTCTCTCTCTCTCTCTCTCTCTCTCTCTCTCTCTCTCTCTCTCTCTCTCTCTCTCTCTCTCTCTCTCTCCTCTCTCTCTCTCTCTCTCCTCTCTCTCTCTCCTCTCTCTCTCTCTCTCTCTCTCTCTCTCCTCTCTCTCTCTCTCTCCTCTCCTCTCTCTTCTCTCTCTCTCTCTCCTCTCCCCTCCTCTCTCTCTCCTCTCTCCTCTCTCTCTCTCTCTCCCTCCTCATGTGACAGAGCGGCTCTGTGTCAGCTGTGGCGATCCATAATCCTGCGGGATGAAGCCGGCATGAAGACATATGCAAATCAGCTCGGGGTCAAAGGTAAAGCAGTTTTTCTTACATATTTTATCGTGACAAAAGGCAGTTATCTAATTTAAATGTATACTATTTAAATTCTGCTACTGAAACTTCTTAAAAATGTTTGTTATATCACAGGAATAAATTACATTTTAAAATATATTACAATAGAAAACTATATTGTAATTGCATAATTGTAATAAGTGTTAGTCTGGGTTTCCCCATATTTCACATTAGTGTTTGTAAAAAGTAGGGGTGTAACGATACCCTCATGTCACGATTCGATACATATCACGATACTGAACTCACGATACAATATTATTGTGATACACCTAGACATATGATAAAAGGTTAAAGGAGAACTCCGGTCAATTTTAACATTGAGCTCATTTTTTTGTACATTTGGTGTGCTGTCAGTACAGACAAAAATGACAAAAATCTGTGTTTCCGACACCGTGTTGTCCTCTTTTCAAAATTCGCACCCTGTTGACTTTAATGGGGCAAGTTCTAAACCTGCTTTTAGCCTCTTAACATCCTTGATTTGTCATTACAAGTGCACAGCCATGTGAGTGGTGTTATTAATAGTGACCACGGTCAATCTGACTGCAGTAGATGTGAAAGATATGAATAAAAATTGTTATTTCAGCCAGCTCACATACCTGTATTTTCTTCCTGTTTTTGGTCGAAGTCCACAGTAGTCGATTGTCGAGTTCGCGCGCGCGCGCGATCATTGGTAACTAGATAACTAAGGATCGCGCACGCAACTCGACAATCGACTACTTGGACTTGGGGCTGGTAACCCAATGCACAGGACAATAGTGACACCAGAATACAAATATTCATGATTCTGAAGCTGAAAATACAGAATTATTTTAGACGAATATGCTTGCACTCTGTCACTGACTAGATATATTAAAAATAACGTTTTTAACCGGTAACATAAGACATTTGGAATTATCAGGACCCACAAACATTCCCCCATTGCATTATTATACATTATGTAGTTTAATGTAGTACTGACACCAAAACTCTGTACACTCTGCGTGTATTTTTGGTGAACTATCCACAATATTGTTGCCTTTTTGTATTGCGATATATTGTTACACCCCTATTAAAAAGTATTTTGATATTATCATATTCATTGCATCTTCCCAGAATACTTCCTGTTCAGTGAGATGCTTCTGCAGCGGCCAATCAACATGTGGGAAATGGGCCTGAGTAACATCCTGACTCGAGAGGAGACGTCGTACATGCGTGACATGGCCATGAACCGCTTTGATCAAATCATGCAGGTGTTGAAGTCTATGCCGCGGCCCATGCTGCTGGTGTTCAGGAACATTAACACGGTCCGCTGCATCAACATCACTCTGGGAGCTCCAGTCGACCGCTACTTCATCATGGCCAAGTGGTAGGGGACTAGGAAAGGACTAGCACCTGCTAGGCTCTAGTATTGACCCAAAAATCTTTGTATTTATATTCTTTTTATTGTCCTATTCCTTCTTGAATACTGTAGAATAACTGCTGCTTCATGCAAGTTTTCATATTTATGGTTCTGTTTGGAATTTTGATCTTGTTCAATATACTTGTAAAATAACTTTGTTTCAGTGCTGTGAGAGGATGGGGCAGAACTCTGGCCGATGACACCAGGATTCTTCCCAGACTGTCAGTCTTCCGCTGGTTCTGGTCCTTTTGGGAGAGCGTCAAGTTTGAATTCGCTTTAAGGTGATGACACTAGGACTCTATGAAATTGGATTTTTCGAAAGTGCTTTTTTTCTGTTTAAATTTTTCTGGATTCCATTTTAATAGTTAAATTAAATTTTAGTAATCAAAAAGCATGTCTAATGGCGCTTTTCCACTGCATGGTACGGCTCAGTACGGTTCGGCTCGCTTCGCTTTTCCACTGCATGGTATGACTCGGCACGGCTCGGCTCGGCTCGCTTTAGCTCGGTTTGCTTTTCCACTGCAGTTAGTACCGCTTCAAAGTGGGTGGGATCGTTATAGTTTATCCGCTCCTCGGCAACCAACGACGAGAGGAACGTCTGCACTTCATCCACTGAACACGATTCAGTCATTTCTTTTTTGGAAGTTTTTTTTCTTTATTTTTTCTTCAAGCAAGTGGTTTTAAAACAGGTGCTACAGCGGCGACTGTTACTGGCTATTTAAATCTAGCGGGTTTGATGTCTCGCAAATACAATGATGCTGGTAGTGACGATTCTGTCTGACCAATCAGTGATCTGCAGTGTTTTCACGTCACATTTTAGTATCGGTACGGTACACTTGGAACCTCAACAGAGGTGGTACCATTTAAAGCGAGCCGAAGCGAGCCGTACCATACCTTACCATGCAGTGGAAAAGCGCCATAATTAAGTGAAAGCATAAACGTACACAATTTAACTATTTGTTAAAAGTTAAACAAAAATTAAATGTTTAGGGGAAATACTTTTTTTATATAGTTAAATTCAATTTGAGTAATTCAACAGCATTTCTATTTAATTGGATTCATAAAACTTTATAAAAATATTATATATTTGAATAATGTTTAAATAATGTTTGAATTTTTCTGGATTTATAATTTAATATAAATGTATTGTATTAAAAAAACAGATATAATCAAATGAAGGCATAAAACATGAACAATTATTTAATCTTTTATAATGTAATTAAATTAAAATGTAAAAATTCTTTCCAGTTTTTGGCAAACAAAGAGATTCATTTTAAAACGTTAAAATTGAATTTCCTTAAAGTTTTAATATTTATTATTATTATTGCTACTTTAAATCTACTCTACATTCTACTGTATTGTAGTATGTCGTAGTTTCTTCCAATTAAACCAAACTTTTATTTTGGTGAGTTGTAATGAAGCCCTTTGAGTTTCTGTGTATTTGATTACAGCTTTATCACATGAAATGGTGAAATGCTGGTGAAGTGACTTTCAGGTTCATGAGACGGCAGACGCTAAAACGCAAGCATCATGCTTACTTGAGTTTGTGTAGTGGAAAAAACTGTACCACTCTTCAGAGACTTCGTACTTAAATGTTCGTTTTGTGCTTCAGTATTCAGACACTAGTCCATATCATGATTTGATATCTCAGTGGCAGATGAAACTAATATTAAACGGGAATCAAGCTTGCGGTTTTAGCACACTCTTGCCATGTTTGTGTAATATGCATCAGACGTCATTCTGTGTTCCTCCAGGTCAGAGATGGCGCTCATGAGTGTCACTCACTCTCTACTTAAGCTGCTGTCTAACTGCAACATCATCACGCTGGACCAGGACGTGTATCAGTTTCTGAAATGAAGCGTCACCTCTGAGCCTGGTTTCACTCATGTTGCATATGGCTTTGCTCTCAGTGCTGTTTGTTCTTTTAATGAGTTTCACTTGAGTTTGGGCTCTCAGGAACCTCTCACACACACTCTCTCTCTCTGTGTTGCTTTTCTTTTAAATAAGCGCATTTCACAGAAAGCCAAGCACTTTTTAATTTTGCTTTTATCAATTATGATGTTCCAGCGTTTAAAAGACCACTTTCATTCAAGAAACGGTGAGATCTACATTATTTTCTTCTGTAGACCTCAGAAACACAACAATGAATGTGAACACTACTTTGAACAAAGTACATGTTTATGCTTAAGACCTTTTACCTCATGAGGTTTAACATTTTATTCCAATGGCAATTACAGAATAACATTTTACTAATTATAGTTGTTAAATTGTGCCAGGTTATTTTGTATTTATACGGATTTCACTGATTAAATTGAATATGCAGTTGGAGCTGAGTGTGTAATAATCTACAATGCAATGTATGTTGAATGCAAATCATTTGTAAGAGGCTATTATTTCAGTTTTGTTTGTGTAATGTTTGAATTTTCCAGAGTCCAAACTGATGCACTTGTATCTCCTGGAGTCTCTATTACAATTGAAATTGGATAGTTCACCCATAAATGAATGTTTTTTCCAGCACTTGCTCGCCCTCAAGATGGGGTCCATCAACTGTCTGGTTATCAACATTCTTTAAAATATTGTCTTTTTTGTTCAAAAGAAGAAAAATCTTATATGGGTTTGGAACAATTTGAGGGTATGTATGTAATGATGATTTTCATTTTTGTGTGAACATCTCTGGCATAAAATAAAACCTTTCTATTTTGTAAATGCATCTTATTGATCATATTGTGAAAAAAATCATCATGTATGTTTCTTTCTTTTCTGACCTGGTTAATTAAAATGTCATAACTGGATCTTTTGGTGAGAATGACAGAACAGTGGTCTCCTCCACATTCGATTGCAAAGCTTGTATTCATTTTATCCTTCCATGCCCTACTTTTTTGATAATCCATTGTACCAGGATGTACATCACAATACAGAAGAAAAGATTTGTTGCTACTTCCGTTTCGTCGCGACTAACGCAGACAACAAACGGAAATCCATGAACCTCATGAACGCTGCCAAGCAAATTACATGGTTTATGGATTAGATTGTTCTTTTGGCAGTTTAGAGTGTTTTTGTCAAAGAAAATATGTGCTTCTTAGTTGTACCCTTCTAGTGGTCAAACTATCTGCAGACAGAGAGTGACCCGTATCCGTAGGGAAGAATAGTGACACTGAAAGCACTGGAGTATCCGCATGTTTGTCTGTTCTGAATGTCAAGATGCAAACTATGTTCATTTTCTTTTGGTTTTTACTTACAAAATATTCTATGAAATACAATACCATTTACTGCATTTCCTTTCACTCAACAACAAAAAAAAAAACAGTATGACAAATTTTAGTTTTCTGATTTTCTATCAAAACACAGAAATATAAAACAGCGGGCAGAAAGGGAATCTTCAGGTGAGAAAATACATTGAGAGTGAGAGCAGAAGCTCTTCAGAAGTGAGCAGTTACTCTCTCAATCTCCAGAAGATCATCCAAGATCTGAAACAAAGAGAAAGCAGAAAAGCTCATGAACAGGAAGGAAGCACATGTGGAGATTATTGTAAAAATTACAAAACAATTCCAATAACAAAACACTTGAACGCGATAAATCCAATTTCAGAAGTGGGAAGTAGGACAGTTCTGATGGCAAATGAAGCCAGCATTAGTGTTTGTAACGGTATGTGACCGTTGTTTGTTTTTTTGGCCACGTACAGCTAAGTGCTTCACTTCTTTTGGAACTATTTTTATTCCCAGAGGAGGAAAAAAAGCAGAATTTTTCAGAAGCACAGGTTAATTTAGATCAAGTTCTTGTCCCTGTTTAATTATACAAAATGATTTTTCAATATATTTCCAGCACTTGTTCATAATTGTCATCTCCTCTGCCCTGCACTGAGGGTGTATCCTTTCACTGCTCACTAAGGTAAATAAAGTGTGACAGTAAGTGTCTTGGAGTTCAGCACTCACAATGTCTGACGTTGTGCCGATCTTCTTGGCCAGTTCGCTTCGCTCCATGGTGCTGAGGTACAGGTACTTATTCAGCAGCTCTCCATCCAGAATGTTCTTCACAGCGTTCTGCAACGTCCGCCGGTCATAGTGCAGCATTCTGCAGCAATACACAGTAGGAAATGCTGAGAGGGTACAAAGAAGTGCACTAAAATATGCAACAAATGTCAAATCTGGCCAGGAAATGCCTTTTACTGAATATAACTTTTTAGTTATGCTCTGCCCTAAAATATTTATTGGCTTTTTATGAAATGCTCATGTAGAGTAAAATTTGCTCGCACGTCTGTCCATTAAGGGTCTCATTTGTAAAATGTTAAGTATTAATTAATATTAATTGTTTAAATCTGTTCCAAAGAAAAACGCAATTCCAGAGATACAATTGGAAATCTATCCTAATCTCTAAAAGAAATTCCTAAAAAGTTCATTGGTCAAAAGTGTTGAATCCCAAGTAGTGTAATGCAATGACAAGCTGGAACGGTGTAGGGTTTCGCTGATTCGCGTCTCTCAGGACGTCAGCAGTACTAATGAGAAGAATCAGTACCTGAAGGCCTTTGGGTTGAGCCCAGCATGATGTGGCAGCATGGTGGTGAGGGCGTTCTGCAACATCAGCAGTCTGCGGTACGTCTTCTCCTGCATCGGCAGAAGCATGCCGACGCCACCGTCCAGCGTAGCTGCACAGACACAGAATCACAGTTAGGTTTCTAATGAACTGGTTTAACTAGTTGGGGAATTATAAAATAATGATAGCTCAATGATCATGTTTCATGAATGTTGGTTGCTAGGTTGTGAATGTGTTCAAAAGCCTCTAGAGAAGCAGGTGAAGAGACTCACCGAACCAGGTGATGTGTTTGTTATCCCAGGTGAGCGCTTTTTTGCTGGCCGTGTCCAGAGTGCCACGGCATGGCATCCTCCATAAGGCGTTCACGTGAGCGCCCACGTTAAAGTCTGCTCGTCGCAGCAAACGCATGCCCCCGAAACTCTCTTTGGCTAAAGATGGTACAATGAAGGACATTTGATGTGAGACACTGGGAAAGAGCAGTCTAAAAGTATTGCAGAAAGGATTAAATGACTCACCTTCAGGCAGGTACATGTAGACCAACAGGTTTTTGTCTCTGTCTGAAACTAAGAAAGGGTTTAAGAAATTCAAATGAGTGACGTTTACAAGATTGTTTAAGCATAAAACAAGATGGTAAGTCACTTACCCAGAAAGCCAAGCTGGTTATTGTCCACCATAAATTCAATGCTATAAACTTCCAGGGGCTTTGCATCCTATGATGAAACAAAAAGAAACATTGAACAATCAGACCTGTACACATCTTTGACTTCAAAGTATTTATCAATTTGTCACTATAAGCTTTGCGTTCAATTGACTCCGTCTGGCTGGTTCCTCAAGTGAGGACCCTTATAAGAAGTGTGCTTAACTGGACTGAATGTGCACTTGTGTACTTCAAATCTTAAAAGAGTATTTAAAAAAAAAAATTACTTTCAGAGAACATGATAATGAAATAGGCCATACTTGTATCATTGAATATATGCAATTCTAAATATATATTTAAATAAATGACATACAAGTTTCAATAGAAATATCATTAAAGTATAGTTTAGTTTTAGTTTAGTAACTGTCAGTACATTCGGTAGTATACTTTAACCATGTCACAGACAATAGAAATAATTTTGAAATTACATATAAATGTGGGTCAAAAAAGCACTGTAAAGTTCAGCTAAATATTTCATCTAAATGTAAACTATAATACATTTTCATTATATTGTATTAAATAACATGCAAATAAGTGTCTGAAAACATGCTATGTTCACAATTAAGTATATTCTTTTTAAAGGGGGGGTGAAATGCTTTTTCATGCATACTGAGTTTTTTACACTGTTAAAGAGTTGGACTCCCATGCTAAACATGGACAAAGTTTCAAAAATTAAGTTGTACGTTTGATTGAGTATTTCTGTGCCAAAAATACTCCTTCCGGTTTGTCACAAGTTTCGGAAAGTTTTTTTCGAGTATGGGTGTGTGTGACGTCAGGTGGGGCGGAATTTCCTTATACGGTCCTAAGAGGGCACTTCTCCCGGAAGGGCGCGCGCGCACCCGTAGACCAGAGCGAGAGAGCGAAAGCAGTACGCCCATCAAAGCGCTGTGCTCGGCTTTAGGCAAGTTCAGTTCTACGCCGGATTTGCAGATCGTCTAATGCCATTGCTTAAGGATGGAGCAGTCCCAACGATAAAGGTTCACGGTCGTGCGTTGGAACCGCAGGCGGTGAGTAAAACTGCTTCAAATGTCTGTGTTGTTAGCTATCGGCGCATAAGCAGCGCCCACACGGCACGCCTCCGGCCGCTCGTTTCTTTCCGGAAAGACTCGGTACAGCCTATCTTTCTTTTATAAATATAATAAAACTAAAGACTTTTTGGAGATATGAAGGATGCAATACTACTCTATAGGTACTCAAGATTAACATGAGATTGACTGAAACTGAGTGTTTCACCCCCCCTTTAAGTATATTATTTCCGTGATGAGTACTCTTTTTAAAAGTATGCTAAAGTGTATTTCTGGACTTTTATGATAAATTTACAGTGCTATTTTGTTATTTTTTGGAGTTTGACTGCTTTCATCCTCATTCATTTTGATTGTATGAAAAGTAACAGCGTGAACATTCTGTATTCCACAAATGAAACGTATGTGTTTGGAACTAGTAAATGACAGCATGTTCATTTTTGGGTGAACTATCCCTTTAAATCCAACTAAATCAAACAAGGAATTGACTGCAATTGACTGATATGTGACTGCAAACTCATGACAGGTTACCCTGCTGACGAGCGAGAGCGTCTTGCTCTCTTCCTGGTAGCGCAGCAGAGAGACGCTCTTCATGACATCAGCAGCGAGGATGAAGTTCTTGATGCTGTGCATCTGATGGATGTAAAGCTGCGTGTCGATGAAGGCCATGCCAGTCAGATCATTATCCCTCAAGCTCCATAAGAAGATCTGCACACACACAAACACACACAACCCATCATACAGAATGAACAGAAATTGCATTCTATTTTTTGTGATGCAGCACATGTGACCGTGCAGTACCTTCTGTCCGATGGCAGACACCAGGTATCCACTGCAGTGACATAGAGCTGTAACGGGTCCTTTCTGCTCCTTCTCATACAGCACTTTAAACTTATTCTTGGTGAGGGGCTGACCGGGCTCTGGAACAACCTCAATCACATCCACAATCAGGATCTGTCAGGTGGAATGAACCCAGATCACAAGTTTGATGAAAAGGATTTACAGAAGCAGGGGGCTGCACGATTTGAACAACAATTATGGAAAGATGATTGGCTCATGTCGCGTTCACAGTTGCACATTAAAGCGACTCAAACTTGGGATGGAATTTGTGTGGAGCAGCATTTAATGCTTGTGTATAAATGTCCCTTCACTCTGAAACAGGCATCACAAATATTTATGGAATTAAATAACAGCCGTTGCGATATATAAATATACTTCCATTTCATTAAAGGGATAATTCACCTAAAAATTAACTTTAGCCCATGATTTACTCCCTCAAGTCATCCTACTTGTACAATCAAGTTATATATAAAAAAAATTCCTGGCTCTTCCAAGCTTTATAACGGCAGTGAATGTTTGATTCTTTTTTGAAGTCCATAAAAGTGCATCTGTCCATTATAAAAGTGTTCCACACGGCTCCGAGGGGTTAATAAAGGCCTTCTGAAGCGATGAGTCTACTTGTGCCTAATGCGCAACTTACGACATCAGAAGTGGCATAGTGCGTCAAGGCATAGCGTAAATATCAGAACGATGACGCATTACTCGCATAAGTTGCGCTTTAGGCTCAAGTCGAATACATATGTTCGTTTGGCCGGAAGCTAGTTATTTCACTTTATACAGTTTCAAATATGAATATTTTTCTTACACAAACTCATCGCTTCGCTTCAGAAGGCCTTTATTAAAGCCCAGGAGCCGTGTTTGAGATGCAGGAGCTTTTATGATGCACTTATATGTTGCACTTTTATGGACTTCAAAACGGAAATGGCCATTCACTGCCATTATAAAGCTTGGAAGAGCCAGGACATTTTTTATTATAACTCCGATTGTATTCATATGAAAGAAGAATTTCATATACACCTAGGATGACTTGAGGGTGAATAAAGAGAGAGTTCACCCAAAAATTTTAATTAGCCCATGATTTAATGTACTACTACTTCCTGCACCTGTCAGGAGTGTTTACAGATGTATGTAAGTGAAGAAGACTCACTCTGCCCCTACAGGTGACCTCCTCTCCCTGCAGGAGGCACGTGCCCACGGCCACGTATCCCTTCAGCCCTGATACGGTCTCCTGACTCTTCAGAGCCACTGTCTTCATGCACGTCACATGCTCCCACTCCTCCAGGTCAATGCTGAAGAAGACAGTTCAACAATATCATACAGACTGTTCTGTTTATTTTTCGTGATAGCCATCATTAACTCACCCTCATCTCATTCCAACCTAACAAGACATTCGTTTAACTTTGAAACACAAACTTTTCTGTCCCTCTAATGAAAGTTAATGCAAACAAAACTTTGAGCATCATAAAGACACATCAAATATATTAAACTGAAGCTCAATTGTACTTGCTTGACATGAAAACCAATGAGGTTTGAGCTTCCGTTTACAATATTGATGTGTGCTTTGTATATGATCAATGTTTAAATGTGAATAAAAGCCTAAATTAAATCTGTTGTTCATCATATAAAGCGATCGTGTCTCTTCAAAAGACTTGAATGAAACCACTATTCGTATGGATTACTTTTAGAAGCTTGAAAGTGGTGGTTACCTGGACTTTTTTTAAATGAAGGGACAGAAATCTCTCAGGTTTCATTAAAAATATCTCCATTTGTGTTTCGAAGATGAACAAAACTCTTATGAGTTTGGAATGACATGAGTGTGAGTAAATGCTGACAGAATTTTTTGTTTTTTTGTTGAACTATCCCTTTAAGTGAAACATGAAGGTGGTTCTCACCGTGTGTTTGGGATGGCCTCCCAGCTGACCGGAGAGATAAGCTGAATGGAGAATTTGTCCTGCTGAGGGTTGATGTACCGCTCATCTAAGAGAACAATTAAACTATTAAGACCCCTTTAAATCAGACACATTCACTTTATGTACACATCCAAACTAAGTGTCACACCTCTTTCAATGGTCTCAAACTCCTTCTCTTCTCCCGTCATTCTGGGAATACGAGTGCACTGATCTTTAACACTGCTGCACACAGCATACACCTGAAACGCACACAATGGACCCAAAAATGTCACAAAAGTGTTTGGTTACCAACATTCTTCAAAATATTTTGCTGCATGTTCCAACGAAATAAGAAAGTCAAACAGGTTTGGAAAAACATGAGAATTTTAGTACATGACAGAATTTTGATTTGTGGGTGAACTGTCCCTTTACGGGTCATAGATAGATTTTAAAGTTAAAACTTTACTACATTCAGTGAACTCCTTATCTACATCCCACAGCATTTGTATTACCTTGGATTCCATGTGGTACGACACATAGTGGACGGTACATCTGAGTGGAATCTTGCGGACAGGCCAGGGAGCATCATATGAGAGGTAAGTGGGTAACACACTAATCCTCAGCTCGCCCTAAAGAGGCAAATGCACTTCAGTTACACATTTAACCTGTCAAGAAGATCATTTTTCCCAAAATACCCTGATACATTGGACGGTGAATAACACTTTTAATATAATATTAAACACACATTATATTATTTAATATAATATAATAAAACAAGTAATTTAACATCAAATACCAAATGCTAATGTACATTTTAGAACTTGTTTGTACCTGTTTGTTGAAGTAGAGGAATCCTTTGGGGCAGTTGATATTGTGAAAGGGAGAGAAGGACTCGATAGCGCCATCTATTGTCATGGGGTGGAGCCGCATTGCCCCACGAGAGGTCACCAACATCCAGTGAGGAGACGGCCCGCAAATAAACACCTGAAATTTTTTTAAAATTAAAGCTTGGCTTTAGGAAGAAAAAAAAAATTGGATAAACTGTTCAAATCGGTCGCAATGTATTGTATGCCAGCTCTGATAACTTGCCAGCAATTTTGTTATTGTTAACAAAAAACTATTGAAAATCATTTTTGGTAATTGAAATAAAGCTGAAATGAAATAAAAATATATAAATATTAGATGAAAAAAAATTGCCTTGGCAACTAATTACTAAAGTACTAAGAACTCAATTTACTAAAACAAGAAAAAATTAAAAATAAAATAAATAAAGCTAATAAATTTTTTTTATAAATACTATAATAGTATGAAAAGAATACAAAAATAAACTTTATTACCTTACATATATTTAGAATTTAACATATTGTAAATGCACCGATAAAAAAAAGAAAGAAAAAGACCAGAAATTTACAGTTTTTAAACCAAGTCACAGACAGACGTACCCCTGCGTATCCTGAGATGTCCTGGAAGTATCTGAATCTGGCCACACGACCCTTGACCACCAGAGTCTCCTCTCCCTGACCCTCTGGCTTCTTGTCCTTTCTAATTTTGGACTTCTTCTCTCTGAAGTTAATGTTATGAGGCATCTGAAGAAAAACAAAGTCACCACTCTTCATCGTTCAATCATCATTAGAGTAAACGTCCAGAGTAGAGTATTTAGTGTTGGCTTGTACCTTCTTAAAGCGCACTTTCAGGTTGCTCTGAGCTTGCTGCTGGTCATATGGAAAGGCCTCATAGATCAGAAGCTCTTGATCAACATGTGCCTGTTATGATTTGACAAATTCAGTAAAATTAAAACCGTAAACTTCATCTAATCCAGAAGAGCAGATTTCTGTGATAAACTTACCAGCAGGTAAGGACGGCTGTGGTTGTAGCCTAATGACACAAGAGAAACTTCTTTGACCAATGGGATGTCTCCCTGCCTTGTCACTTCCTCCTTTTTGAGCTCCCCTTGAGTAGCCGATTGGCTAGCAGAGCTGTCAACCAAAACACGTTGACCAACAGGGAAATTTTTCACCAGGAAAACCAAGCGCCAATCGGGAATCTGGTAGATCTGATTAAGAAACGACAAAAGAATTTTAACAACCGATAATAAGAACAAAACACTAATTTTATGTTTTACATGTGCTATATATGAAAGCTTATACTATGAAATAGCCTCTAATGACTCATTTAGTGTCATCAATGTATCATACTAAGCAACCATAAAGGAAGATAATCTTTTCATCTTTGTATTTTCGGGTAAATTATATGGATTTTAGAGTCATAAAAGGGACATTTTAAAATTAAATTTTTTTACTTATTTTACTTAATTTTTTAATAATTACCAACTTAAATCCATACAGCTCTTTTAAGGAAATCTCTTAATTAGTGAGTATGTGCGTCACCTCCATGACTCCGTTCTCTCTGACCAGCAGACACCAGTGTGACGGCTCCAGTCTGTTCTGGCCGCCCTCTCTTCCTGTCTGAGTCGAGTACCCTGCAGCAGAGCCGCGGCTGGACTCTTCTTTACTAGGGCTGGTTAGAGGGTTCGACTCCCCATACAGCATCTCCTCCTCATCATCCAACGCATTACTGGCACAGAACATACGAGAAAGAAAATTAATAATTATAGATGAAAGTCACAAGACTGCAAATAATAGCATTTTTTAAAATGAGAGAGTGGATACCTGATGTCCTGGATAATGGTCTCGGTCTCTGATTGGGTTCTGATGGGAGCTTCCTCTTTGGCCAGGAAGTTGGCCTTGTTCTCAGTGGTAAACATGCCACTGACGTCACGGTATGCACATAATGTAATAACACGTGATTGCTGAAAACAAAAATGTTATTGGTCATATTGAGAACACTTTAAAAATGTTCTTTATTTGCTTTAGATTTAGAGGGAAAATACATTTCATGAGTTCAGCATAAAATACGCTACTGTTCAAGTTTGGGGTCAGTAGATGCAAATATGCATTAATTTGATCAAAAGTGATGGTAAAGGCAATTATAATGAAACAAAAAATTCTATTTCAAATAAATGTTTTTTAACTTCCTATTCATTAAAGAATCCTGAACAAAATTATTAGTTTTCACAAACAAATATTAAGCAGCACAACTGTTTCGATAAATTGTTTTTTGAGCAGCAAATCATCTTATTAGAATGATTTTTGAAGGATCATGTCACACTGAAGACTGGAGTAATGATGCTAAAAAATCTGCTTTGTCATCACATTTTAAAATATATTTAAATAGAAAGACACCGAATTTATTTTAAATTGTAATAATACTTAATTTTCAATATTATTTCTTTTTGAACTGTATTTTTGATCAAATAAATGCACCTTTTGTACGCATTAGAGCCTTTATTTCAAAGGTATTTAAATAAAATCTTAGTGACCCCAAACTTTTGAACGGTGAGGTATCTGCATGGACTGACCGTGTGGATTTGTGGTTTCTGCAGTGCCAGGCGGTGGCTCTTTCCCATGTACGAGTCACTCTTCAGCACAAACATGGTGACCACTCCCTCTGCTGTCATGATGACCACGTAAGGATCGGCCACAGAGCAGTGCACTATGGGAGAGCCCAGGTCCACAGGTATAAAGTGGAGCTGTGTCACTGAGTGCAAGAAGAAACAGATCAGATGGTCATCCATCATATAGTCATAGTAAAAAAAAATACACTGATGATGATGATGATGATGATGTTCTCCCTTACCTCCCTCTAGCAGTCTGATGCCCATAGGAGACACCTGGATGATGTATTTATTGTCTCCGATGTTGCCAGCATACACAGTGGGACCCTGTGTGGCGAAACCACTAGTGTCCAGCTCCATAATCTCCTGACCAGTCTGCAGGATCTGAACACACACAGCAAGTAAAGCTGAGGTCACATTAGTAAAATTACGGCTAGATTTCACGGGCAAGTGACTGCAAGCATTATGATTGGTTGAAAAGCATCCAATGAGCATGAAGCTCATATGAGATAGCAGTGATGGGAATATCTGTCAGCCTGGAATGACATACTAGCATACTGCTTACAATTGACTATATAATAGATTGCAGATAACTCTTGGCAGTCTAAAAAAACAATTTGTCAAGGAGAGGTTAAAAATTGTGGCAGTACATTAAATGGATGGTCAAGTCAAGTGCACTGTATTGTAGATTACAATACTGCAGTGCGCTTTATTCTATGCCCATACAGTGGATGTGCAAAATATACACTGCATACAGTCAACACAGTAAACGTAATATGGTAGTATGTTATACAGAATATAGCCTGTGAATACCATAGTAGAGTCTTCTCTACTGAGGATGAGGAAGCCGTGTTTGTTCTTGTCATCCTCCACTGTGGGCTCCTGCTTCTCCTCCTCAGGACCTTCACTATCGCCCTCTGCTGGAGACTGACATGGGTAAAGCAGTTAGAGTAAAACAGCTAAACAAGACTACTATTTCAAATAGAAGACATAAGAAAAGTGTAAGGTGGCTGTAAACAAATCACCTTTTCAGGTTTCTCCTCACAGTATATGACTGTCCACATGTCATGGCATCCAGGAAGTTCAAACGTTGTGACCACCTGCGGTCTGATGCTTTTCTATAAACCAGCAAAATCACAAGTTTAATATAATAAAGTAATAATGGAAGACATATACATGTACTTTTCAATTGCCAGTGGCCAATAGATTGTCAACATATACCGTATGGGAGACCTATAATGCCAACACTGCAAAAAGTGCTTTTTTCTGTATGCCTGTGGTTTTGCAGTTCGAATATATAAACAATCTTAAATCAAGAGACATTTAAAATGCAAAATGATATAACATAAGAAGCCTTGTTTCAGAGAAATGTATTAGTAAAGGTGCAGTAAGCGATTTCTGAGAAACACTGTTGAAAGTG
Organism: Chrosomus eos; assembly: GCA_036326025.1. Taxonomy (NCBI): domain Eukaryota; kingdom Metazoa; phylum Chordata; class Actinopteri; order Cypriniformes; family Leuciscidae; genus Chrosomus; species Chrosomus eos. The sequence goes on from CM070827.1 coordinate 17,016,566, forward strand.
GATCGGACCGAGCACCACAACACACAATTTTTGCGTATACACTTATTTTACATTACAGACAATAAAAAAGAGAAAAGGTCAAAATATCACTGGAAAAAAAAGGGTTATGATCAGGCGAGAACTTTAGGATCCGGGATAATGTTAGAAAATACTCAGCAATGGTGTTGACTTTTGAATTTCACATGGTTTGTCTTTAAGCATATTAAAACATCACATAGACATATAAACAACAACAAAAATCTTGATTTTCACCACAGGGGGACTTTAACATCGGTCTCGTGTGAACAAAACTGGTCAGTTGAGAAAGATCGCCATTCAAATCTGGTCTTCATATGAGTTTCATATGCATCTCCTGAGACTTGCCATCAGATTTTGAAGGCACCTTTTCATTCTTTATTACCGTTTTCCACATTTTAGAATAATAGTAAAGTAATTAAAACTACATAACATAAATGAAAAAATCTAATATTATTTCTTTGTCCAAGTCGTTTTTAAGACACATTGGACATTTGAGATCAAACCACCTGAGATGGTATGTTAATAATACCAGTTGTAAATGGGGCCTAACACTAGTTTCATGTATCCCGTGTGAAATGCTTGAGCAGTGCATCAGCAGTGTGCCTCTGCTGTATCTCGGGTGTTTTAAAGGCCTCTCCAACCATCTCTGAGGCAGCCCTGGTAAAGCCCAGACGTCACTGTAGCACCCGCACTAACCTGCGGCAGACGAGCCTCACCGCCGCAGGACAAAGTGCTGTGCATTTATGTTCAAACATGCAGCACATGCAATTGCCATCTGTGATTACAGCTGTCTGCAGTAATAACCATACCTGCAGTACAGAAAGAGCTCCATTCTTGCCGTATCCTGAGCACACCACCACCTCCAGATCCGGCTCTGGGTTAGTTTGAAACTGATGGAAGAAATGACATAGTATCACAATCAATCAGAAAACCGATATTTTTTCCCAACCCAACCGTTTAATGGAACTAATAATGTTTGAGACTAAATGTCTCACTTTTCATGCTGTGTCTCAGAGTTCAGTATTAAATACCTCACTGATCATAACTGGAATAGAATGCCAAAATCAAGAAATGAGATGCAGTTTAGCACTTCCGTCTCCGTCATCTTGAAGTCAATTGTTTTTTTGAATGAGTTTTTAGTTAAATGCCTGAAATAAGGTCTGTGATTAACAAGCTGAAGGTATTTTCTTGTTTTATACTACAACATAAAATACATCAGTAATACCTCCTTGTGATTTTTTTTTAACTTTTAGGGTTGCTAACAAGTGTCTAAATGGGACTACAGAGGTTGTCGGGGACATTAAACTTCTTCATGATGAAACTCATCTAGTCCCTAGTCCACTTTCACAGCCTCAATGGATTTTAAATCGCACTCTTGCAATTCTAAAGGCCATTGCACACTGAAGTCCGAAATTTTCGTATGCGTTTTTTCGTGCTCGTCAGCCTATAATTTCGTCACGCACAGAAACCTTGCACACTGAGTCCGATGCGTATTTATTAAACCTTTGCGGAAAAAAAACGCAAAAAAATACAAAATGGATTCGTCAAGCAGTGAGAATGATTTTGTTGCCCTCTCTCTTCTTTAAAAGAGAAAAAGAAGAAAAAGAGGGTCCATCCAAATGTGCCGAGAGGAAGGAGAGTTTCAGCTCGTCAAGGAGTTGCGCAATTATCCCGAGCGATTCAAAATTTACCTCAGAATGTCAATGGAACAGTTTGATGCTTTGCTAGCAATACTGGAGCCATATATTAAAAAGAAGACCACCAAAAAAGACACACACACACACACACACACGGCCGGCAGAAACGCTGGGCATACAGAACAGCTGTATCATGGTTTGTTTATCATACAGTAGGCTACTTGTGCTGCGAGACGAAGTGTGTCAACTTGTCAGATGCCATTCTGGATTGTGTCGTTCGCTTGTACGGTGGGTCTGAATAGTCAAAAGACCTCTCAAAATGCTGGCTGTGGATGCGAAAAACGCAGAAAATCGAACCTGATCCGATTTTTTTTATGACGGACGAAAGTTTCGGAGGCAGTGTGCAAGCGTGATTGACATAAGGTGAGGTCGATTTTTTTTTTAACGTGCGAAAATTTCGGATGCGAATTTCGGACTCAGTGTGCAATGGCCTTAACTCAAACTTTTGAGGAAAATGTTTTTAAATAAAGACCGAAAGGCCACGTACATAATGCAGTTAAATGCGGTTGTCAGTTCACCTTTTAGTGCTCCCGTTCTGTACACACAGTTCAGTATTTTACAGGAGCAATAAACACATTCTACTTCCAAATTAACTGCTGAAAAATGCAGGTAGTGACAAACACCTTTACAAAAATTCTGAAAACTGAACTGAACAACTAGTTGTTAATGTCATATTTAAACATCTATCAGAGATGTGTCTCTCATCTGTGTGTGTGTGGAACAAGAAACTACAAGGAAAGTGGTATGAGCTTTGAGTCATTCGTGTTGCCAGATCTTGCGAAAAAATCCAAACAATAGGAAAATCCTAATGGGTTTTTGTCAAGGGAACCAGAGTGATGCGAACTTACGGGGGTTAGCTTACAAAAATACGTCATCACTGCAGTACTCTATAGAGAAAATAAAAGGTACCTCTTCAGACAGGAAGGCCGGTTCTCCCATGGAGGCGCTGGCACAGGGTCCAATGTTCAGTATGCTGTCACAAACCTGGACATAAACATTAGATGACCTGTCAAATCTAGTTCAACACATCGTTTCGTACAGGCAACAACATTTGAAATGTACATATGTTGTATTCACACACAGTCACAAATGAAACAGATTATAGGACCTCACCTCAAATGAGTATGTAGCCAACTGAGTGCCTGACTGAGCCTCACTCCCGTACACCTCAATTTCATCAAGCTCATCAGGTAGATTCGCCTTGCCTGAACACAGCAACTCACACACATATATCCAAAACACACTAACACAAATATCTGTTCATGTAAAACACTGCAATTAATTACACTACCTGCCCAGCTAGCCGTTGAATCCACACGCTTCTTTTTATTTGGTGGCTCTTCCTGGAAGATAGAGGCATTTAATATGAGAAAAAAAGCTTCAGATTCTTTTTACAAAAGATTTTATGTTTAATGGGGACATTTCATGAAAAACGTATTGTGAATGACAAAACTATCATTTGGCTGGATGATCTCAGCATTAGATCATAAGCGTCACTCTTTTAGTGGCTAAACCTTATTTTTAACAAGATATTTGATCATTTCGATCAAATCTTAACAATTTATGTGGCTGACAAAACCAGAAGTGTATAAAAAACAACTGCAGTGATGGACAATTTACTGCTGCAGCTTATATGCGTTCATTCCTGAATGTGCACTTGTAGTGTCCGTCAAAATACAATAACACAGTATATTTTTTAATATATATAATTGCAGATAATATAATATGAATGAAATAAAAGGCCACAAGTGTACTTAAAGAGTTCAATATCATGACTATGTTTCTTAAGACACTTAAGTACACTTTTATAAAGTTCACTTTCTAATAATGTAAAATTAAAAGTTTTGTTATAAAGTACATTTTAAATCATTGTGTATTAATCTTCTGTCATGCTTTAACCCTTTATGACCTGCAAGAGAACAATTCCACCAGAGCATATCTTTGTATTTTTACATGCTGTGCTGTCATTCTTTTGAGCATTTTCATATGCCATACATCAAAATAATCCTTACACTCCTAATTTGAAGGCTATGTTTGTAATAAATCAATAGTAACTATATAAATATCTCAAAAGTGCAATAAACAAAAAGAAAAAAAAAATTTATATATTTTTTTTTAGCATATTTTATTCAATACAAAAAATGGATAAATGTCAACCTCAAACTTGTCAAAGAGAAAAACGTGCATAAAACAATTTAAAACTATACAGAATTTATTTGAAGTGTTTACATAAATTAGTTTTTAAGATACACTCATTTTTATACTCATTCAAAAAAAGGCGTGTACTTTCGTTTAGACCTAACGCTCACGCGTGTGTGTGAATGTCCTTGTATTTGTGAATGTCTAAAGGAGAAAGAAATGATAACATAAAGCAATGGTAAAAAGACAATAACGATATAAGGAACATATAGCAAATGGGAGTCAAACGGGAGGCAAACGCATGGTCAAATGACGCAGCGTGTGACGTCACAACATGTGATAGCCGGGGGTCATAGTGCACAGAACGTGATACGTCATTGAGTCATCGGAAGACGTAAATATCAATCGCAGATCTACAGAACATGTGTGCAAAGACGTGCAATTCATTTTTGTGTTTTTGTTTTTTTGTAAACGCATATTACGCAGTTTGTACAGACTGATTAGAGGGTGAAAACAACGCAACATGGGCATGTTGGAGGCTTGATCTGAACATGTTACATCTCTGGTTTTGTATGCAAAAAGAATGATTGAGCTAGCCATTTGGTTTCAGTTTCTATAGGCTTTTAAACAGACACAGGGAAAGGGTTAAAGTACACTTATTTCGATGTGTTTACTAACAAACTAAAGCACATGTGAACAACTTGATTTTAATTTTAACAGTGTTAAAAATTTCAATAAAAAGTTAATCGCCTTTAAATGTAGTAAATTGCAACATTATCATAATATATCAATACAATGCATGACATTAAACTATATTTTAGTTTCCCATAACTGCTTTCCAGTACATTCAGCTGGACACATTAACCAGATTTCAAAAAGACAATAGAAGTAATTATGAAATTACATATAATACAATCATACATATTGATTTACTTGCAAATAACATGCAATAAACATCAGATCAAATCTAGTTCAAATAAGTGTCCGAAATCATTACATTTAGTTTGCACTGAAGTATAAGCTTTAAAAGAATATAATTTCCATAAGAACTCTTTTATGCTATTAAGTATGCTAAAGGGATGTTTTCTTCACAAGGGATCACACACACACACACACACCTGTTTCTCTTTATCCTCATTCTCTTTTCCCTCTTCCATTAGTGTTTCCTGAGGTTTCTCTGTGTACCTGAGCAGCAGTGAGTTGCCCAGACGAGAGCCTAAGAACAGATAACCTGGCTCCATTGTCATCATCTGAGAAGAGAGAGATGGAAGGAGCGTGTGAGTGTCTGTGAGTAAGCACAGAGGATTGAAGTCTGATGTTTACTAAGACTGTGAAGTATGTTTTAAGTGGCTTTGACGCAGCTAAACACTCACACAGGTGGTCAGGACACTGGCGGCAGCCTTATCGAAGTGGAACGCCCGCACACTCCTCATGCCATCTGTGATGAGCGTCAACACGTAACTGCACACACACAACAAGACACTCAGTCAAGCAACACTCAAAATCAAATGACCAGTTTACACCAATCCGGTTTTATGGTCATAAAAACAAAATATCTCACATTTCTCCTCCTTTTAGTGAGATAACCATCTTATCAGAGGTAATGAAGGATGCTTGAGAACAATCCAGCGTGATCTTCACTTCATCCTGTAGCCCTAAAGAGCAAAAAAGATTGAATGGAAACATCAAAGTGAATACAATTACAGTAGTAATCAAAGACTTTTGTCCCAGAAAAAAAAGTCCCAGAAGCACTTACTCAAGGGGAAAGCTGTGGTGCCATTGGTTTGACTGTTGAGTGACACTCCAAACGGAGGAACACTCTGGTTTAGATACAGCAAGGAATTCACAGCGAACACCACAACTCCACCTGAAGAAAAAACACAACATTATCATGCAAAAAGAAACAGTATTGAATGAGTTTTCATGTATACTGGACACTGACTTGCTGTTCCATCATTTTCTGGTAAAAATCACCTAATTTCAAGCATTTGAATCAGAAGGTCTTCAATTTACTGCTGTCACATTTAAATGTTTAAATTATATTAATCATAATAATGCATTTAGAGATAATATTGGTTCAAATTCATATAGTTGAAATACAGGCTTCTGAAACATTCAAAGTTAAAATAAGACTCAAAAACATAAACATTACACACGAAGAACTGTAAGTATTATTTTTCTGATATGATATAGTAAAATGTATTAATTAAGTTTAAGGAAACTATTCCCAATCTCTATAAAATACAAACTGTCACCATAATACAGTGGTTCTCAATCAGGGATCCAATTGGGCCTCAGCAAACTTCCAAGGGGTCCTCAAGATGAGTTACAACGAATTAAAATACGACAAAATCTAAAATATTTCAAGAGGTGTCTTATTTAAATTCACCCCCATCAACAACTGTTTTGTGTTCTTTTGAACAACCAGAATTCCAACAGTCTTGGAAAACTTGGATATATGTGACCCTGGACCACAAAACCAGTCTTATGGGTCATTTTCCTTAAATTGAGATTTATACATCACATGAACGCTGAATAAATAAGCTTTCCATTGATATATGGTTTGTTAGGATATGTCAATATTTGGCCGAGATACAACCTTTTGAAAATCTGCAATCTGATGGGGCAAAAAATCTAAATATTGAGAAAATCGTCTTTTAAAGTTGTCCAAATAAAGTCCTTAGCTACGCATATTACTAATGAAGGGAAATAAATAAAATTTACACCATTGATTTACCACAACTAAACCTTTATTCACACAAAAAATCTCATTAAAATAGCCTATTTGTAATGCGATCTGGTCAAACCCATCGGCTGTCGCGCTGCACGGTTTCAGTATAAGGTCTAAAAATAGATCGAATGTCAGTTTTTTGTCAAAATTGGGTTTTCATAAAATTATTATTCTATAACATCTTGTCTATCCTCTTTGAATATATCTTGGGAAAATTTACAAGTTTAGTGCAGAAAAACTGCGATTTATAGTGGCAAGCTGAAAAGACTGTCTTACTTTCTCTTTAAGAACACGCACAGAGAGAGAGAAAAAATCGACATTTTAATCAATGAAAGAAATAAAAACAGATTTGGGAAACAGATTATCAAAACCTGTAATAGGCTATGTCAAATTTCACCATGTGGTGGCTTTTCCCAGATCGCATCACATTTCACCAGGAACATATAAAATTGAAGAGATCCACACAACACACATTGATCGAATTCGTCGTCTTCCAGGGCATATTATTTGCCTAGCCGGTCTCTGGACATTCTGTATCATCTTCCCAATCATTTGCGAAAAAATAATTTACTATGTTCGTTACATTATTGCTGTCATTAAAGTTTAAATTGAGCAAACGCGCTATCTCAGAATCCATGGCTTGCACCGTAACCATTGCGGATTGTGTACACTGTGCACGCGAAGAAGTCGCCAGCCAATGAGAGGCGCTGTAGCAGGCCGTTGCTAGGAAGAAAACGTTTTTTTTTTACACGAGAAAGTTTTGTTTTAACGCTCTCTATTGGCTTACTGCTCTAATGACGTTGTGGAGAGTTATGAAACCGAAAGCTGGAAATCTAAGCTTGACAACGATACCAAACTTAGCAGCGAGCGAGTTTTTTTAGGCGTGTTTTCTGTCTTTTTTTGCGCGATTTTGCTGCATCCACTCACAAAAATATTTTTTATATATATTTACGGTAGGAAATTTACAAAATATCTTAATGGAACATGATCTTTACTGAATATACTAATGATTTTGGCATAAAAGAAAAATCGATCATTTTGACCCATACAATGTATTGTTGGCTGTTGCTAAAAATATACCCGTGCGACTTACGACTGGTTTTGTGGTCCAGGGTCACATATGAGGAAGTATAATTTAAAAAGTGAGATTTTTCGAAATTAATAAAATCTTATAATGAACATACATCTTACTAATTAGGCCTAAAATATTTTATTGGGTGGAAATTTTGTTTAAAATATTTGTTAAAATAATTCCTAATACTTATTCAGTAAATAAAGGATGACTGGTAGAGTCACTAAAGTTTCCTTAAGAACATTCAGCTCCTAAAACTTCTGGAATCCTGAAAATGAATTATTTTAATGATTTTATTATTATTTAAATAACAAAAACAAGGGGTGCCAATAACTGTAACTTCCCAAAATAACTTTTTAATAAAGTAAAAAGGATGAACTGTACACTTTACAGTTCAAATAATACAGGTTTTGACAAAAACAAAGATTTATAAAATGCAGTGCTCAATTAAATCATCATCTTTAGAAGGTTAGTAATCACATTAAACCATATATCAATTCCTGTTTTCTGTTGCCAAATTCAAGACCTCTTAAAATAATTAAGACTTTTCATAAACCATTTTGCTTTAAATTTGATACATCTGAATTTAAGTCTTTTAAGGACCTGCAGGGACACTGTGGGGGACCTTGGAGTCAAAAAGGTTGAGAATCACTGCCATAAAACCAGAGGTCTACATGATATCTACATGAAGGTTTTGCAGGTAGAGGCAAATATGGATGATATTTTACCGATGGGTTTGGGAACAGCCATGACCTGAGTGCAGTCAAAGGGCAGGTTACTCAGCGACCAGATGACTGGATGAACCTTCTGCATGATGTTTAGAGAAATTGCCACGATACTGCACGTGTCCTGACGAACTGCTACACGCCTGGCCACAAAAAACACATCTGTTTATCAGCATGTGGAGAGGTGCCTTTAAGAAAACTCATACCCCTGGATTTCACAGACAAGGCTTAGGCCTCGTCCCTGACTGAAATGCATGTTTGAGCTGTTTTAAATGAAAGCACCTTGCACTGACATATTTTTGTCTCAAGATACACACCAGTAATTAAAAGGCATGTTTATAAAAGCTACTTAAATGTCCTAATTGAACAAAGGCCTTATCCTGGCTTAATTAAAGCCCTGTCTGTGAAACCAGGCCAAAGTGCGTCATGCTAAAGACTTATTACATATGATATGATTGAGACAGAAAATGTATATGTAATGAAGTGTTGATAAGCAGATAAACAGCCATACCCCGGCCACGTCTGATTGGGCTCAAACAGAATAAGAAGTGTGGGCTCGTAGTAACCATGGAGAAACTTCATATCAATGATGTTCAGGAGCTTCTCATCCAGTTCACGAACATCAATTATGTAACTGGGTAGAAAACTAGATTTCTGCCTGAAAGAGGAGAAACATTTTCATTGAAATTATGCTGCAAAAAATTACTAGTTTAATTTTAATAGAGTCTGATACACAACTGTTCTTTCAGTCTTTTTTAAAATAAATAAATACAAATTATTCAACAAATTTGCATTCAATTGATCAAACGTGACAGTGAATACATTTATAATGTTACAAAAGACTTCTAATTCAAATAAATGCAGTTCTTTTGAACTTTCTATTCATCAAAGAATCCTGAAAAAATCCAGTTATCCACAAAATTATTAAGCAGCACAACTGTTTTTAACATTGATAATAAATTTTAAAAAAGTGTTTCTTGAGCATATTAGAATGATTTCTGAAGGAGCATGTGACACTGAAGACTGGAGTAGTGATGCTGAAAATGTTTGCCATCACAGGAATACAATTAATTTTAACAATATATTAAAGTAGAAAACTGATATTCGGAAATGTTATAATATTTCACTTTTTTTTGTGAAGTTTTCAAAGTTTTACTGTATTTTTGATCAAGCGGTAGTGTAATAATTTTAAAATGTGTGCAAATTTTTTGAAAATATTTGTTTGTACCCCTCTCCCACAATCCCTTCTTGATCATCGGTCAGCGTGTCCCTCCTGAAGGGCAGAACCACCAGGCATGTGCCGTACACCAGCATGACAGCGCAGCGGTTTTCTGGGTCCACTCGCACCATTGGAATGTGCACATTCTGTACAAACCCTTCCTAAAGTAATCCAAACATGAAGCACAGAACAATCAAAACACACATCTTCGCAGAACGGCAGTTCAACACATGCTCATGAACGCAATACACACTCTCAACTCTGGTTCCTCAAAATAGTGCAGTGACAGAGTCTTGAGGTCATGTGTGCCTGGATCATACTCCACAATTGAGAGCTGAAAGGGGGAAAAAAACATGCAAACATTAGATTGACTTATTATTTAAACTCTCTTCAAAGCTTTACTTTTGCAGGAAGTAGCTTTGATGTAGTCAAACGTACCTTGGCATCTTTGAAGCTAAGAAGCAAGGCTTCTCTGTTGGTGGCCGCGAGTTGAACACTGGCCATGGACATCACATTTCCAAAGAGAGAGAAAGACGCCACCTGCTCCAGTTTCTCTTTACGACTCTTGCCATCTACAAGGTTTATTATTGAACATAATAATAATTATAATAATCAAATCCATCTTAATCTACAGAATACTTGATTACAGATAATGAAATTAAAAGACCTACCTGATGGCTTTTCTGATTTGGAAGTGCTCTAGAATGAAATTAGAACAAATTATTAATATTTACATTAATGACTCATATTTTAAAATCAAAGAAAACCAAACAAAGTGGCATGTATTTTACAGTAAAATCAAACTCCAGGTATCACACTTCAAAATGATAAAAACAGATACTCATAATAATTATGTTTTTTTCAAATGTTTTTGAAAGAAGTCTCTTATGCTCATCAAGGCTACATTTATTTAGTCATAAATACAACAAAAAATGGAAATATTGTGAAATATTATAATAATATATATATATGGTGGTCATTGAGAAGATTCCTCCTTCCATATGTAAAGCGCTTTGAGCACCCAGAAAAGCGATATATAAATGTAATGAATTATATATACAGTGGGTACGGAAAGTATTCAGACCCCCTTAAATTTTTCACTCTTTTTTATATTGCAGCCATTTGCTAAAATCATTTATGTTCATTTTTTTCCTCATTATTGTACACACAGCACCCCATATTGACAGAAAAACACAGAATTGTTTACATTTTTGCACATTTATTAAAAAAGAAAAAACTGAAATATCACATGGTCCTAAGTATTCAGACCCTTTGCTCAGTATTTAGTAGAAGCACCCTTTTGATCTAATACAGCCATGAGTCTTTTTGGGAAAGATGCAACAAGTTTTTCACATCTGGATTTGGGTATCCTCTGCCATTCCTCCTTGCAGATCCTCTCCAGTTCTGTCAGGTTGGATGGTGAACGTTGGTGGACAGCCATTTTCAGGTCTCTCCAGAGATGCTCAATTAGGTTTAAGTCAGGGCTCTGGCTGGGCCATTCAAGAACAGCCACGGAGTTGTTGTGAAGCCACTCCTTCATTATTTTAGCGGTGTGCTTAGGGTCATTGTCTTGTTGGAAGGTGAACCTTCGGCCCAGTCTGAGGTCCAGAGCACTCTGGAGAAGGTTTTCGTCCAGGATATCCCTGTACTTGGCCGCATTCATCTTTCCCTCGATTGCAACCAGTCGTCCTGTCCCTGCAGCTGAAAAACACCCCCACAGCATGATGCTGCCATCACCATGCTTCACTGTTGAGACTGTATTGGACAGGGGACGAGCAGTGCCTGGTTTTCTCCACACATACCGCTTAGAATTAAGGCCAAAAAGTTATATCTTGGTCTCATCAGACCAGAGAATCTTATTTATCACCTTCAGGTGTTTTTTAGCAAACTCCATGCAGGCTTTCATGTGTCTTGCACTGAGGAGAGGCTTCAGTCGGGCCACTCCGCCATAAAGCCCCGACTGGTGGATGGCTGCAGTGATGATTGACTTACTACAACTTTCTCCCATCTCCCGACTGCATCTCTGGAGCTCAGCCACAGTGATCTTTGGGTTCTTCTTTACCTCTCTCACCAAGGCTCTTCTCCCCCGATAGCTCAGTTTGGCCGGACGGCCAGCTCTAGGAAGGGTTCTGGTCGTCCCAAACGTCTTCCATTTAAGGATTATGGAGGCCACGGTGTTCTTAGGAACCTTAAGTGCAGCAGAATTTTTTTTGCGACCTTGGCCAGATCTGTGCCTTGCCACAATTCTGTCTCTGAGCTCTTCAGGCAGTTTATTTGACCTCATGATTCTCATTTGCTCTGACATGCACTGTGAGCTGTAAGGTCTTGTATAGACAGGTGTGTGGCTTTCCTAATCAAGTTCAATCAGTATAATCAAACACAGCTAGACTCAAATGAAGGTGTAGAACCATCTCAAGGATGGTCAGAAGAAATGGACAGCACCTGAGTTAAATATATGAGTGTCACAGCAAAGGGTCTGAATACTTAGGACCATGTGATATTTCAGTTTTTCTTTTTTAATAAATGTGCAAAAATGTCAACAATTCTGTGTTTTTCTGTCAATATGGGGTGCTGTGTGTACAATAATGAGGGGAAAAAAATTAACTTAAATGATTTTAGCAAATGGCTGCAATATAACAAAGAGTGAAAAATTTAAGGGGGTCTGAATACTTTCCGTACCCACTGTATGTGTGTGTGTATGTGTGTGTGTGACGCTTGTGGTTCCTCTGATCAGACACCTATGTGAACTGACTTCATACTGTACATCCACTTATCCACTTTCTTAAATGACAGTTGCTGTGTCTAAATATCTTCGTACATTTCATTTGACAGCTTTACTTAAGCAGAGACATAAAACACTCTTCACCCTCACCTCCACATCATAAATGATCCTGTAGACATACAGCTGAGATGTCCCTGCCACCACCAGGTTTTTCTCCTGGCTGGAAATGAAGTTGCAGTACACGGCAAACTCCACAGCAGTGGGCGGATGAGCCTGACGGTAGACTGCATACATGATGAAGAGCAGCTCCTCTCAGAGTCAGCAGCGCCTTACGAACCAAACACAGTGTGAAGACGACTAAGTTACAGTTTCAACATACTGATGCTGTTTGCTTCTTATCTGCCCCTTTACAAACTGTACAGTGGGACTTTATATTCTCTAACACTAACACACAACCGATAATACGCTAAATATACACATTCGCTGATTTATTTGATCTTGTTATAGGGTTTCTACGGAGATTTTAACGTTTTATTGACATATTTGCATCTCAAGCATATCCTGCTAACATGCTAGCTAGCTGTATTTTATCATAATAAACAATTTGTACATACGCAAAATAAACTTGAACATACCTGGAAATGATTATGCAGTTTTTCCAATGAGCCCTCTGACCACTGGGTCTCATGAATATAGATATTTAACACCAAAATCAGCACACTGGACAGCACTTTTCATTCATATTACACATCCCAGAATTACTCACGCTACGGCAGTGCTACGCTGAAGTGTGTCCGAGATGCGCAATGTGCGCAACATGAGTTCCTGGCACTACGAGGAATAGTGCGCATTTTTATTCACCCTACTTTGAATTTATCGACCGATAGATAGAGTATTATTACCGGTAGTATTTTAATACATATAAATACAAGTAAACAGTCTGTAATAAAATAAGAACTGAAAAAATTACAAGCAATAGCACAAATAAATACAATCAGTGAATCAGGGGACTGAGGGGGCTGGGGCCCCTGGGCTTGAGTTTATGTTGGGGCCCTGCCTACGCTACAAATGAACTAAACTAGAACATCATGGCACTAGCACAAAATAGACAAAAAATGAAATATGCTTTGAGGCTCCTAGAACAATTAGAATGCAACGGGCCTATAGTCAAAGTTTAGAGGTAATATTAAATAGAAATTATAAAATTTAAAATTATAAAAAACCCTGAAATAACAATGAGCAATAAAGCCAGAAGCCAGGGATTAACAGAATTTTTAATGTTTTCATTTATTCAGTTCAAGAATAATTTATGCAATTTTATATTATTTATTTGAAAGAATTAAAAGAGCAGTTTCATGTCTATCCTTGCATTGTTCAACTGCTCGAGGTTGATATGGGATTCAGAAAAATAATTAGTAATAAGTAATAGAATTCTTTTGAGAGAGTAATTATTACTAATCTAACTGTTGAAGTTGAAATTACACGGTTGAGGATGTAATTAGTAGACCATAATTATTTACTTCTAATAAAGAAACTTACCCAACACTGTGCATAAATTGTTTTAACAATTTTAATGTAGAAATTTTAATTGATTGAAAATTAAGTATGGCTACTTTTAAATATGAAACTAAAACCAGGGAACTCAATTTATTTCTACTATATCAGTTTAATATTCAGGGTTGGGACGGAGTGTTTGGGGAAACTTGTTTGAAAACAGTCAGTATTTCATTTGGTGCCATTAGTGTGAAAGTGTGTGTTTGCTGCTTCTGGAGCAGTTTAGAATGTTCAGAGTGGAGTCGTGACATCATAGTGGAGTTTCTGTTGTGGCAACTGAAAACTACAACTCTGACTCTGGTTAGCTGTTGGTGTGTTAGGAGTGAATAGATCGAAAGACTTTCGAGACTTTCTGCAGATATCGACGACAAATATTGAATTCAATTGCAGCATTCGCTGTCCATAATGGCTCTGATTAGCAGTGTATTTAGACAACTGTTTGAGTGTTTTGCTCACTTCTTGCGCAGAGAGAGGACACCTCAGAGAGTACAGGAGTTTGCAGCGCAACAATTAGCGGCAGAAAAGGAACTTCTAGAAGAGTGTGGGGCCTTTGACTTCACTACCAATGACAAGAAGTGCAGGAGGAGACGCCGCAAGGTAGTCCACAGTCAGGAAAATTTAATTGAGGGAGGAAGTGAGCTTAGGGAAGCTGGAAATAAGAAAAGGAAGGAGAGAAAACGCAAGAAACGGAAGATCACAGAGCCGATGCCACTCCTTGACGAGGTCAAACCTCTGCCTACAAATGTCTCGGGACACCTCGCTCTACCAGCCGCTCGCTTCAAACCCCTGCCGCCAGTGACAAAACCTCCCGTGCATCCTCAGAAACCGGCTCCAGCACCTGAGGATGTGTTATCCCTGCCATGTTCTCCGCTTCAAGTGGATCCTCCCAAACTGTTGGCGGTTCCTTCATGTCCTGATGAAGTTGTTTCCCTCCGTCACTCTTCATCCCAAGTGCATCATCCCAAACGACTTCCTCCAAGACCCACTCCTGCACACGATGAAGTCTTTGCTCTGAGATGTCCTCCCAGCCGGAAGTCTCATCCATTTACTTCCCCGTTTAAGCCACCTCCACAACTCATGCTGGAGGACATAGAGGATGAGGAGAGCGAGTATGTGGAGTACACAGGGAGGACCATCCGGGCCAGTACTTTACTCAAGTCTGAACGCCCCCAAACGCCGGAGGCTGAAATGAAACCGAGAAAGATGGTTGCTCGGATGGAGAAGGACGGCGAGGTTCAGGAGAAAGCGTGGGCGAGCGAAGGGGTGGAGGTACAGGGACCCACTCCTACACATGATGAAGTCATTGCTTTGCAACGTCCTCCCAGCCGGAAGCCTCAGCCATTTACTTCCCCGTTTAAGCCACCTCCACAACTCATGCTGGAGGACATAGAGGATAAGGAAAGCGAGTACGTGGAGTACACAGGGAGGACCATCCGAGCCAGTACTTTACTCAAGTCTAAACGCCCCCAAACGCCAGAGGCTGAAATGAAACCGAGAAAGATGTTGCTGATGGAGAAGGACAGCGAGGTGCAGGAGAAAGCGTGGGCGAGCGAAGTGGTGGAGGTACAGGGACCCACTCCTACACATGATGAAGTCGTTGCTCTGCGACGTCCTCCCAGCCGGAAGCCTCAGCCATTTACTTCTTCCCTGTTTGAGTCACCTTCACATCTCAGCCTGGTTGACATGGAGGATGAGGAGAGCGAGTATGTGGAGTACACAGAGAAGACCATCCCGACCATTGACTTACTCAAGTCTGAACGCCCCCAAACGGCGGAGGCTGAAATGAAGCCGAGAAAGATGTTTGCTTGGTTGGAGAAGGACAGCGAGGTGCAGGAGGAAGCATGGGCAGACGAAGTGGAGGAGGTCCAGGAATTTAAGGAAGAGGAAGATGAGCCCAGTGAAATGGGAGACTCCAAGGCCATACAAGGCCATTCGGATGATGGCTCTCAGATCGATGAGCTCACGAGGAAGCTCGTCTGTGTATCCTCTACTGACGGTCCCGAGAATGAGACCCAGCACAATGTGAACGACCCGAAAAAGTCCAAAAGAAAAGTGCCATTGGTTCTGTTCACCTGGGTGGAGGAGAAGGTCAAGAAAAGGAACGAGAAGAAAATAATCAAGGAGAGGGAGCGAAGAGAAAAAGAGTTGCTGCTTGAACGCTACATGAACGATCTGAAACTGAAGCACTTGTGGATCAACAAGCACAACCGCAACTACAACTCCTCCTAATGCAGATCATCTCCCTCTTCACCTTTAACCTGTGTAAATAAAAAAGTGTTCAAACTAAAAATTGAAAGATCCATGACTCTTCCTGGCAATTAAAACATAAAACAAGTGTAATATGAGGTGAATCAATTGGAATTAATTTGAATAACTGTTTAACTAGAACAGCAGCAGAAAGTGAATCATTCAATGCAGTTCATAACAGTGGAGTTCATTATATTTTCTCTGATGGGGAGAAATGTTTCATGTTTCTTTTCTGCTGTTGGCAACAATACATGTATGTCTCATTTAAAGTCAAAGACTGCACACTTCATGTGGTCATATAAATCTATATGTATAAGTAAATAAATTGAATTTGTCTAAATAAAGGTTGTGTTAATGAGACTAGTAAAACAAAAAAAAAAAACACAAAACTTGACATGAAAAACAAAGGAGGTGGCTGGAGTCACTGCTTTAATGAGTGAGTTGAATCCTTCAACCGAATTGTTCAAGTAAAAAAAAACAAAAATACAGAAAGCAATACTGGCAGTAAGCAGTATACTATTCCATTAGAAGAATAGCTGATGGCTCTATTGACTTATTGATGTGAGTAACAAGCATTGAGTCAGTTAATCACCTCTTATAAATTGTTTCTCAGAAGTTTAAACATTTAATCTAACTTGCATAACTTGTTGTGTCAGGATAGGTAGGCTACATCAATGTGGGCTGCTATCCTCACAGGTGTGTGAGCACTGAGAGATGGTCTACAGAGTAAAAGCTTGTGGTTACAAAACTTAGTGCTAGCAGTGTTTGTAGTCTAGAATGAGAAATTGCAGTGTTTGCAGGATTGGTCATTCTGACAAGTATTCTGAGGTGCTTTGCCTTCGGCAGGATTAGTGTTGCTATGCGGTTGCCACGATGTTCTATGATTAGTGTGTTGCTATGCATTTGATAGGGTATCATTGGTGGTTGTTAGGCCCGGTCCCAATATACACACTAAGGTCTTCCCCGAAGTGGACACTTGTTGAAAGTGCACTTAGCGGAAGGGTGCGCAAGGGCCCGAAGCTGAGAAGAGCAGAATTGGGGCAGTTTTGCACACGTCACTATCTACATCACTTCTGTTGTGATCAGAAGAGCAAACATGGATCACACAACTGAACTATGTGTGCAGGGATCAACTCATATCCCTGGCTAGAGGCATTTTCTGTGCCCCGTGAATAGCCGTTCTTTCTCTGCCCTGAACTTCATAAAATTGAAAGTCAGCTCGTCGGACCCTCACAAAAGAAAGTGAAATCATTGTATCATAATGTATTATGTTATTTTATTGCTCATATTTTGATGAAAAAAACTATTTTCACTTACATTTCAAAAGAAAATCCTCTTGCCGGCTTCCTTTTTCTTCTGAGTTTTCCCGCTGCCGACCAGCACCATAGCATCCATTTTGCTCCCACATTGGTTAGCTGTTCGAAATGTCACGACACTACAAGGATTCTGGGTAATAATAGCCCATAGCAAAGTGAGGTCTGCATTAAGTGCACTGATGATCACCCCTGGAGAACACCATTAGAGGATTGGGACACCCTACGATCTTGCACCGCTTAGCGAGAATGCGCATTGAGGGGCACCGCACAAGGGCAGATGTTCGGATATTGAGACAGGGCCTTAGTGTGTTATTGCTGGGGTGTTCTGGGAATATCGATCTTAAGTTCAAAGGTAACACTCTAAATTGGGAAAAAAATGATCACACTTTAATTAAGCCGGGCTCAGACTACAGGAGTTTTAAATCCTAACCGATTGTGAAATCAGGTTGCATCATGCACATAAAGCTGGGGAGACAAGGGATAGTTCACTTTGAAATTAATTTTTGATATGTTTTAGCTTACCTCAAGGGCATCCAAGATGTAGGTGTCTTTGTGTCCACAGTATTTTCAATTTTGATATTTTTAAGTCAAACCGTTCTTCACTGTAAAAAGTGTACAGTTGGATCAACCTAAAAAGATTACTTCAATTGGTAACACATAAAAAATTAAGTTTTCTCAACTTAAATTATCATGTTTTAGCGTGATAATTTAAGTTGAGAAAACTTAATTTTTTTAGGTGTTACCAATTGAAGTAATTTTTTTAGGTTGATCCAACTGTTCACTTTTTACAGTGTTGTCTGTCAGTCATATAATGCAGGTCTATGGGGTCCACCTCAAAGAGCATACACAGAGAAGTCCAAATTAAACATGATTTAATGACTCGTAAATGTAAGTACACATTGATGGCCTAAGACACGAAACGAGCGGATTGTGTGAGAAAACGAACAGTATTTATATAGTTTTTACCTCTTGTAAACACAGCCACGTCCAAGTGATCTGAGGTCGCAAGCGCTTCGGTCTTTTCCGGAAAGCACCGGAAGTTATCTCTCGCGCGTGTACGTCACTCATTACACAGAACAGAGATTGTAGGTAAGAAGGCTAATTAAAAGAGTACTAATTTGCGCTTATCCTGGGATGTTTAAACCGTCGTAAAAGAAAATAATTACAAAAAAATAAAACAATTGTATGAGTGACATACAAGAACGGTTTGACCTAAAAAATATATAAAAAAAAAAAAAAAAAAAAAAAAAACATACTGTGGACACAAAGACATCTACATATTGGATGCCCTTGAGGTAAGCTAAAAACATATAAAAAACTAATTTCAAAGTGAACTATCCCTTAAACGGCTGTAAGGCCGATTATGACTAAAGACCTGAATGAGACCTCCAACCTCTATTTTCATATTGAACTGTAAGAGACTGGAATGAGATGTTGTGCGGCAGTAAAGAAACCATTTATCAGTAATATTCATTGCAACAAAAAACAATGGTATTGGGGACGCATGTCTGCAGCAGGAGTTGGAAGTCTTTGAAAATGGACCAATACTTCAGAGTCCTGCTGAACACAATGGAGCCAAGTATGGAGGATCCGTTTGGAGATCAAATGTGTGTTTTCCAAAATAATAACAATGCCAAACACACCGTGCATGCAACAAAGTTGCTCACACTGAAAGTGTTCATGCTCAGAAGTTTGAAGTCTTCAAGTGGCCTCCTCAGTCACCTGACCTCAAAGCCAATGAAAACCTTTAGGAAATTATATAAACTTAAATTGTGATATGTCATGCAGGTCTTCCAGTTTGGGAAGAACTTAAGGAGTATTGGAAAGAAGGTAAGCATGGCATATGCGCAACATTTAGTGAGTCAATGCCCATGGAGGATGGCTGCTATATAATCAAAAACAAGGAAGACTAACAGAATATTATATTGAAGTCAATGCTTATTTCCTATGAGCTCTTTGTTTTTAATGCCTTTTTTGTTGTTGTTGCATAAAACAATAAAAGCCCTATTTAATTATTTGCTGGAGTTTGCCTTTCTTGACAAATAATGTTGTTATTTAGTGTATTCTTCTTCCCACTATAACATACTCCTCATTTTTTGATTGTTTAATTAGTGTCATTAAAAGCAAATATTTTGCAAATATTCAAATGTTATAAAATGCCAATTGATAGACAGATAGACAGATAGGATAGATAGATAGATAGATAGATAGATAGATAGATAGATAGATAGATAGATAGATAGATAGATAGATAGATACAAACAAACAGATATTTACTTTATTCCAGCATTTATTTACTTTTTTTGACATTCAAAAAATATTAATTTGAGTGATGTAAATCTGGCAGGCTTAAACCAAAACATTTCTTATATGATTTAAAGGGATACTCCACTTGTTTGGAAAAAGGCTCATTTTACAACTCCCTCAGAGTTAAACTGTTGAGTTTTACCCTAAGTCAATGGGACCAGAAACTGTCTGGTTACTGATATTCTTCTAAATATCAGAAAATCAGCTGAATGGATTCGAAAATGGTAAAACTCAACAGTTTAACTCTGAGGGAGTTGTAAAATGAGCCTTTTTCCAAAAAAAGTGGAGTATCCCTTTAATACAGTTGTTTAAATCCAGCAATGATTAAACAGCAACATATAAAAATGTTCTAACACTTTCAATACATAATTAAATTATTCAAAAAATGAAAGAAAAACGAGTGACAACATTCAACTGTTGTTCAGATGAAATCTTATTTAAAGTACAACAGTATGTCAACAGTAAAGTAAGAGCAGATCTCAAACTCCAATTTAATTATTAGACATGATTGCCAGGGATATCATGAATGCATGCCAACATAAGCATTTGAAACTACCAGTATGTAATTATCTGTAGATCTTCTTGCATGTAATCAGGTATTGTGGATAAGCTTGAGTGTCATTGAAGATGACAAATAAAGTCGGGGAGTCGATCTGATCTGTCACGCTGTGGTATCTGACCGGTACGGCAGAATTCTCCTTAAGCGGAGCTGTTTTCATCTCGTGTTTGCCCACGGTGAAGTCTCCGGTGAGCACTTTGGCCACAAAAATAAACTTGTGCCCGTCTGCATTGGGTGGGGAGTAGGTGTCCGATACAGAGAGCACAGCGTTTACCGCAAAGTAGACACCCTGACCATACACAGTCGCTGTGAGGGAAAAGAGAAAATTCATTTGTTATTTTTAAATTCATATTAGTATGATTACATTTCATGTTTTGAATTGATTGTATTGTTAGATTATTTTGTTTGAATTAAAATTTCAATCATTTTTGTTGTGTTTTTTTAATGTCTATATGTTTTTTTTATTAAGTTTTTCGTTTAATTAGATTGACTTATTCTATTTATTGTACATCTACTTAAACTAAATGAAAATGAGAAACAATGCCTGGGTAACTAGCTGAAATAAGAAGGTTCAGGACATGTGCTTTTAATAAAGGGCACATATGTAAACCTTTCCATTCCTCAAAAAGTTCTACACACATTTTGGTTGGACCGTTTAAGATTATATCAAAAAAGTTTGAAATCCTGAGATTTTGAGATCCTTCTATATATTGTTTTGTTCAGTTTTATTTGAATTTCTTGTCATTTTATTTATTTACCGGTACGTTTTTTTATTTAGCCTTATGATTGTGGGTGGATCTTGGGCTTTGTTGTAAATAGTTATACACCTAAAATGTTTCATAAATAAAGAATCACAAAAAAAATATATGTTCTTCACACTTAGTAAAAATAGTTATTTTAAGACCTGTTCACTGGGTTCTTTGGGGAACCAAAATGGTTCTTCTATGGAATTGCTTAAAAAAAAAAAAAAAACTTTTACAACCTTTATTTTTATGAGTGTAACAACCAGGCCCGGCTGCAGGATGAAATGACTGAGGGGGCATGTGAAATTGTTAAGGGGGCTTAATTTTATACCATCAATGAACAATACACTGAGAACTCGCTTTGGAACAACATATTTTTAAATGCAGCGCTCCCTAAAACACTCCATATCCAACTGCACAGGTAACCGCGTAATATAAAGATAAGCCGTAGGGCCCGGGGTGGGCGATATGGCAAAAATATCATATCACGATTTTATT
Source organism: Chrosomus eos (assembly GCA_036326025.1). Taxonomy (NCBI): domain Eukaryota; kingdom Metazoa; phylum Chordata; class Actinopteri; order Cypriniformes; family Leuciscidae; genus Chrosomus; species Chrosomus eos. The sequence continues at coordinate 17,038,113 of CM070827.1, forward strand.
CAGGAAAATCATGATTTTATCACGATTTTCTTTCATGTTGGTTTTACTATTTTGCAAGTGACTGAGCATTACAGCCAAACTAATTCCCCTGTTTAAAAACAAAGCCTTTCAAGGTAACAAAATATGAAATAAAAACACTACATATAAATAAACACTACATAGAGACCCCACTGAACTATACATCGATTCTTATTAAAGCTAGATTTAAAGTTCTCAGTCAAGTTCTCAGTTCTCAGTCTTGTTGCTACATTAAAGTAACACTAAGTAGTTTTTCAACCTTCATAATATATTTCCAAGACCCTTGTGATGGTACATCGACTTAAAATAAGTTAAATGACTCGTCTACCATCGCCTGACGTGGTCTGTATCGCTTTTACTGGCACTATGTAACTTCGGGTTTCGGGTAGGAACCCGTGCACAAAAAGAACTACAAAATTCGACTGCTTTACGTCAAGCGCTACAATAGTCATTATTTAGTTTTTCTTCGTTTCTGATGTCGCAATACATCATCCTTTCATGAAATCATGTAACATACTCTACCTTGTCTGTGGACATCGTTCATTATAAAGCCGGTGCTGGGTAAACAGCGAGCGTGCGTGCGACGGTAGGCTAAATTATTTACGACAGCGGCAATGGACAATTTCGTTTCCAACCAGTAGGGCGACCGAAGAGGAAAAAATACTTAATGTTACTTTAAAGGATTAATTCCCCCCAAAATGAAAATTGTCATTATTTATTCTCCTAAGTTGTTTAAACCTGAATAAGTTTCTTTCTTCTGTTGAAAATAAAGTTATTTTGAAAAATGTGGGTAACCAAACATTTGCTGGTCCCTAGTGACTTCTATAGTATATTTTTTCCAATGGAAAAATATACTTTTTTTTTTTTTTAGCACAAAAAATAAATGAATACAGGATTGCAACAACATTAGAGTAAATGATGACAGACATTTATTGTTGGGTGAACTATCCTTTTAAGGGGCTACTGTCACTTTAAGACCTGCACGCATCCAGAGCCACGCATCTAATGGACACGCATGTCACGCACTCTATTATCACTCAAATGTGTGGTTTCACTTTTAGACATAAGTGTTTATGTAAACCTTGTGTGTATTTGACAGTATATTAGCGCAATAAGACTTGAAAGATAACTTAGTCCAGTAATCAGGCGTAATCACGGTTTAGTGTGTGTGCTTCGGGTACGCGCTCAGCAAAGCGCATGTTAGTTAGATCCGCGCAACAAAACGCGGAAATGTTTAACCGGCAAAGATTTAATGCACAGGCAGATAATGAACTTTTATGAACTGCAGTGTCCCGTGAGTGTTACACTGCGTTAACATGTGATGTGAATATACGTCATGTCTCTGGCTCAGTGCCTGCTCGCGAACGCACGTTTGAATCTGGCAGTGATGTCACGTTAAACATTTCGTTTGAAACCATGAATACAAAAATGAAACTGAGGGGGCACAAATCAGATCTGAGGGGGCAATGCCCCCTTTTGCCCCCTCGTGGCGCCGGGCCTGGTAACAACCCTCTATGCATTTGGATGATTAGGATGTTCCTGGTTAAATCCCAATGTATAAGCAATGCTTACAGTAATGCTTGGCTTAGCAAACGCTAGCATACTTAACAGAATAATACCATTTTTTCCACAGAAGCTCCTGTTGAAGCCATGAATGCATATCTCCTTCACACTGGTTTCACTGGTGCCGTGGTAGAGGATGTGTTCCACTTGTTGCTCTGAGGAGCTCCGTTCAATGCTGGCCTTTTTCAACCTGTATTGGTCATTCAGAAGTTTATTCATGAGCTTCTCAACCTGAAAGTCAGTGTGAGAAAACACAGTCAATAGTGGACATCCAAGAATATTTACAAAGCAGATAATCATTCCTATCCGATAATTCAATGTGCAAACATTTTGATTCTGAAGAGAATTCACAGGTTTTCACCAAGAAAACTAAAAGAAAGATTTGTCTCGTCTTGATGTCTTGCTCATAGAAAAAGAAATAACCTCTCAACTGCACATGCACTGACAGATATCAAGGTGTGAGACCAGGGCTTGATTTGAGGGGAGATGGCATCCCCCTTGTTGAAAGAAAATGAAAAAAAAAAAAAAACATCCCCTCTATAAAACCACCATCCCCCCCTTATCATCCCCATTAGATTAAGAGTGTTGTGTAAATGTAACCTTATCATGCAAATTAAATATTAAAATTCTCTACATTTGATAATTAACAAACTATAAATAACAGCGACTAACCAATCAGAACTCAATATACGAGCTGCGCACTCTCAAGCGAGCTTTCGCCATTTTTGCGCTGTTCAAAATGGCCAAGAGAATGGTTCAAGTGCATCTTTTGATGAACATAAAAAGAAGAGAACAGAAGGTATGACATTCCCCTGACATAACATTAGGAAGAATAATGAATAGAGTGTTGATTTAGTAAGGGGTTGTTGTCACAGTTACATGTAATTATTGAAAGTGAATGCAATCACCGAGGTGATAATAAACATATGCATAAGTTAGCTAAATGTATGCGTGTCTATTGTGTATGTATTTTCTAAACAAGCTATGAGCTATGTAACTACACCAGTGAGAGGATGAGTTTCATTCAGAAATGATCACCCTATTCTTTTTGTCTTTACCATCCACTGTTAAAGGGTACCTATCATGGAATTTTGAAAATTACCTTTCATGTAGTGTGTAACATAGATCTAAGTGAACAAAAACATCCTGCAAAGTTTTAAATATGAAAGTTCACCGTATACAAAGTTATTGTCTCTCAAAAGTAAGAGTCGACTCTGAGTCGCTGATATGAATCGATAGACAAACGATGCTTTCTCTCTAGCTTTCGTACATCACTTGTACAAGTTATTTGAATTCGACACGCCCACTCAGTGCGCGCGCCGAGCAGACAGAGAAACCTGACAACAACATGTCGACGAGACTCTGTTCTGAAGTGCGAATCAAAAGCAAACTTTTTTTTTCACTGCCCAGGGACGAGCATGTGAAGACTCAGTGGCTAGAGTTTATATTTACAACTATACCACACAATAATAGCCACCTTGAGCTGTGTTCACGTTATTTTAATGACGATCGCTTCACAAACACAAATGCTTTCAAGTGTGGAATTCGCGAGTCGCCTGATACTGAAGGAACGTTCAATACCAAGTTTATTTGGATCAGCTTCCTCCTCCGAATCACAACCTGTAAGTACTATTAATAATTGTTGCTTTTATGTGTGTGTGTGTGTGTGTGTGTGTGTGTGTGTGTGTGTGTGTGTGTGTGTGTGTGTGTGTGTGTGTGTGTGTGTGTGTGTGTGTGTGTGTGTGTGTGTGTGTGTGGGTGTGTGTGTGCGTGTGTGTGTGTGTGAGAGAGTGAGAGTTACGCTCAGCAGCTTCTAGGTCTCCAATGTCATTTTTTTTGTTTTTTCAAATATGTGAAATTATGTGAAGCGTATTGTAGTACTGCAGTGCTTTATCAATATGTTTAAGCTTTGGGCTAACGCAAAATATAACTGACTGCGTCATCTGACCAATCACCGCCGATTAGCGTCACGCAAAGGAGGGGTTTGGACAAATGAGTCGTCAAGCGAATCATTAGGGAGTCAGTGAGCAAATCAGGTAAAAATAAATGCATATTATAAGACAACAAAAGTGTTTTTTGTCATTGCATGCATGTAAAACTGTTGTTGGGGACTCCCAGAACATTATTAGGAACATTTTAAATGCCATAATAGGTACCCTTTAAAACTTTGGAGCCCAGAAAATTAGGGGGCTTAAAGGGATAGTTTACCCAAAAATGAAAATTCTATCATCAATTACTCACCCTCAAATTGTCCCAACCCTGTATGAGTTTCTTTCTTCTGAACACAAAAGAAGATATTTTTAAGAATGTTGGTAATCAGACAGTTGACGGTAGCAGTATTTTGTTTCCTACTATGGAATTCAATGGCTACTGTCAACTGTCTGATTACCAACATTCTTCAAAATATCTTCTTTTGTGTTCAACAGAAGAAAGAAACTCATACAGAGTTGGAACAACTTGAGGGTGAGTAAGTAATGACAAAATTTTCATTTTTGGGTGAACTATCCTGTGGGGAATTGTTTATGTTTAAATAAATCTGTTGGTTATGATTAGACTATAAACAGTCATACAATACTACAGTCATATAAATTATTTCATTAATAATGCCTATGTAGATTTTTATTCTACTCTTTAATCCTACGTAAAAATCTTTTAAAAAATACACAATTAATCATTGAAATCATTAGCCTTAACCTGTAGTAATCAAGGTTAGCCCCCATCCACCACACCACCCCCCTTGAATTTATTTAATAATTCAACCTCTGTGTATGTCTATATTGAATCGTACCTTTATGATTTTGATTTTGTTGTGGTTGTCCTGAAGGGTGTCATAGAAGTCTTTGACGACCTCTTGAAATTCATCAGAATCTACATCCACGTTAGACACTTCAGGCATGTTGGACAGCAGGCTGTAATCTTCATCTAAAAAATAAACATCATTAACTAAATAATACCATTTCTATTATGGATGCCAATTTAACAATCATTTAGGTGATTAATTACAAAAATCACACACAAATAATCATGTTCCTAACAGTTCCCTGTGATGCAGTCACATTTATTGTTGATCTGCATTTTTTAGTTTTAGTTGTCACATTTTTTCACACTAAATGAAAATGAGGCAACAACAGCAAAAATGGTGGATAAACCATTAAACTGGACTTCACACTTCCACAAAGTATTCTCCTTTTTTGGGGATTTCGTAGTGTTGATGCCATTTGTACCTGTAGCATCCGTGTACAATTCAGTTGTGCTTAGCATTTTCCGTTTAATAGGCACAGATTTCCCGGATGCCAAACTATGCTCTTCCATCTTCTCAAAGTCAATGCTGTATGGCTGATTGTTGAACAAAATATCAATCTTCTTCTGCTTTATTCTCCAAGCATTCTCAATGAACACAGTGGCATCTGGTGGGTACGGTATCGCCTTAGATGACCCTTGCTCGTACCACACCCACTGTAGAGCCTTTATGATTTCAGCATCATTCATCATGTTCTCTGTCCGTCTCAGGACATTCTTTAGGTCAATCACGGCCTCAGAGACGTAATCTTTAAAGCCAGAGATGATGGCGGTGGTGCCCTGGATGCTGATTTCTACGGCATGCTTCCTCTTAATGAGCTCTATGCATTTCTTCTGATGGGAGGAGAGTTTCCTCAAGTTTTTGTTCTCGATCTTCTCCTCACACTGTCTCATTCCAACCTTCTTGCCCAATGCAATGTCCACCCTTACAAGATCATGGTTGTAGTTAGCATATACGAAGATCTCGGCTGTATTGGATGACTTGATCGCGTCTTGCAATGACATTTCAAATGCTCTCTCGAGCTGTGTGTTCTCCTCGGTTGACATGGAGTCTCCCTTGGAAAGTTCTAGAGCCGTCTGGATGTCCTCTGTTTCCGTTCTCTGGTTGAGCTCCATTGATAGCTGAATCGCCAATAAGAGGCTTGCGTCTTCGTCTAGACTGCAGGCGTTCATGGGTGTAGAGGAGCTCTGGAGGTCAAGGGTCTGCAGTGAACGGGGTGAGTCGGCCTCACCTTCTGCCACTGCTGAGGTATCTTGGCTCTGGTCTGAATACAGATCTTGAGATTCTATGTCAATGGATCCTAAACTAGAAGGTTGGGGGTTTAAATCGCTGCCAATAACTGCCAACATCTTCTTAGCTTCTTCAATACGAGCTGAAAGACAGAAAAACTTCAGTAACCACTGGGTTCAACAAAAACCAACATATTAAAATTGTGTTTTATTTCATAAAGAAAATAAATGAAACAAGAGGATCTCGGTCCCCTCCTAATTCAAACACTGGTAAAGAATCAATCAGGACAATGATCCATAATGACCTGAAGTACGTGCATCAGTAGAGTTGCGCCCATTCGGTACTTCAACATTGGATTCCTGAATGAAATTTGCAGAGGAACTTCTCTGGAAGTTTTGACATTGTGTCATTTTCCATGCCAGCTCCAATATGTCCTGTGGAAAACACAACCACAATCGACTATAAAGTATTATTGAGTATTTGAGATACATACAGATAAAGAAGGAGGCTGGATACATTACATTGTCTTCTAGAGGCTCCCAGTGCACTTTCGCCATGTCTATGTAGACTTCGAATTTGGCTGTCATCTCTGCCAGTATGCTGATACCCTCCTCCTCCTCCAGCAAGAAGCGGGAAATGCCAGGCTGCTTGACCACAATGTTCTTTGTAAAGATTGAGCCAATAATAGCACTTAATAATTCCGCTGCTGATTGACACACAGTCGAATCTCCCTGAATCTGCCAGTGAAATAAAGAGATTACAAGATGCATCTGTAAGCGTTATAGAAGACATTTAAAGACAATGATCGCTCACACAAATCAAAGTGGGATTGATTATATGTGTAAAAATTATAATACACTATAATAGAAATGAATACACATAGGAAAGAATTATATTAATTACATTAAAACAATTATATTAAATATGAGTTGAGCAAAATGTAATTATATATATATATAATTACTATACTTTAATTATATATTGCATAATTTAACTTTATTTTATTTGTTTATTTATTTATTTACATTTATTTATTTATTAACATTTCAAGATAAATGTTTTTTATCTTATGTATTAAAGATTATTTTGTATTTACCTAAATTTTAGAAACAAAATTATTTTGTGAACATCCTAAATAAATTCTACAACATAGCTCAAAAATGTGGGATCAGTAAGATTTTTTTTATGTTTTTGAAAGAAGACTCTTATGCTCACCAAGGCAGCATTTATTTGATTAAACAAAGTAAAACAGAAATAATGTTAAATATTATTACAGTATAAAAACAGTAAATATTAAAATGTAATTTATTCCTGTGATGGAACATATGAATTTTCAGCATCATTACTCCAGTCTTCAGTGTCACATGATCCTTTAGAAATCATTCTAATATCCTTATTTGCTGCTCAACTCATTCTTTGATGAATAGAAAGTTCAAAAGAACAACATTTATTTGAAATAGAAACACTATAAATGTCTTTGCAGTCATTTTTGATCAATTTAATTTTTATTAATTTATAATTAGTATTAATTTATTTAAAAGATTATAATTTTACTGACCCCAAAGCCACCACTAGTACTGCATGTCAATTAAATAAGTCAAACGAAAGCAAACTTGGTAACTAACACTCAATCCATCTCCAGTCTCCAGTGGGAATAAGATGACCTCTCCCATGTCTGCCAGTAGATCTCGATGATGGAGTTGCAGAAATTTGAGCATTCCTGGTTCCATAGACAGGACTGTCTCTTTCTGGTGTGGTGTGCTGAGAAACTCAACGATCTTGTCTTTTTTGTCCTTTTCCATCCCTGTCAGGGTAACCACAGTAATCATTCCACCGGTGTCGGATACTTTGGCACAGCAGAAGTCCAGAGCCACCAGAAAGTCCGACCACTCCTCTGAGAAGACCACACTCTCGTATTCTTTGGCCATCGGCACAGTAAACTCTGCTATCTGGGAATTTATCAGGTCTTGGGCCTGTTTGACTGCGCTACGGGATGAAGATGTTACAGTGACCATACAGTCTGACACACTGAAGGTTGATGGTATATCTTTTAAAGACAAATTGAACCTCTTTTTAACATCCTCCCTCTTAAGAAACTCAGCTTTGAGTTTGTCATATGTCAGGTGCTCCTGCGCAACACCAGTCATGAATTCCAGAACTTTGTTCTTAAGTCTTTCAACCTCAATTTGGTCAGGACCTTTGATTTGGATGCCATCTTTTGCTAGACTGACATCAAATTTCGGGTGAGCCTTTGTGAGGTTCTCAGGCAAATTACTCAAACTGAGCAGCTGATGTTTAGCGGCATCAGGCACAGATATAAAGCTAACACATTCCTTCTGGATAGGTGGCTTAGTAGCAGACGCAGTAGTTGTATTCGCTATACTTGTGGTGTTGTCCGTTAGAGCAGCGCCGTGTCCTGAGGTGGTGCTCGCCACTGGGTCAGAAACAGTAGGACTTTGGGATGAGACCGTGTCAATTTGGTTTATCCCTTCCGTTAACGTTCCCTGTCCATCTTGAGCACTCACAGATGACTGATCCACCTCAGCATGCAGGAAGTCAAAGTACGGCTTGACTACTAAATCGGTACCTTCCAAATTATGGGATTTTTGGAGAATGCAGTCCACAGCTGTAAAAGACAAAGCTCAATTGAGATTCAGAACTATAAAATAGAGACTTCAAGAAAGTGATTAAAGAAAAACATCTTGGCTTACATTTCACATCCTTGAAAGAAACTTTAGCACATCCGTTAGCCAGCATGCTAACTCCGAGAACATCTGCCCCTCCACCACGACTACTCTCAAAGTAGAGCTCCAGCACATCCTCTGTGTGGGCAGGAGACAGATTGGCCACCAAAACCGAGTCTGTAGATTCTACCTGCTCCAGAGTGACCTTTGCTCCATTTAGACTCTTCTTGGAAACTTCGTCACTAAGCATCTGAAAATCTATGGAATCACGTACACAATGACAAAATATTTAAGAGATTATTATTATTATACGTAATTATTATTATACATTCATTGGTGCATTTATTTGAAATGGTTCTAGATGTGTCACATGATCCTTGAGAAATCATTCAAATATGCTGATTTGCTTCAAATGTTTTGGTTGCACTTTATTTTACAGTACATGCACTTTCAATGTACTTACTAGAGATGCGCGAGATGGTGGTTACAGCCGCAGATAAACCACGGATCAGGCGGATGACGTGACGAAAAATGACATTTTAATTAAATTCGGGAGGGTGGCTGTTAAACCAATCACATGAAAAAAATATATACATAGTTAAATATTGTTACCTAGTACATCCGAAAAGTACATCCATATCCTTTCTAGAACAGGCAAGAGCTTTCTACCTTGCGGCTCGCGTCAGCATCGCCTTGCATCGTCCATAGACCTTAAAACAATCAGCGGATGGCGGGTGGGTGCGGATTTGAAAATTGAAAAACATTGGTGCGGATGGATGGCGGATGGATGATGATTTTGTGATGCGGTTGGGATGAAATAATAGCCCATCTGCGCATCTCAATGTACTTACAGTGTACTTACCCACGAAAGTAGAAGTGAAGACAGGTTAAACCCCAAACTTTAAAATGACCAGTTTCGTTATATAGCTCGAGGAGAATCCAAAGTTAAACAAATGACGAAAGATGTCTTTCAGTAAGTCACCTGGCCAATAAGTAATCGTTTTTGCAACGAGTCACCTTCTGGGTCAGACGAACAGATGAGGAACACGGGAAACTTGAAACTCAACACTGCAGCAGATTCCTGTGGATGCTGGATATTATCATGTCGAGAAGATGCTGTGCTCTACAATGTGAAGATAAAGCCAGTTTTTTTTACACTGCTCAAGGATGAGCATGTGAAGAATCGGTGGTTAAAATTCATTTTTACCACGATTCCACAGCAGTATAATCCTAAACTTTTGCTGTGTTCCCTTTATTTTACTTATGACTTTTCCTCAAATTCCCGGAGTTCAATGCAGAATTCGCAAACTGCTTGCTCTTGAAAGATGATGTTCAAATACTTAGTTTTGAGTTTTATATTGTGTTGGTCACCAGCTAACTGGTTAACTCACATTATTAGTGGCATACTGAAATACTTCTGCTAATCAGTTGTGGGCCACTATTACCTAAAACTCTGTCTATTAATGCAGATTGTCTGTCGTTCTCACTACTTTGAGGAAGAGATTAAGCATGCTGCATGGAGCAAGATTTGTTTTACCAACGTTTATGTTACATCAGTCATTCATGCTAGAGATCAGCTTATGTATACATTGCATACATGCATTGTTATTGATACAGTTTCCATGTGTTCACCGCAATATATTATAAAAAATACTCTGTAAATAAATGAGTACAAGTAAAATAATCGGTTTGTTGATGGACATGCACTTTTTAATGCTGTATTACAGTTGCCACATCTCATGAGAATGTACCTCAAACTGAGTAGTGCATATCACTGAGAAACGTCCTGCTGAAGTCATCCTTGCGATGGAGGTTCGGGTTGAATAACTAGTTCTTCCAGTGTTTCATTATCGGATTTGCGCTAAAATTGACGTCATTTTTCGTTACTGAGTTTAGTTTACAATGTAGGAAGCCTCAGGACCAGCAGAGCTGATGCTATGGCAATGGGCGTTTTTGTTTTCGACACACGCACTGTACGCAGTAAACCAATCACAACAGACTGAGCTATCTGGCCAATCAGAGCAGAGTAGCACGCGGAAAGGAGGGATTTAGAGAGATAGATTCATCTAACGAGTCGTTTGAGAATCATTGAAAATGTGATGATGTGCAAATGTATATTATGAGGAAATTAAACATTTTTTTGACCTGCTTTGATGCATGTAAACCTGTTGTAGGAGACTCCAAAACAACATTAGGAAACTTTAAGGCTCTTTAAGGTTAGGATTAGGGGTAGGTACAGGGTTGGTAACTAGTTATAACTCAGTTAGTGTCATTACTACAATAAGTACATAGTATGTACATGCAAAACAGGACCGGACAGGTCACTTTTGTTTACTTTAATACATCCTTACTGAATAATAAAAATATACATTTTAAATTTAATTTGAGACAACTAGATTGACACTTTATCTTTTTAAACCAAAAATAAATAAATGTTTTGCTTGAAAAGTAGCTTGTGCTATATATTTTTTTGCTATATTATATTTCTTTTCAATTGGTTTAATATTTTATTATCTAACACAAAGACACATTTTAAGTGTGGCTAAAGTATCCCTATATACTGTACAATGCTACAAACCTTTAGGCAAAGGTCTTTTTAGGTGTACTAGAACCAGGTCCTTGTTTGAAGATGGATACAAGGTGAAGTCTGTTTCAATGGCCATTCTAGTAATGTTTTCCATAAAAAGTTCCACATGGTCCAGGGAAGTGTGTGGATTGAGCCCTCTTAGCAACAGTTTTCCGGGGTCTTTTGGTGGTTTCCTTCGCAGTTTCAGTGTGGTATTGTGGAGGACATGGGACCTGGAGAGAACTCTCACAGCAGCTGGTGTAAGAGAAACAAGTTCTTTATAAGTTTAACTTATATATGCCTGTAATACTGTAATTTGATAGAATCCATACTGAGGAAACTCAATATCTAAACCATATGGTAATGATGTCTTACTCTCAGCATTCAAAAACTACCAACGCTTGGTTCCACGTCTCTCCAAAAGGTCACGTTCCCTCCTCAGATGCGTCGTTGTTCTCAAAGTAGAGAATGAGAAGTCATCGTCCAATCATCAGGAATATCATGAACATCCAACTCCGCCTCAGACTATCAGCATCCTAACAACAAACACACTGAAGTATGCAGTTGAGCAGTTGAGGATACATAACTGATATTCCAGCCACAGTAACCAACAAACCTAGTGAGGTTATTGAACTAAAAAATAAATAATTCACAAGCTGAAATGTAAAATGAAAATGTATTGTGGTTGGGTTATATTTCTTTCCTTTTTGAGTGAAATGGTCAGATTTTGTGAATTGAACCTACCTACCTGTTGTGTAATGTCTATCTATATTGTCTATTTGTATTGTTTTGTGGATTATTAAGTGATAAGATAGATAGATAGATAGATAGATAGATAGATAGATAGATAGATAGATAGATAGATAGATAGATAGATAGATAGATAGATAGATAGATAGATAGATATTATAAATAGTTGGTAATTGGATATTATCTAAATCTTATTTCGTGTAAGCCCAATGCTGAGAAAGAGAAACTGAAAGGTTGACGCTGGATCATGACATACGGTAACTCAGAGTATAATACAATATTAATATAAAGTGTGCACGAAAATGTTTGACCATACGTACATAATAACAACACTGAATAACATATATTGACAGTTAAATTAAGCAGACTCACATGAAAACTGCACATTTACAGCCGACTGCTGCGACTCACTAGCGTTACTTCCTGCTTTGAGACAACACTGACACAACAAGAGACACTTTGAGAAAAACACTTTAGAGATACAAATACAAAAATTATATTATAATAATAATAAAAAACATTTCTATTTGTAAATAAATGTTTATCGGACTATTGTCCCCCCAAAAAAGTACATTTAATTACAGTGCGCATACTCTTAACAGTCACGTTTTCAAATAATTAATCAAGTTAAAAATACTTCATCGATATTTACACAAAATACGTACGGTTGGCGATTAATGGAGTCGCCGCAAGTTTTTCGCCATGACATCGGGTATAAAATAAAAGTTCGCTGATAGACCAGTAACTGCGTAAAATTATAAGCTCCTCCCACTACTGTATGACGAGCCCAGCTCAGGCGTTCAATTTTGTCAATCATACGCTTCAGCCAATAGCAGCGTGTGTTACTTTGATGTCGTTCTGTAAGTAATGCGCATGCGTGAGCGCCAACAGCGTTTTGTCGCAAACTGAGATCTCACGCGTGAAAGGTAATCCTTTTAATGTGTACTTTAAATAGTTGTAGATTCTAATAAATAAAATGAACACTGATATTTTAATATTCATATGAAGAATAATACATTTAGCTTTGTGTGTGATAGCAGCACATGTCCAAACACACATTAGACAGTCCATCAGCACTGAATAGAAGACATCTCTTAAATGTTTTTTTGGTAAACTATAGGTCATATCATTTATATTATATATATATATATATATATATATATATATATATATATATATATATATATTATATATATATATATATATTATACATAATATAGTAAACTAATGAATAATAATTTATATCTAATAAATTCAAACAATTACATTTGATAGAACATAAAATATGAAAGAAGTAGTTGTGTATCTGTGTTTCAGGCAATGGATCCTCCGAAGGATATTCAGCCTCCCAAACAGCAGCCAATGATCTATATTTGTGGAGGTAATAACACTCTGCATGCATTGAGTTATGTCTATCATGTGTTGTGTATTAGTCCATTTTTATATTTTAAATAATTATATATATATATATGTCTTCTCATAACTATGCAAACTCAATTCCCATCATATAATATGTCTCCAAGTAGTTGTGTATTTTTGCTCTTGTGTTTCAGAGTGTCACACAGAAAATGAGATTAAAGCTAGAGACCCCATCAGATGCAGAGAATGTGGTTACAGAATCATGTACAAGAAAAGGACCAAAAGATGTATCCTTTAAACCAAATAATGCTTAGTAGTTGAAATAATTGTTCACCCAAAATGTTTAAGGGGTATCTACCACTTCCCCTTAGCCCAACCCCTCGATCGAAACGAGAATTGGGATAGCCCTTACTCTCATGTGAACGTGTAAAACTAAGGGGAAGGGGTAAAACAGAGAATTTGGATTCACCCTAAGTGTGTAAGCAATCTTGAAAATTCAGTGTTTCACAGAAGAAGTAACCGCACACAGTGATGAGTAAATTTATATTTTTTTTGGGGGGGTGTAATAATATGGTATCTTAAAATTAAAAAATGGAGCTCTTGGCATGGTTCTGTGAATCTGATATGCATGCCATTATTAAGTCAATATATGATATTTAGGTTTTTGTTTTTTGTGGTCTTGGTTTATGCCTGATGTTCTTTATATTTACCCTTGACTCCTGTTTCCAGTGGTCGTATTCGATGCCCGATGAGATGCATCCTGCTGTTTTTCTATTATAATTAACTTTTTTTTTTATAAATCTTTGATTATGTAAATACATGTATACAATTTGAATGCGCAGTAATCAAAATTGAGTAAAAAAACAGTTTACAAAAAAATTCAAGTATTTGTATTTACATTTTTATGTTAGAAATTGTTATTTTGGGTTGAAACCACTTATCGAATCGTGTAGTGTTGTTGTTGTAAGATTTCGAATGGATTAAGGGTTTTTTCATTACAAATAGAAATATTATGAGCCATCATTAAGGTGTGGTTACATTTGTGAAATATCTTGAGCCAATAGTTAAAAAGTTGCCAATATAATTATATAAATCACAGCTCGCACAGAAGTCACTTCAAATCAAGGAGTTTTGTGTTAGTTAACATGGCAAATTTTTGCGACCAACTGGATTCCGAAGCGAAATCTTTTGCCCTTTTGTGAAATTTTGTGATCCAGTGTGATTTCAGAAAAGAGTATATTGTGCTTCAGTGGATGCAAAAACAATTAAAATTGCTAACATTTGGACAGTTAAATGTTTTGAAATCCAAGATTTTTATTGACATGTTCTTGATGTGTTTGATAAACATTTACTACAGTTAGTTTTACTAGCAACTAATGTTCACTACAAATTACAAAACTCTTATCTATCCAATGTAAACACACTGTAGCAATAAATCCAACCACAACAATACAAATAATAGACATTACACAATAGGTAGGTAAGTTAATCTCATAAAATCTGTCGATTTCACACACACACACAAAAAAAAAAAAAAAAGATTATTGGAGTGTTTTACAAAAAAATACTATTTCAGAATTTCGTGTTTAATTTAATGTTACTTGCTGTTTCTTTGTAACTTCTTACTAGCAGTTTTTGAGTGAAAATTGTTTCTATAAAATTTTTGTTTTCTGTGTTTGGCAAATTTAAAAATCACTGTGATCCAAATTTAAGTGGCTGAACAGAATAACTGTCTTGTATTTGAAAACGACATGTTCTATCTAGCAGGTCTACACTAGACAAAGTTAAAAGTGCCTACGGGGTCTAAATACAAGGAACAGTAAAGAAATTCAAGAAGATACAAATATTAATGAATAAAACAAAAACTTTAAGTCAAGCACAGAAGAAGAAACGATAACACCATGTTTATAGACAGAGGTGTACAGTCCAGGTTCAGAAAGTTAAAATCCTTCATGGGTGGAAGGCAGGACTTTTACTTTCTGACCCCTGGACTTTAGGACTTTAGGTCCAGGGGTTGTTTATAGATATGCATGTGATTGTGCTCACATTTCCGCATTCCCTGAAATTGGCCTCTATCTTGCATTAAAAGTATTCAGATGAAAGCGATAGTTCACCCAAAAATGTTTGTCATTACTTGCTGGTGCTCAAGTTGTTCCGACCCTGTATGAATTTCTTTCTTCTGTTGAACACAAAAATAAGATATTTTAAAGAATGTTGGTAACAGCAATTGTGTTAACATTGACTACCATAGTATTTTTTTTTTCCTACTATGGAAGTCAATGGCTACCGTCATTTTAGGGTGCACTATTCCTTGTAATCTAAGGGAGTAAGTTATTTGTTTGCTGCTTCGGTGGGAATGAACAGCGAAGAGCTATATTTAGCTCTTGGGTGACAGTATAAAGCACGGAAATGGCATCATTCAAGAGCCATAAAATAAACTCGAGTCTTGGAGAGCACAGAGATCCTGAGTGGTGTCGGCTGAAGGGCTCTGCAGCTGATTTTCTGCACAGTGAAATCCAGCAGGGCCTTTTGAACTCCCTTGGCTGCTGTTTCACAGGAAACCACCCCCACTCTGCAGCAGCAGCGCAGCCCCTCCCCCTCGGTGATGTCACAGCTCAGTGCACCCGGCTGGAGGTGTGTCTTCCTACTTCTGGCTTAGCCTGTACAGTTTGCGCAGGGAACAGGAAGAGAGGGAGAGTGTGTATGAGTGTTTGCGTGAGGACGAGAGCTCGCTTTACTCTGGTAGGGACTGAGGGCAGCCATGGGGAATTCACAGAAGAAGGCCCCCGGTCACGGAGAGGGAGGGGGCCCGCACTCTCAACCTGGGACCCCGGGGCGCAGGAGGAGTCATGGAAACAACACAGCCAACTCAAAGGAAGTCCAGGGGAAGAACACGGCAGTGAATGGCACCCTTCCAGCCGACAAGAGCCAGGATGAGCCTCAGGGCTCTAGTACTGCGTTCAGTGGTGGGGAGAGCTGTAATCTGGACGCCCCGTGTGGGGCCCTTCCTCCTAAACTGGCCAGGCTAAAAAATGAGGGCAATATGTTGTTTAAAAATGGACAGTTTGGGGACGCGCTGGAGAAATACACACAGGCCATCGACGGATGTATAGAAGCTGGTAGAGTACAAATATTCTATTTTAGTATTTTATTAAAATCATGCATGACATATGTGTTTAGACAGAAGATATAACAGTATTTGATGCTACCAAGATTATATATATATATATATATGTTTTGGTAAGGTGATTGTTTTGGCAAGGTGATTTTCCAGTATACAGACTTTAAAAGTACTGGGTTTTAAAAGATTAAAGCATTTCGTGTTTAATTATCTTGAAACTATACACCCTATGCTTGTTAAAACAATATATTTAACAGGTTTTGGTGTTAATAAACTGACATTTATAGTATAGTATAACTTGAAGTACTGGATATTTTTAATTAACCAAAATATTCCAAACATTCTGGTGGGGTAAAAGTATTTATAAAAAAAATATATATGTATATATTTATATTTAAAAAATATATTATATTAATGTGTATGTGTCTGTTAAAAAAGTATAACTTTTTAACATTTTTTAACATAAAAAATTTGGCAAGGTGACATTTTATTGTATGTATTTTCATACTTTTTTATAGTATATTGACAAAGTGCTGGATTTTTCTAATTAATTAGCATTCAAAGATTCTGGTGGGGTAAAAGTATTTTGTGCTTATGTACCTTGACATTATATATGATGTGTGTTAAAATAGTATATTTAACATTTCGATGTAACCAAGATTACATGTTTTGGCAAGGTGACCATTGTTTTTATAATACACTGACTTAAAGTTTACTGTGTTTTTCCAAATTAACCAACATGTTTTAATGAATCTGGCATGCTACTTAAGTATTTATTGGGAAATAATATATATTATCTGCATGTTAAAATATTATATTTAACAGTTGTTGTTGGTGTTACCAAAATGCCACTTTTGGCAAGGCGACAGTTTATAGTGTGTATTTTCATACTTTTTATAGTTAACCAGCCCGTTTTAATGAGTCATTTTGTAGTACGGACTACGAAAGCATCAAGTGCACAAACATTGCATAGATCCTGTTCAGCAGCGCTGAGTAATACAGGGATAGGTTTCCAAATCCGGTTCATAGAGAGGCTCAGCTGTTTAAATTTCCCATGGAAAAGGTTTTGAACTGTGGTTCATCGATCGAGCCACTGCATTTTAGGGACAAGAGCCACATTTTTTATATTAGAAATGAAAGTGTTTCACAAGACTGCTGCCCACTTCCGCCACATTGCATTGTGGGTGTGCCCACTATAGTTACGTAATGGGCCTTTTGAAAGATGGGATGTACCGTCTTTCTAAACTCAGCTTCCCCAGAGTGTTTTTTCTGTGACTAGTTGGGTTTGTAACATGATATTAGGTGACTAAACGAAATGTTTTCCAAAATGAATGGCTGTCTGCACTATGAACCCTTCCTCCCACATGCATCCAGCAGAACTAAAGCTGCTTTCTTGGTCTATTTTCAGTGCTGTGCTTGTATTTGCAGGTATTGACAGCCCAGAGGATCTATGTGTTCTGTACTCCAATAGAGCTGCATGCTACCTCAAAGATGGAAACAGCACAGACTGCATTCAGGACTGCACCAGGTTAACCGCACACTTCTATGCACACACTGTCCAATGACCAGGCTTTCACCAAATAATAAGAGCCACGATGCTGCGTTTAGCTTGGATTTACGTGTGAGGTAACACTGCAAGTGCGTGCGATTGTCTCAGTAAGATTAACACCCAACGCAGTTAGTTGCACTGTAAGAAGCTTTACCAGCAGACCGGTTAACCGGCATAAAGAACATCAGCAATCTGTTACCATGTTCTGCTCCGTTGGAGGGAATAATAAATACAATTATTTTGATTCTGTCAATGAGTCTTGTAATCATACTGTACTTTCCACTGTCCTAACAAAACACCATAGAGGAAAGACATAGGACAGTGTCAAATTGATAAAGAAAATAGACATTTGATTTGATTTTAACAGGAATATTTCAAACACTCGAACACATGCAGCTTTATGAATGGCTACCAATGTAGCGTTAGAGAGTTAATTGTAGGGCACAGGATCAGAGAAAGACCTTGATCCTCTGTGTCTCATCCTGTTTATTTATAGGTCCCTCGAGCTCCACCCCTTCTCCATGAAGCCCCTCCTCCGGAGAGCTATGGCGTATGAATCTCTGGAGCGCTACAGGATGGCGTATGTGGATTACAAGACAGTACTGCAGATAGACATCAGCGTGCAGGCGGCTCACGACAGTGTGCACAGGTATGATTCATAGGGAATATATTCCCCACAGGGAAACATACATTTTCTGAGTATTTTAATGTTTAAAAATGCAGTTTATTTCTGTCATTATACTGTAAAATAAAAATCTAAACACCCTTAAGAAGGCAAATTACATAGTTAAGACTAAAATAGATTTGAAATGTTTATGCTTCATATCCCATTGGTAGTTTTTTCACTCTAACAACAACACTGTTAATGTGAAGAAATTTACTTGTATTTTGCATTATGCATTATGTTGTGTTTTAGGATTACATGAAATGTCTTTAAAATGAACAGATAACGTCCAGATCAGAAGTTTAGCAGTATCTTTTTTTCTACATATTTTTGTTTTGTTTTCATTGTTAAAAACAAAACAAAATAGGCCAATAGGATGAAAAGTAAACTTCAATATTCAAGATGTATTTAAAAAGACCAAGGTCTAGCTAGGACCAAGGAGCAGGACCGGAGCACAGAACGTTATAAATTATTTGTATTAGTACAGAATGACTAACGTTTCGACGTTTCCCATGCGTCTTCTTCAGAGTCAAGATGTATTGTCTGTAAATAAGTATTTATATATTTTTTTTATAATTTTTTGTCCTCAAGTCAATAGATCTCATTTCAAGGATGTTTAGATATTTTTAAGTACAGGGATCTTTTTTTTATTTTTTAGGTGAAATGGTAAAAATTCCAGTTATGTCTGATTGTGTTTGTTATGTGTTCTCAGAATCACTAAAATGCTGATAGATCAGGACGGTCCTGACTGGCGAGAGAAGCTTCCAGAGATTCCAAATGTTCCGCTTTCTGCCCAGCAGCACCGTAAAGATGAACCCAGCGCAGAGGTCCTGCAGGCCCGGCAGACAGAGCAGAACAGGAGAAGGGTGAGTTAGAGCGCAACTGAATCAAAACCAACACCAAAAGATAAAAGTGGCCAGATAGAACAATTTTGTACTCAATTATGAGCAATAGTGATGCTTCTATGTGAAAGATCCAGCATAAGGTATGTTTTGCATGCTGGGACCAGCTTGGGATGCTGGTGTGCTGGTGGACCAGCAAATGTTGTCTTTTGGGGGCTGGTATGATCCCAGCAAGACCACAACAAAACTTGTGTATGTGTTAAATAATATCACATTTATTAGTGTGTGTTCGTAGTTAAAGGGGTGGTTGATTATGATTTCACTTTTTTAACTTTAGTTAGTGTGTAATGTTGCTGTTTGAACATAAACAACATCTGCAAAGTTACAACGCTCAAAGTTCAAAGCAAATGAAGATATTTTCTTTTAAAGAAATTGCTTTTTAAGGACTACAACAAACGGCTGGTATAGGGACTACACCAGGGTTAGTGACATCACCAACCCTAAAATTTACATAAACCCCATCCCCGGGAACTCGATTTATAGATTTCATGACAGAATATGCTAATCAATGACTACAAGATAAGCTACCTAAATTAATCAACTAACCATTCAGAAATGTTGTCTACATGTTGTCACTTCTTCTTGAGTCTCTACATCTTTGTCTGACTCGGGTTTGAACATAAAAGGCTAAACGTTTTTGAAATTTTCAGTGCGTGCCTGTGTGAGGTAATCGAAGCTGCTAAGGACACACGCTGTTGTAGCTCCGCCCTCTGTGCCGTGAGCAACAGCTTATTTGCATTTAAAGGGGCACCCTCACCCTCAAAAAGTGGCAATTTTACCATGCTATATAAAAATATCTGTGGGGTATTTTGAGCTAAAACTTGACATACACACTCCGGGGACATCAAAGACTTATTTTACATCTTCTGAAAAAGGCATTATACCAAATTTTCCCAAAAAATTCAAGAAATTATTTAATAAAGAAAAACGCATGTTCCTGGTTTCATGTTTACACAGTAAAATCCCCAGTGTTAAACAAACACTGCTCAGTTTTCATATGGTCCCAATCTATAGAGAGTAAAAGTAATGCTGGGTACACACCAAAAGATTTTTTACATCGTATAAGATTTTCAAAATGTGATAGACCACAAACATGAGGACAAAAAATCCTAGATTTAACCGTTTTGCTCATATAGTGTGTGGTGTGCCATGATGTGACAAAGACAGCACACCATAGTACACTTACACTAACAGATTTTCAACCAGAGTCTCGACTGTGAACACAGGAAATCTCGCAAAATCTCGCGAGATTTCAGAATAAGCATGGCGGACGATATGCAGGAAGAAATTGCGATGATAGTGTTTGGAATGATTTTAACAGAAAAACATTTGTGCTGTTCGTTCAGCCCGATTTTCTTTTGGTGTGTACCCAGCATTAGACTGAAGCAATGTTGCAGTTAGGGAAATAAAGTAGAATCACACACTACAAGTGATGATTGAGCATTAGTTATGACACCCTGTGGTTAACAAGCAGAATAACTGAAGATAAGAGGAACAACAAGAACAGAGAAAAGAGAAGAGATTAGCAGAAAAACAAACAACAAGAACTACTACAACTGACTTACAGTCACACAGCCTTAGATTAAATCAACTGCAAATAAAATCAATATGTCATCAGAGGATGATTAAACAACTCCAAAAACTGCATTACCATATTCACTTATTCCAAACCGGTTTGGCTTTATTTCTTTCATATGGTATATAGGTTGTTGAAGTCTGTTTAAAGTCTGTATTATGGTGATTAGTGTTCCATTTAGTTGGGCACTTGGCCACTGAGTTTAGTTGAATTAATTCTCTTTCAGCAATTGTTGAAAGTGCATGCTATCACTATTTTCAACAATATGTCATGCTCCTGGCTGCACTAACATACCTTTTGCTATATGTGCACTTTATGGAATCAGTGACTGACAGCTGGATTTGACTTCCCAAATAAGTATGAAAGTCTCTAAAAACAGTAACTTTCAGTTTTGAACTTTCATTATCAAGTTATATTATTAACCAATCCCATTGAAAAAGCTATTTTCATAACCCCTATCTCATAACTGCTTTTGATTATGCTTTATTGGGCTTTTTTTTTGGTTTTCATATCTCTAAATGTTTTTGTTATGCAATGTACACAAGTTCTTTTTAACTTATTTTAACTGATTTGTGTACAGATCTTTTGAAATGGGAGACAATTCCTTTGCTTTGAAACGTTTTACCAGTTTACGACTGACAGATTAATAAATTAATCTAAATTAAAACCAGGGGCGTCATGCAAGCCAAAATTCAACGGGGGCACAATCTGAGACATTCTGACGGGTGATATGGATCATGTTAGGAGGGGTCAGGGGGTTTCTCCCCTGAATTTTTTTAAATTCTGGCTGCTAAACATACCATTTCAATGCAGTTTGGGAGGGACAGAAATACCAACCCTCCTCTATCTGAGGACTAAGTTAAAGTATCTATTTTGTAAGTTTATGTAAAAGACAGGTTGATGAAAGAACTGTAAGCTCAAATTCAAAAGCTTTTGAAGTCTACTTCACTAAAGCATGTTTACACACACACTTACTGTACACTTAGGTCCACTACACATGCTTTTAAAAAACAGTACCACTGCAGTTTATATGTTATGATTTTAAATTGGTATGTGACCTAAGAACGATCTTACATTAAAGGTACATAAAGGTGCTGAGGTCTGACTTTGTGGTGCTCTGAAATTAAGTAATTTTAATATTAATATGTGATGAAGGACTTTGAAATAAGTTTGACAGATTTCAGTGCTGAATAAGGTTAACACTACCCCGTTTATTTGAAAATGGTTAATATTTGACAGAAATGTAAAAAAAGTAATCAAATCAAATGTAAAATTACTTCAGTAAAATTATTGAAATACTGTAGTTACACTGCTCATTATTATATTTTAAATAAGGAACTTGTAAAGAGTCATTTATGAGCTAACAGAAAAGCCAGTAACTTGTACATTTGTACACAACTTAAGTTAATGCTCTGAATTCGCAGCTAATATCAAATCCATAACCTTTTGATCAAGTTAAAATTTCCAGGTCAACACAAATAATCCCACTAACTTTTAATATCATCCGATAACTAATTCAATGCCGATTTGTTGCTTTGCCCAATTACCACTTCAAGACCATCTGTAAAACATTGCCAGCTCAATGTGCGAAACGAGAGTTGCTTGAACATACACAGCAAAGATTCTAGAGCGCTCTAGATTTGATATACACAGACACCATAATAGGAAAAAGGGGCGGGCTGATGCTGACCGATTTATTACACATCCAGAAGAATACATTGGAGTCGTTATAGGCTCTGGTAATTATGGAGCATAATAGGAATAAAGTTGTGACAAAAAAATTATCAGGGAGGAAAAATCTGAGGGGGCTACCCCTACTTTTCTGACTTTCAGCAGAGGGAGTTATAAGGGCTTATAATTATATAATTCAATCAAAAAAATGTTTTACCTTATATGTTATTTACATCATTAATGGGAGGCCAAAAATATGGAAAAAATATGCACGAAAAAACAGTGCCTGTGTCCAAAGCACTGCTTGCATGCAGAAAGCTGGCCTACTCACACTCAACCCTGCAAGACCATGCTGGTGGTGAACCAGTTTCACCAGCTCCATCTTGCTTGAGAACAGCATGCATTTGCTGGTTCACCAGCTAGACCAGTATTATACCAGCATAAACCAGACTGGACCAGCACTATACCAGCACTTACCCTCACTATATCAACACTAACCAGCATAAACCAGCCTGGATTTTTCAGCAGGGAACTAACTAATAAGTGTAAACAGTACCGATTATAGTTTAAAATTGTTTATCAAAAAGCAAAAATGTTAATAACTTCATTAGCAATCTATAAAGAAATTAGGTAGGCTACAATACTGTCTTTCACATCTAAAATGGTCCATTACTGAACATATATTTTATTTGCATATTTTCAAGGTTGATAAGAGCGGGTCTCACTCATTGATTTGTGAGTAAAAACTGCGTACAAACGTTTTCACAATTCAACAATGATTCATCAATAACTTTCGTACTTAAAATGATTTAAAATTTCTGTTTTTAGGAAACAACTGAAATTACATGTACGCAAAAATAAATATGTTGGGATGATTGTTAGTTAATCTTGAATATGTTTCATCATATAGTAAAAGAGTAAGGAAAGGTGCAGTACAACTCGATCTGCAACGTTCCAAAGTAAGCAGATAAGATAGCTTGGCTAATTGAGAGGCCTGCATCTGGGTTTGAACTGGTTTTGAGACATAGACCGTGTCCCAATTCGAAGGACTCGGACGCCACGATTCACTAAGGTCGGTCTGAGCATTGTTAAATAGGACGGTCTCTGAATTGGGACGCAGCAAAAGAGTGCAACAGTGCCCGCACCCTTTTCAGCAGCGCTGTTTCCTGAAGTATTTTTTTTCACTAGTTTTCACACATTTTAAAATAGTCTTCCTTAAAGAGTTATAACCCATGAACCAAGCCCATCAGCTATCTGGTGAATCACAACACTATAAACTTTTGCAAGTTTAAAACTTTTGCAAAGTTTTTGAAAATCGGACAAAAATACAAAGGTACAAGACTGTTTACTAAACAGTTTTAGTAAGGGAAAGAACTACAATCCCATGAAGCATTGCAAACAGCATAATCGAATAAAAAACGATGGAGAATTATAAAAACTACTCCTTTACAAATGTTGATTATATGTAGAAAAACTGTATATTTTAAGTTATAGCTATAGCTACCATAGTTAAAAAACCTGTAATATTGAATTAATACATATAAAAACACAAACCAACACCAACCTCGTATCTCACATTAGGTCTGTCTTTAAAGGTTTATAAGATACCGTTCAAAATCAATTTGAGTTTTTACTTCCCAAACCCAACTGTTGCACTCTATTGCTTGAGGATTTTGCTGCACAACATGCTTTCAGTTTTAAGAGCGTCATGAGTTTGCTGAGAGTGAGAAAAGACTGTAAAGGAAAGGTTGTACGGAAAACCTTTATATGGAGGTATTTGGGAGTGTTTTATGCAAATTACTATCATGCAGTCGCTCGTTTAAAAAATGCAAATCCATTAACAAGTTTATTTGCATAGACGGAAATGTTTCATGAGAAGTTCTCCTGTGCATATAAATATGAATAATCCATGCAATTATTATTGAATGAGATTCACTGATTTGACAAGTACAGGATGTAACAAGCACGGTTTTTAATAACTCACAGTCGTTCAGCGCTAACCAGCATAAACCAGTCTCAACCTGCTAGGATATTCATGCGGAGGTTATGAAAGCTGGTTGCATGGATTAAACAATGCATTTCAAAACAAAAATCCATGCCAGAACGCCAAAGAACTGCAAATGCAGGCCGGTGCTGATAAATAATACAGTATGATGCTGACAAAAATAAAACTGAACAATGATAATAGACATCTGCTGGAAAGCCTTATTAGTTAGCATAGCGTGTGACTTTACATTTTTGCTGTTTCCATGTTTATTATAACAATTATGTTAAGTTTCAGTCACAAGCAGCATCTAACAGCATTTGTCAGCATGTATGTACTGCACTAGATGGCAATCAATTATGTAAAGGTGTAACATAGTCAGCTTTCATCGTAATGGAACCAGACAGCTCCGGTTTCATTCTGAACTGAGAAAGGAAAACCCACATGATCAGACAGCACACATCAGCACCTGATCACATTAACAATGGGGCGACCTTTGCTCTGTTGTACTATGAGCCAGATGATGACATAATAATGGGAGTATTCCCACAGCATTTGCTACCTTTACTTGAAATGAGAAGAACTATTGCAAACTTGCCAAACTTTCTGCCACATAAATCTCTTTTGTGTAGCCTAACTCTTACGATAACATGTCCAGGTCTCATTTTAACCTAAAACCAAAAGAAGAATTCCCAGTGTTATTATTACTAAAACTACATTTTTTTAAACAATTCAAAAATGTTGAAGTTCTACAATTACTAAAACTAATAAAAATGCTATAATAATACAATAATATAGTAATAATAAAGCTAAATACCGGTACTAAAAAAGCACACACTAATATTAAAATGAAAACAAAAATATACAGATAAAAGCTCAATGAATACTGTAGTGCAATAGTATTTAAAAAAATTTTTTAAAAATAAGCTTATTTGTATGAGCCTTAAAATGTTATGCATTGTGACATTATTTCCATGACAATTCTCACTACTTTAATACAATAACTTTGATTTGTTTATTTACATTATAAAAAATGTTTTTGTTGTTGCATTACGATAATGAGAATCTGACAGGGAAATGTGCTTAAAAATCATGAAATGTAAAAAAAAAACTATTTTGAGTTGACAGGTTTCGTTACATCCGGCTTTTTAGAGTGAATAATGATAATTTACTGAAGAGGGACATTAAAAAAATAAGGTGACGGCTCTCTGTCTTGGGAAGGAAGTTGGAAGTTTAATTCTACTGTATTTACTTTTTCCACAGCCAGAAAAGCAGAAGCTCGATTCACATTGATGAAACAAGAAGGAAATGAACTAGTGAAGAACAGCCAGTTTCAAAGTGCTGTGGACAAATACAGGGAATGTCTGGCTATCAAATCTGACGAATGTGCCATCTACACCAACAGGTAAACATGCCCAATTGATCAGGTGAAAACAGGCAGCTATTTAAAACTGTTTTTAGTGAACTGTGTTCAGAAAAGCACACCACATTACACATACTATTTCAGCAGTATGTTGTACTGTGTGGTATGCATGGAAAAGCCAAATTATTAACTAAATTACTTACTACTTGCCAAAATGTTAAGTATATAACACAGCACACTATGCAGAATATTGTATCCCACAATGCAATGTGATTGAATCAATTACATGACATATTCAGTTGTGTGTTCAAGAATGGTCCAGTATGACGAATTATCAAAAAATTGCTAAATAAAAGTTTAATTTTGGAAACATTGAATTAAACATAGGTCATGTGACAACCAGAGTTGTTATTGTTAATTTAAATTAAATTTGATTTCGTTAAATGAACTAAAGCTTAAATAAACGTAAATATTAGATGAAAAACTTAATAGTTAAAAAGTTGCGAAATAGTCTTTTCTTCCCTATTGTGACGTATATCCGACACTGCTTCTCGAACAAGAAAAAATCTATGGTGGGACAGGACTTGATTTTGTCCATAGGGAATTGATTGGATCATTGTGGTTTGCTATGCTATGATCTCATGTGATTGACAGGTTGTCTCATACTCGCGCCAGTAAACACGTGATGATGGAGAGGAAGTTATTTTGATGAAATATTATGAGGGCACATGATTTTTTTTTTTAAATGATGAGCACGGATAAATAATTTATAATTAAAAAAAATGGTGATTTCTTGGTGACTTTAAATCTAAAATAAAAATGTAATAGAAATCTTGAAAAAAATGATAAAAGCACATAAAATGACAACAAATTAAATGTAATAAAAACTTAAAATATATCAATAAAATGTACTTTAAAAAAAATACTATATATAAATGATACTAAAATAGCACTGGTGCAAACCGAATGCATATGAATGTTTGAAATGTTGCATAATGCATACTGTCTGACAGACTGTACGTGGGTTAGTACACTCACTGCGCAGTAAGAAGCAAGCCATACTCTAGTATTTACAGTCGCAGTTTGGTGCTTTGCAGTTCACACTAAATACTAGCAATGAATCCTGAATAGCTGTACATGTTGTCCTGTCTTTCATTTGATCGAGCCTTCTAGAAAGTGCTGAGACTGGAGCTCCTCAGACGAAACTATTCAGTCAGCAATCAGCTCTGACAACTCCAGCATAAAACACCCAAGGAGAGAGCCAGGCCGCATTGCTGAATGAGAAATGTCTGTTGTGTTTTCCAGAGCTCTGTGCTATCTCAAGCTGGATTGTTTCGCAGAAGCCAAAAAGGACTGTGATTCGGCACTTCAGATCGAGCCAAACAATAAGAAAGCATTTTACAGACGTGCACTGGCACACAAAGGCTTGAAGGTTTATATTTTGTCTTAATAGTGAAAAGAGAGTATCTCTCCTTTATTTTTGTGCATTTTACAGTGGTTACTCAATCCATTTATAAGATTGTAAATAGTTATTTTGTGTGCAAATATCAAGTGTGCAGTAGAGAATAAACTGACTAGTAGCACTACTGTTTGTCTGTATGTTTCCTCACAGGACTACCTGTCAGCCAGCACTGATTTACAGGAAGTACTGCAGTTGGATCCAAAAGTGCAAGAGGCCGAGCAGGAGCTGGAGCTGGTGACTAACCTGCTAAGAGAAAGTCTAGTGGCTAATGCCCAAGGTAAACTCTCACTAGCCAATGAACCGAAGTCGAGAATCTAACACAGTTTAGAATCAGTTCCTTGGTACAACATTGTTTCCGAAATTGCGATGTGATATTATTTCAGTGACAAGCAATTTGTCTGGCTGTATCCAAAATCAATTATAGAGCGCTGCAGTGATGACGTATTATTGTAGGCCGACCCGGAAGTTCGCTTCATCCTTGTTCCCTCGACACAACCCAATAGGATTTTTACAGTGGACTTTGGATTATTAAAGAAAATGAGCTCTGTGACCAACAAAAGTTTTGTTCATCATAAAAATCTTCACAAATTAACACAACTTTTATGATTTTGCAGTGGGCAGGTGGTACAAGTCATAGATCTCAGAAAATTGAGATTACACATTGTAATTACATCTTCTACATGAACGTGAAGGCTTTTTACAGTTCAAAATTGTTATGGTAATTACGATATGGAGTGAACACACCTTATAGTGGTGCAGGTATGACATCACTTTGTAGGCCAAAGCCCGGAAGCGAATAGAGAGCCTAAGTCCCTCCCCTTCCGGTTGGCCACCATGGGACCTAAACTCGGGAAAAAATATTGTATGGTAGTCAATGGCGAGGGACAACAAATGTTTTGATCTCGTTTGAATTGTGCCCTGAATTACACATATGATGTTTGGCAATTTAAAAGATACATTTTAAAGTAAAAAAAAAGTTGCAGTTTGATGTAAAACTGTTGAGATATAAGACTGTGAAAATACGTTATTACAAAGACTACAAAACCCAAAAGGCGCGCATGAGACGGCATACCTTTTCTCTCAATGAATGAAGCTAACTTTACTGAAGGTAACATCTGTCATGTTTTCTATAGTCTTACCTTATAATCGTAACGTTACGCCGTCATGCCTGTGTGTTTTGTACCAGACTGCACACACACGAGCTTAGTGACGAGACGGGAGATGTAGTTCATTGCGCGATTTTCACATAAAACTAAACGTTACTCTTCTGTTTTATGACAAGCTGCGACTTTCTTGACTTTCATAATTATCTTTTAAATTGACAAACATCATATGTGTAATTCAGGGCACAGTTCAGACGGAATAAAAAGATAACTTGTCTCTCCCCATTGACTTCCATGCATATTTTTTTTCGAAACAAGGTCCTATGAGCCGGAAGCGAAGGGGCGGGACTTAGGCTCTCTATTAGCATTTTAGCACTTCCGGTTCCATCGTCCCGAAGTCAATGTTTTTTTTAAATAGGATTTTGGTTAAATGGCTGAAATAAGGTCTGTGGTGAACACAAGCTCAAGACACTTTTACGTTTTATTCTACGACATAAAAAACATCAGTATTACCCCACTTGTAATTTTTTTTAAGCTGTTACGTTTCTTGAAAAAGGCGGTTGCGAACTAAGAGGCTGTCGGGAACATTATAAATCATCACGATTGACAGGTAAACTTTTACAGCCTCGTTATGATTATAATTGTGCTTTTATAAACTACTCTCTGGATTAACTAAATATCAAACTTTCTTGGAAAATGTTTCTTGCAAAAAGCCTATGGAAAAATCCTATTGGGTTTTTGTCGAGGGAACCAGTGTGATGCTAACTGCCGGTTGGCCTACAAAGTGGCATCATACCTGCACCAATCCATAAACAAACTACACCACGGTCACATGACAACAAACTCACCATTAACTCTTGCATTCTTTATTTAAAAACATTTTCCCTGAAAGTTTGAGTTGGGAATAGTTTGCAATGGCATGAATAAAACATAATGGGACAGAGAATGCGGACTAGTAGGTAAGGTGATGATTTTTTCTGTTCCGTTGACCCATTTAGACACTTGTTAGAAACTGCCTTTTAAAGAAAAAAAATCTAGGCAGTCAGTAAGTATTACTGATATAATTTATGTTGTACAATAAAACATGGATATATCTTAAACTTGTGTTACACACAGACTTTCTGTCAAGCATTTATCCAAAAACCCATTTAGAAAACCAACTGACTTCAGGACGATGGAAATGAAAGTGCTAATATTCAACTCATTTATAAGTTTTGGCCTACAAAAATATGTAATTCCTGCAGCACTATATTTAATTCAATACTCACTATTCACGACAATACTCCACTAATATAGTCCACTGAGCAAATGAAAACCAGTGAGAGAATTCAGAGACTGAGAGTGCACCTTAAGTGCTGCAGATGGTATCTTCAGGCAATATGTGGAAACTCATTCTGCGTGACGCTCACAGAGCATGGGTATTCTCTGGTAGCCAGCCGTTGAGTGTACATCACTTGTGCACTCCTTATTGCGGTGCATTATGACATTGGTTTCCAACCCTGGTTCTGGAGTACACCCAACACGGCACATTCTGTGACACACCCGTCTGAAGTCTTGGGAGTCTTAACTAACGTGCTAATGAGCTGAATCACCTGTGTTTGATTAGTGAGACATCCATGGGGCTGTTGACACGACACCAGTTTTAACTAAAAACGTTAAACTCTTTAGGTGTTTTGACAGTTTATTTACAACGGCGTTTTGGGTGCCTAAAAATAAGCAAACTTTTGTAAACCGTTTTCAAAGGATAGATTTACAGAACAACGATGTAGCCTACTAAAAACGAAAACGTGTAGACGTGTACTACAGACTGAACACGTAATCCACATGTGCGTGACGTCACCGTTTTCTAGCGGTTTCATTTTTGTAGTTAACACGGTGACAATAATGGTATCGTTTTCAAAAACTTGCACTTTATAACCCGTTTTCAAAAGTTTGCCTTTTCAGGCCCTCAAAACGCCATTGTTGTGTAAATTAATGGCCAAAACTCATAACATCTAAAGGTTTTAGTTGAAAACAGTGTCGTGTAAACAACCCCAAAGTGCATTTTGAAAACAATACCATTATTGTCTCCGTGACCGTGTAAACTACAAAAACTTGAATTTGTGAAAACGGTGATGTCACGCGCATGTTGATTACGTGCTCAGTCTATAGGAACGTCGTTTTTCCAACTACTGGCCTGGCATACACAACACAGCATTTTTAATCGTTTTTGCGGATCTGTGTAAACGCTGACCATTTTGAGAACGTTGTCGTCTGTACCCTAAAATGTGCAGTGCTGGGGGTATTTCTGGAAAAGAGTTGGGAACCACAGGAGGAGGGTGAACCAACTCCAGGGTGAGGCTTTATGTGCTTCGCCATCAAAAACACATTTTAATTGATTTCTTTTAAATAGTTTCAAGTTACGTGTCATCGCACAACCTACATATCCCGGCATAAAAGCTCATGAGAAATGATTTGTTATTAAAGCATCTACATTCACAAACCACTGTTAATTTGAACAGAAAAGCAAGCATAGTGTATGCAGGATTTGGCAAAAAGCACGCTCTTTATAAACACTAAAAAGCTGTCACTAAATCTCTTACTTGTCTACATTTTATAATGAGAGGATTTGCGAGAGTGCAGAACTCAGAATTCACTCACCGCTCAAAACACAGGGGTTTTTGTTCAGACCTAACTTAAATAGGCCTATCTCTGATTGGCCATTGCGTTCAAGAATTGGCTATATTGCTAAACGCTGCAAAATCCCAGAAACGTTTGATGGTCTCCAGAGCGCAAACACATATAGCCTATCCAATGGATAATTTGCCAAATCTGTTTTAACATTATGCTATTATTACTGAGAAAACTGATATGGGTAGTTTTTCCCTCTAAAAGCAATCAGCAGTCAGTGGTTTGAGTGAGAAAATTCCACGCTAATAGTTTCAAGTCTGTGGCCAGAGGAACGCTAAGCCTTGCGCAGCCATACACACGCTCCACCCGCACCACCCGAATACACCCATGTATTCTCAGTTCTAGCTCCTCAAAGCTTCCTCACTCGTTTCTCGCCTCCTCATGGAGCAGTTAGAGAATTGATATGTCCTTCAAGATGGCTAACTTTGATCGGTTTCTGGTTCACAGGCTGGAGGATGGAGGAGCAAGGAAACATTTTTGGGTGTTTCTCAAATGGAGAGCTGCATCCTATCGACACCGCGTTCTTCCTAGTTCAGTCCCTCGGAGGCTTGTAGGCTAGTGTCCTCCTCAGCAATTAAACGCTAGAATGAGACGGTCTAGAAAGAGCGCATGGCTACGTCACACGTTTCCGCCTCTACAATCACAGCACGAAAATACTATTAAAACTCAAATTTGGGAAAATACTTTGTATTACAAATCTTCATATTACTTGTTTTTTTATTAATGCAATACAGTGAATAACAGCCGTCTGTGGTACATTATTGTCAATTTGGTGTTAGTGATTATTTTACAGCAAAACAAAAGATAACATGCTTTCATGTCCAAAAACATTATTTTTTGCTCTACATTTCATAATAAACCCAGACAAGCTCAGTATCGACTCGTTTTCCGTTGGGGTGAAGAGATGAGTCCCACCTTAGGAACCAAGCAATCCGATTGGTTAAAAGCACGTTTTATGGGTAATCGATTTAGTGCCTTACCTTTAGTCTTTCACCTTTAGTGAAAAACACGGTTACAGGTTGCCTGGAACGCAGCATTAGCATGCTACATAAAGGTACCACATAAAGATAAAGCACGTTAGCTACAAGAAGTTATGGCAAGGTGGAACTCATCTTCACCACACTGTCATATTATTTTTGTGAATTGGAATGTGTGCAAAGGATTGTGGGTGATTTAAGGCCGCGAAGGATACATCCGATTCAAAACAGGCTGAATGAAGGTCGCAACTAAGGCTGAATCTTCAGATAAGTTTTATGTTTTTCAGGAAATCGCCCCCTATAGCCTACCCTTAAAAAAATAAGCTGTTATTTGAGTGGACAGCCATTTGTAGTTGAGTTTTGTCCGAAACCAGTGGACGTTATTAAGTGCACTTATTCAATCCCACATTGCACCGCGAGGGTACAACGACAGGGTTCTCAAGTTTTATCAAAAGCTTGGAGTGAGATTACATGCGGTTAGGGGAGGGGCCTAAATGGAGCCCCGCCCCCGCATATCCCCGCCCCCCAATTTTACCCATTGTTCATAATTAACCAGCACAAATTGGAATTATAACAATTGGTAAATCTGATAAATGACAGCAATTCATCACATCAAATATAGGCCTACTAATGTTATATTTCAACATTACAAATATATAACAATTTGCTCCAAACAGTTTGGAAAAACAAATATTTTTGCATTTTTCACTGACATAATCAGTGAAAAGACAAAAATACAAATGCAATGGCAATGTAATGTAAGTTTTGACAGGATATACAATAGGCTATTACCAAGAGCACTCTGCTTTAATACATGTAGCATTAATGTCACTAGAAAGATTATTAATAAAGTATTATATATCATTTAAAATAAAATGAAGAAATACATCTTCATTCCTTCCCATAGCCACTATTTCCCTTAGTTTCAGATAACTAGCCAAACTGAGCCAAAGCTTCTGGCCTGGTTGCAAAGTAGTTGTAGAGTTTTTGACTGCATCAATAATGTATACGATGGGCTATATATTAAATGTTCTAGTCTAAAAATGTTAGGCGAGCTTTCTTCCAACTTACTTTCTGCATCACGACATGTTCGCGGTGTTCGCGCGATCCATAGACAGTAAAGAAAGGCGCGATGTCGCGGTGGCCGAGAATGTTCCGTCAACTTCCGTGTGTGTTCGCGGACTTCGCGCATCTATTTTGCCTAGTAACGAACGCAATCTGGCCGAGTTACGGACGCGCTGGCGGCAGATTTTATAGAGCTAATCAATATAGATAATGATTTAATAATTATAAACTGTTTTTTTTCTGCCATAATTATTAATAACCGAGATTTTAAAGGAATAGCGTTTAGAGAAAAACATTAAAGAGTTAAAATATTGGTAATTCTAGCCTCGCGCTCATAGTTTTGATTAGAAAACATCACATCCGGTCGGCCGGTCGGATACGGTCTAGCCGCAGAAGTTCAGATATTTCAACGGATCCAAAGCTCAAATCGGATCCGAATTTTCCGCATACGCATATGATCGGAAATCCCCGCAGCTCCCGTACGACTCTCCATTGGAAATGAATGACTTCCGGTTTGACGGCTGTCGTTTGTCGTGTGCAGTGGAAAGGCGGCTTTAGGGGACTAGCTGCGTGCTAACGTAGCCTTGTGAATGAGGGTTTAGGGGTCGATTTCGGATTCAGCCGAAGACTGCCTTCCAATGATCCTTCAAATTGAGATCGCCTTCAGCCTTCGTAGGATGCAGCCTTCCGTTCGAGAAACACCCGTTGTTGAGAAGTATGGCGGGCCGGAAGGTTCAAAAATAGGACTAATGATTTGTCGTAGGAAATCACTACACTATAGCTAACTAGCTACTGACTTTACCACTGATAGGCCAGCGGTGGATCTGTTTACGTGCTCTCCTCAGTCCTCACGCAGCGAGCGACTCACTTTCCTCACACACCGAGCGAATCACTTTCCTCACACACCGAGAGACTCACTTTCCTCACCCAGCGAGCGAATCACTTTCCTCACACACCGAGAGACTCACTTTCCTCACCCAGCGAGCGAATCACTTTCCTCACACACCGAGCGAATCACTTTCCTCAGCGAGCGACTCACTTTCCCTCACGCACCGAGCGACTCACTTTCCTCACACAGAGAGCGACTCACTTTCCTCAGCGAGCGACTCACTTTCCTCATGCACCGAGCGACTCACTTTCCTCATGCACCGAGCGACTCACTTTCCTCACGCAGCGGGCGACCCATTCTCCTCAGCGAGCGACCCACTTTCCTTACGCAGCGAATCACGTACATTGGCCTAATATTATAATAAAATCATTTCAGTATTGTGGTGGTGCAATAACTAAATACTTTCAATAAAGTGTTACATTTGTGTTGTAAACGTCATTTATTCTGAACCAAAAATCTTAAATTGATTCTCATTGCATTTTTTTACCTTTATAAAGGCAATTTCAACCTAACTGTCTTCTTTGATCAAATGTTATACATTTTAAGTCACTGTATGGCTTTTTCCAATCAAATTGACTATCAACAAAAAGATTTTTTTCCCGTTGCAGAGAAAACAGAATCTAGGTGGGCGTGGCATTTAGATATTCAAATGTTTATGCAATACAAGCATAAAACAGATTGTTTAGCCACTTTAAATTAGACACCTGGAAATAGTCACTATTTAGGGACCCAAGCTGTGTAGGTGAGCATTATGCAAATGTAATAGCCTAAGTTGTTATGTGTGAACCCTTACGAAAATAGATTTGAAATCCAAAGACTTTTTTGAGCGGTTCAGACAGAGTCGACTTTGAGTAAACTTTATTTTTAATAAGCAGTTTAAGTGTCGCTGTGTGTGAGGAAAGTGAGTCGCTCGGTGTGTGAGGAAAGTGAGTCGCTCGTGGGAAAGTGAGTCGCTGTGTGAGGAAAGTGAGTCGCTCGGTGTGTGAGGAAAGTGAGTCGCTCGCTGAGGAGGGTGAGTCGCTCGTGAGGAGGTGAGTCGCTCGGTGTGTGAGGAAAGTGAGTCGCTCGCTGAGGAGGGTGAGTCGCTCGCTGAGGAGGGTGAGTCGCTCGGTGTGTGAGGAAAGTGAGTCGCTCGCTGAGGAGGGTGAGTCGCTCGCTGAGGAGGGTGAGTCGCTCGGTGTGTGAGGAAAGTGAGTCGCTCGCTGAGGAGGGTGAGTCGTCGTGAGGAGGTGAGTCGCTCGGTGTGTGGAAAGTGAGTCGCTCGCTGAGAGGGTGATCGCTGTGTGTGAGGAAGTGTCGCTCGCTGAGGAGGGTGAGTCGTTCGGTGTGTGAGGAAAGTGAGTCGCTCGCTGAGGAAAGTGAGTCGCTCGGTGTGTGAGGAAAGTGAGTCATTCGCTGCGTGAGGACTGAGGAGAGCACGTAAACAGATCCACCGCTGGCCTATCAGTGGTAAAGTCAGTAGCTAGTAGCTGTAGTTTAGTGATTTCCTATGACAAATCATTAGACCTATTTTTGAACCTTCCGGCCCGCCATAGTGAAGCACCCCGGCCCGTATCATCAGAAGAGCGTGTCGGGATCTCTCTGCAAGCGCTGTCTCGCACTCGCAAAGACACAAGTAATCAAAATTATCAAATCAATGAAAATTAAACTTATTTTAACATAATTCAACATACATCCTCAGTGATTGATACAATATTTTTCATGGAATAACCTTTGTTCACAAATAAATAGCAGCTAGTTAAAGTTTGAACGTTCTTAGTTGTTGTCTTTTAATTTATTTTCAAGATCTGAGGTAACGTCAAATCATTGTCGCTTTCATTACGGCTGTAAAAAATTAAACTGAAGCAAATATGACATTCGAACTAAAATTAAACAATTTTAGTATTGTACAACAAAACATTTTGGCGTACCTGAGATCATCATTGAGCTGTCAGCCACGACCTCACAGAAATAGAAACGATTCCAAAAAGAGAATCCTTGTTGCGGCGACTAGTCCGGTTAGGCCCTTAGGACACGGTGCAACGGTTATTGCTTTTTAGCCTACATGTTTATATTTAACTTAAGCAATATCACAACAGCAAGTTAACACTGAGTAACTTACATGTTAGACACACACAGTCACTGTCTATTCTTATTTCACCAACCAACAAAACAATTAACATCAGTGGCGCTATTAAATCAGTCTACTTTGAACGAATCTGTTAATTCACTGATTCGCCGCCACCTACTGGCGTAACAGCGTAACCTGCAGAAAGAGTCAGAAAAATCGCCACAGCTGATGCATAGACTGGAACCAGAACGGTTTGTATTAAGTTTATAACAATATTTAATTGCAGAATGCAGCAACTGACCAATCAGCCATGTCATAAACACCTAAACTGTATTTACCTTACAGCCTCTCAGCCATCTTACCTCAGTGAACTTTAATCTTAGGTTTTGCTGATTAGTGGTATTTACTGAGGCAAGGGTCATTATTACTAAATTGCTCATAACTGAACAAACCCCAGACCTGGCCTAGGTAAACTTTGGCCCGTAACTTGTCCCATATGTTTATGCAACAGATATGAATGATATCTCCTCCAATCGAGCAAGCATCCACATATCATCATGGTGGTAGTGTGTATTTAAAAAGAAAATTGTAGGCTACCATGCTTAATTAGCTTTTAGTAGGCTAATCTTTTTTGGAAATATTAACTTCAAAAAGAGTTTGAATAATAAGAAACAAATACTTTATAAAAGGTATTTTATAGGCCTAGAATCTAACCTGTTAAACAATTAATTGAACAATTTAACTTGAATATTGAAAAATCTTGCAAACTTTGTGGAGTTACGAAAGAAACTCTTTTACCAAAGTGTATATAATAATTTCTTTGGATAGTTGGTCTCTAACAATTTGTCAAACACTTTTGGAAACACAAATTAATTAATTATTTTTTTGTACATGACAAAACTAAATTATTTATTTAAAATGACATACGACAAAAGTGCAGCACTCGCTTATAATAAGAAGTTATCATGTGTTGATGTGGGCGCAAATATCGTTCTGGATGTGAATGTGCCTTTATTCTAAATGATTAGGAAAAAATTTCACTCTTTTTTGTATTAAGTTTATTTTTGTCTTTGGAGCTTCAGCATATGCACCAAATCAAATTGAGCGTTTAAAGTCGGCATGAAATGGAAGTTGTGATTCCAGTAGTCTTTCTTACCTATTGTGACGTAGCCTATAAAAAAGTGAATCGGTTTCTAAACAAGGAAAAGTGTTGGGCAAATTGATTGGATCATTGGGTCGTTGCATGGATGACATCAAACCCCGGAAGACTAATTCGTCAATGGTTCCCTCAAGATTATATGGGGTTTTTCAATTTATGAGTAAAATAAGGTCTGGTAAACACAAAAATAATTGATGATTGAACATTTTGCTCTACAATGTAAATCACACACACACATATCGAAAACGGTATTTACAGTGTAAAGCAAAACATTTAAGTATCGTCCCAGACAGCAACATATAAGCCCAGATCCGGGTGACATTTGGTAGGCTACATGTGGACTGCGTACCAGATGTGGGCCGGATCTGGGCGACACTATGTTTCTCTCTGAGGTAATGTTTACCACAGACCTTATTTCATAAATTGAAAACTCTGGAAAAAAACAAACCCATGGGAAAATCTTGAGGGAACCAGCGGCAAATTATTCTTCCAGGTTTTTACTTCATCCCTGCACCACTCTAATACTGTGATGTCATGTGAGTGACAGGATATCCTGCCCTTGCGCCGGTAAACATGTCATCAGAGAAGAGAAGAGCTGTCATTGGGGTCAGAGGGAGGGGAAGTCTGAAAATGATGTGCATGGATATCATGGTAATAGTTATTTTTAATATGACATACATGATACTGACTATGATTGTTTCCTCTCTGTAGGCTGACATCAAGACAATAAATAATGAAGTGAACAGAGAGCTACAGGAAGAACAGAGCCTCCTTCATTAAAGCCAGACACAGCGGATCCAACGAGCCCGAGAGACCCAGCTCTGAGATCCCACAGTCCCGCCAAGAGGCTCCATTCATCTTTGTGTAGACTGTCATGCGCCGCAACTAAAGTTTCCCTTCCAACAAACACTCATCTCACGTTCTTCTAGGAATATTGTGTCTGATGCAATGCTGACATGCAGCGCATGCAAACGGTTCATAATCTCTAACTCTGGCTTCAATAGGCACGTGTGTGAGCATGGCACGGCTGGGAAGCGGGATTATGGGGTTGTAATGTGATGGTTGTCGTGTGTGTATAAGAGAATGTGCCTTTTATGAGAAGCTGTGGCTCACATATGGAGTGATTTAACACTCACAGATGAAATTGTATAGGAACGTTTAATTTGCTACATTTAAAATGTCTCATTTCTCAGGATTTAATATATTTTTAATAGCTATTCCATTGTAATGTGTAATTTAAGAATACATGTAGCTCATGTAGTGTAATGTTTTTTTGACATTTCCAGCCTTCAGCCCAACTATTGTCTCAATATGCATAAATAAAACTAGATATCACAAGGTATGAATGTACAACAATAACATAAGATGTAGTTTTTTCTTTGGGATGTCAGCAGAAGAAACGTTTCAGTTAAACAAATTTGCATCAGCTAAATAAACGGCTTTATAAACTTCTAGGTGATAAATGTTTGCCATTAGAAATGAGTATGTCTTGTAATTATAAAACAACTGTTTCGTAATCGCTAAAGCACTGCAAATATTAAGCAGCAAAAAAGCATCCCAATGATTTTGGATAATACATCCAAATAATAACCATTCAAAAGTTTGATGTCTGCAAGTTTTTGTTAGACTTCTTTCAAAAACATTTATTAAAAGTGAAAAAAAAAATACAGTAAAACTTGTAATAATGTGAAATATTATTACAATTTTAAATAATGGTTTGCAAAGTGAATATATTTGAAAATGTAATTTATTCCTGTGATGGCAAAGCTGAATTTTCAGCATCATTACTCTAGTCTTCAGTGTCACATGATCCTTCAGAAATCATTCTATGATGCTGACTTTTTTCAAAAATGTGTGGATAACATAATAAATTTGCTGGACTCCTTGATAAGTTTGAAAAACAGCAATTAAAAAAATAGAAATACATATATAAAACATTTATAAATGTCTTTAATATCACATTTGATCAATAAAGCCTTGCTAAAAAAAAAGTATAGATTTCCTTCAAATAAATCTTACCACAAACTTTATATATGAAAATGAACACATTACATTTTCATGATATAAACATTTAAATTCAGTAACATTATATTAAGGTTTTATATAACAGTTGCAATATCACAAAATAATCTAAATTCTTTCACAACTTTTATTAAAATTAGATTCTGGACAATCTGGGGTTTTTATATTAAATAGATGGATTGTAGGATTTTATTAATTAAAATAGAAAATAATATTCAAGCTTTGTATACATTTCAAATTATTTTTAGGTCATGAATCAAATTTGTGACATACACAACTTTTGTGCACATTTTGTGTACTATCACTTTGAGAGTTGCTGTCTGTAGAGCAAAAATTCAACCCAGATTATATTATTAACCAAATTAATATTGATTTAATTTGAACCTTTCACTCAAATTATGCTAATATTTTACACCCCATATAATACATTATGCATCTCAATATTGAAGTTTTTTTTTTGTTGAACAAGCACTCAGAGAAAACATCTGGATTCATGTTTTTATTTTCATTTATATATGCATTTACACGCATATTATAAAGCAAATATACAAATACCAAGCTGTTCTGAACAAGTTAGAAATCAATCGGCCCTAGCCTCTGAAGTAATATTCGTACAGATATGGGCAGGAAGGCTCAAAACATAAAAAAAAAAAACACTAAAGAAATAGAAGGAACAAAAAACAAAGCAGCTTGTGGCATTGGATCACTCCCGAAAGATTTACGGAGCAGCACCAGAACGGCAGCGAGAAAGACGAAAAGAAATCAACTCTTGAACAAGACCCGTGCGCTCACGGCACGGCTGTACACGCGGACAGAACTAGGATGAACAGTGCAAACACACGGGTCAGAGCCTCGAGTCCGAGGAGGCGTCTGTAAACTGTGAGTGCGTTGAAGTGTGCAGGGGTCACAGGGGTGACGACGAGTCGTCGGTGAGCCTGAGTGCTGTCTTTGGTAGGCGGTCGGTTGTGTAGTCCCTGACTGGTTAACACAGGGACGATAGATACCATGCCACGCCGCCTCGCTAACATTCAATTCAGCCTCATCCAATACATCTGATTTCATAAGACACAAACCGGAGGAACAAACTGTTTTCCGATGATCCAAAAGGCACCATGAGTCAATACAGATACGGAAAAAAAGAAAGAAATCACTTAACTGGTTGAAGACCTAAATGTGATTACCATCATAGCCTTTACAATGCAAATAGTTTGACAACTTTTTTTTTTAAACAGGATGCAAATTCTTCTGAATCATAAATACAAACCCTGTGCACCCATTACAGTTGTTCTATTGAGAATTATTAGTGAACTTGGCTTTGTAAGAACAAAAACGAATGGATTTTTTTTTAAACATGCCAGACTTGCTTCTCCTCATAAATGGGTTTGGTCAAGGGTCCCCATCCTACCAGCAGGGGGCGCGACACAGCTTCATTCAGCTTCTCACTGGCTTTTCAACTCAGAAGCAGCACCCTGCACAGGGCTTGAACATCTCTTCCCAAAAATGGAAAATGAACAGTGACACTAGATGAGAAAAATGAAAAGAATCCCAAGAAAATTAAAAACACAATCATGTACAAGAATCATTGCTGTGAAAAGGGAAATTAACTATTGCCTGGTCCCTTATGGGCTCATCTTGTATAAACATCTCAAAAAGAGCATCAGATTCCCCTCTGACTTCCGTGGTGCCTTTGAATAGATGTAGATTCCTTCAACTAAAGCTATATGCTGGGTAACTGAGAATATATGAGTGTATATGTGTGGTGAAGGTGCCTGAATACACGGGTCAATCACATGGAATCTGTCAAGAACAAGTCATGGTCATATTTCATCCCAAAATCACAGAGTGAGAAATTATATTTAAAGAAAATGAAGCCAATTTGTAAATAAAATAAAATAAAAAATTCTCATGAAAATTAAATGCATTTCCCCTTCGAATTGTCATGACCATAATGAAAAATAAAATCCCACTCTTATTACTGTAATGCAAAATATTATATATATTTAAATCACGGTAGTATTTATTGTACTGCCTTTACGCAGATTAAAAAATTGTTTTACAGTAAAAAAAAAAATACTGTATTATAGTAATACATTTTTTTTTAAAGCAAAATTTCCAGAGGAAGTAGTACAACACAGGAAGAAATGTACTTAAAGGGATAGTCCACCTAAAAAATTTTTTTGCCATAATTTACTCTCACGTCGCTGTACGAATTTCGTCAGTGGAATACAAAAGAAGATATTTTACAGAAGGTTAGGAACCAAACAAACAGTCTCGGTTCCCCTCGAGTTCAATTTTAAGTCAATGGGAACCAAAACGTTTTGGTTACCAACATTCTTCAAAATATCTCACGTTCTGCAGTAAAAAAAGTCATGCAGGTTTGTAACAACATGAGGGTGAGTAAATGACGACAATTTTCATTTTTAGGTGGACTCTGCTTTTAAGTTCCATGAAATTATCATAATACAAACTAAAATAGAAACAAAACTTGTCATAATACTAACTTGTCCTAAACAGAGGCTTCGTTTCATGTATGAAAGGAATGATTGTTCCCCCATTGTGTTTCTTTTAATTTTGGGATGAATAATGAGCTGGACCAATTTTGTAAGATTCATCCATATACTCGTTCCTCACTGGGGAGGTGATTCATCGCAGCGACCCTGAACACTGAAATAGAGGCATGTGTGATTGACAGCTACATCATCATCATCATTCATTATCATTATTATCAATTGCCCTACATTCAACCGTTGACCTTCTGAATCTTATCTGAGCTTTAGTCTAACTGTATGCAGACTGACAGGCCTTTACACAACCTGTCAATCAAATGGTAACCTTTGGTCACGGTCAGCTTACTGAAACCTGAGGCACATCCTGCCCTTGACTAGTGTAAATAGTGGCGTTCCATCTCCAACATTCGAATTATCCACCAACCGGGACGTTAAACCTCTATGAAACCCATACAAGCATTTAAATCTTGAATTCAGTGTGCAATCCTTGGTAATAAAGTGGGTGTTGAGGTTAGCTGTGAAAGCATTTAGGTTAACTCAACCCGTCTGGTTATATCTCTGTTTGAATGTAGGCATTGCACACAGGACTAGCTGGCTGAGGAAGGTTGTTATTGTGTTCTTTAGGTGAGCTTTGGCCCGCATCAGCCGCACAGATTAAACTCACATTCTCCTCTGCAATATAGCACAGTGGACGTTCTGCTGCCCCGTCAGGGGTAAGAGGGGCTACCGCAGCTTGTGGGAGGGTCCCAGAGGCGGGGCAGTTTTCCAGCCGGTCGTTCTCGACCTCCGGAAGAGGGCTGACCGTTACGCCT
Organism: Chrosomus eos; assembly: GCA_036326025.1. NCBI lineage: Eukaryota > Metazoa > Chordata > Actinopteri > Cypriniformes > Leuciscidae > Chrosomus > Chrosomus eos. Next base: position 17,080,629 of record CM070827.1, read on the forward strand.
GTGTTGGGATGTCGGGTGTGAGACTCGTAGCAAGAGGGTCTGCAGGCATCCAGGTCGGAGCAGCTGAACTCGGAGAAGTGGCTGGAGTGCGAGTCGGCCACAGACGGCAGGCTGCCGCTCAGGGAGGGCGAGTCCAACTCGCTGGAATTGGTGCTGCGGCGCTCTAGCAGCTGGGCATCCATGTCTTCGCGCGTCTCGTTGATCTTGGTGCCTCCGCTCTTTTTGCGCAGCTTTCCTTTACTCTTCTTCCCAGAGGAAGAGGACGAGGTGGAGGATGGCTCCTTGGCCCAGCGAGAAGACACGCACTTGCCCTCATGCGGACAGCCAGAGGGGCAAACGCTGGCCCCGTGCCCTCCACTGCTGCCATCGTCCATACTGCTGCTGCCGCTGTGGTGCCTGAGCTTCCCTCGTTTAGATTCCACGTCCACCTGCACCTCCATACTGTTCCCATCTCTGCTCCACAACAAAAGAAAACTATCAATTACAGCCCAACTTCCTACAGGCCCTGATGTTACATCATTATTACACAAACAGATTTGTTGAGAAGTCTCAAAGTGCTTGTAAACTACAATTCTGTCATGACAGCTCTGAGTGTTTGGCATGGTAATGGATATGACAATGTTAATATATATTTGGTCTTGGCGGAATAGATCTGCTACGCTGGTACAGGACTTGCTACTGCCAATACATACATGACACGCTGCAGTAAGCAGGTAAGACATGCTTCTGCTGTACAATATAGCATGCATGAATTACCCGTAGCAGATCTATACAGGTGGAGCTGGGGAAGGTGGAGCCACTGCTAAGGCAAATGCTAATCAAATATTTGAAGGTTGAGCATGCCAGCTCATAAGCTACTGATACTGAAGGAACTAATAAGCTGTAGAAATAAATAATTGCAAGCGTTTGAGTTTAGGACCTATTAGCCTGCACCATCTAGTGTTTCATTACAGAACTTTGTATTTAAATTCTTTCAGTTATATAAATACAGACCTGTCCAGAGGCAAGTAGGCATTGAGAATGGATCCAGCCATTGCTTTGGTACTAGCGTTGTCACTGATTGTCCCCAGACTGACGGTACCAGACTCCCCACTCAGACTGCAACGCTCCTTTTGAACATCAGCTTGAACCTCCAACCTTAGACAAACAAACAACAAATTAAGAGCTTGTTCACACCAACCTTAATGTTTGGCATACATTTTTTGCACTTTACCATTGGCTTTTGGATTATTGCCAATAATAAGCTGTCATCTAAAAATGTATGATTCTTAGCTGTTTTGCTCATCATGATAATCTTCACAACTATGAATTTTGAAGCCTAAATACAATCAGCAGTAGTGAACAGCTAAATGAAGGATATAAACGAACCACACATGCAGCAATCACTGAGCTTCAGTCTTTATTTAAAAAAATAATAGTTTGCAAGAGCACAAAAACACAATGAGGCTGTAAAAGCAGACTAGCGAGTAGATGAGAAAAAGTGTTTTGAGTAAAGAGGTTTAATGTCCCAGAGAAAGTCTGTATTCCCATTTAGCCAATTAAAGTTAAAGCATCAAAATGTACTCGCATTTTTGCAGAGAGGATGTATAAAAACATTTTTTGGACTGGGTCTTTTGAATTTTAGTTCATTTTGAACTGACTTCAAGAGACATGGCCCTTTAAGGTTTTTTTGGGGGTCAATAATTGTGCACATGACTTGATATGTAAACAAGGTGTCACTGACCTGTTAAAGCAGTTGACCATGGCACTTCCTGATAAGCTGCCAGTGATGCTGGCCCCAGCAAGTGCCATAGTGCTGGCGTTCTCACTCAGGTTGTCTCTCATTGCTCCAATACGGTCCATGTGGCTCCCGCTGGCACTCAGGCTGCCCGTCAGACCCCCTACACTGCCCTCACCGATGCTGGGGTTATGCCTGGTCTCAGCTACTGAAGTGGTGTCTGTTGAGGTAGAAGGGCATAACAGCAGTTAATAAAAACTCTGCAGCTGTACTGTTGATTGTATTTGTTCCCATAATGCTTCAAACTTTTATTTGCACCTTCAAAACTGATTCAGGCCCTATGATTTCAGTGATGTGGAAAATGCAGACATAATGGTAGGATCTGGAATTTAGCCAATTTTGTATGAATAAATGTTGGGCTACTTAAATCAAATCATGAAATGGATGTGTCTGTGAATACTGAAGCACAAAAAGACAGTGTTCTGCATGTCTCTTCGAATGTGGGTCTACTACATACAAACTCAAGCACACGTAACACATGTTTTGTCAGCGTCTGCCATCTCACTATATGAGGGAGGACACAAGCTTCATTTTCAGAGCTGCTCTGAAAAATCATGTGACCAGCATTTCACCATTTAATGTGATACAACTATCATCAGATACACAGAAACTTCACACAGGTCTTCCTTACAACCCAGTTGGTTTAATTTAAAACTATGACAGAAATATATTACTATTATCCAGTAGAATGTACTTCTCAATTTTTATGGAATATCAGTTTTAAATTAAACTATAAACCAATCACTTTGTTTGCTAAAAATGAAAGAAGTGTTCACATTTCATTTGATTACATTTGACAAGATTCATTCAATTGTTAAAGTTTAATGCATTCATTTGATTAAGTTTGATAATAAAATTGTATTAAATCATAAAACACAAAATCAGAGACAATGCAGACAACAAAGAATAAATAAAAAACATTACATGGAATCGATAATGAAAATCTTAATAAGTGAATATATTGCTGAATATATATACACATCATTTTTTTTCATAAATTAGATTAATTAGACATCCTTTTGATTATTAAAATTGAATTAAAACTGAATGTAGAAAAAATTAAAATGAAAATTTGAGAAACCTGATTCTAGCTTACACTGCACATCAAGACAAAAGCTAGGCTATTTGTTCCCAGCGTTACTTGAGCTTCATGGGAATGATTTGGTGTTTGAGTAAAACAACAACAACTTGATCCTTGAGTATCAGTAGTTGTGTCTGGAAAAGGATAAAACTCAAGGTCTCTAGATATGGCTCACCTTCAATTCTAGTGGGACCCACTTTACCCGGTAAATCGTACACATTTTAGCAAACTCCAGGAGGAGCACTTTAAACTAGAACACATTTCACACATTTGCATTAAGCCTGAGCAAGGAGTAGAGAAGGTGTGAAATAGGATAGACAAATCCTGGGGGAGAGACAACCCCCTGAAAGACAGACACTATGAATGAGAAAATAACAGAGAGAAGGCCAGATTCTGAAAGCTTTTCAACACTGATTGCACTCTATTACAAAGGTGTTGTGAACAGCAGTGTGTTTGCCTTCAGTGAGTTTCACTCACCAGTCACAGCAGCTCCGGTGCCCACGTTCATGTCGTTCTCATCATCAAACTCGATGCGCACACCTTTTCCATTCCCCGCAGACACGCCGCAACCACCACTGCGGCACAGAGAGATGGGGACCACACCATAGACGTATGCCAACATGATGGGTACTCCTATCCCTATGCAGACACAAAATATAATGGTTACTCAATACTGCTACACAAGTAGTACAGCCACCTTTGAACCAGATAGATTATCAATTAAATTTGCATTTCCTGGAGGAAACGCCAGGACTTACAAAAGAGTTAAGAGCCATTCACTCCAAAGTTAATAACTATAGTCTTAATAATTGTTCTAATTCTGTGAGAATAAGGAAGGCCTATATAACAACAAAACAGGGGAACAACATCGTTGCATTCACTTTCTGCATTTCCCCTCATCAGCTGATCAACAATAAAAACATTGAATCAGCCAACAACAAATCAGAATCCACCTGGCTGTAAAAAATGTGAGCATTGCAAGCATCTGTGTCTGTTTTGTTTTGTAGGTTGTAGATTCTATGACCTTAAAACTTCAAGCTTTTAAAACTACTACTAACTTTCTATTCAAGCTTTCTCAAGCCAGCATCTAAGTTTGTTCACAAACTTTACTCATTTAGTTATAGTCAATTTTTTTGGTTATACAGTATAAAATTTGTAGTCAAGCTTAATTTTAGGCTTTGGCTGTGCAGTGTAAAGGCAGCTATAATATAGCCAAGGAAGACCAATAATTCAGCATGCAAATATTACAATGACATCACCAGGGATGGAAATTAGCACCCGCCACCAGTTGTGGCGGGTAAACTCGCTTCACCTACCGGCCACCGTGGCGGGTAAATAAAAATTGCATACTGTTTCACCCGGACGGCGGACACTTTTAGAGGAGGCACACCTTCAACACTGCGCGCTTCTTCCGTCGAGGCTCGGCGTTGGAGCGCGAAGAGGCGGTTTGCCGTCCAAAGGGAGAGATAGCCGCAAGCGCATGGTCTATTTTTAGGGCGGGGTAGCTCTCTTGTGTAGTAAAGAGCTAGCCGCGCAAATATCTACCCGCGCGCTTCTTCCGTCGAGGCTTGAGCGCGAGAGACGGTTTGCCGTCCCGAGGGAGGGGGGGGGGGGGGAGAGAGAGAGGGGGGGGAGGAGAGAGAGAGAGAGAGAGAGAGGAGAGAGAGAGAGAGAGAGAGAGAGAGAGAGAGAGAGAGAGAGAGAGAGAGAGAGAGAGAGTCGCGGGCGCGATCAGTGGAAACAAAAACATACAAACAGGACATCATTCAAACTGCAAATGTTTACTTATATTTCTGTACACTCGCAATAAAACACAATATTGTGCTTTTGTCACACTCTAAACTCTTGTCAAACTGTAACCTACAACTGTCACCCAACCACACAGACGCACGCACAGTTTTTAAAAGCAAAACACTTATCCAACCCCATTTCAAAACAGTCAAAAAAGGTTAAATCTTTTGGACATTCATCATATCTCATTGGTTTTCATATCTTGTCCTCGGAGTCAGAGCACTAATCTGTTTTTTTTTTTTAAAGGTACACATTCTAGATCGATTAAAAAAGAAAATCAAATGTGTTTTTAATGGTGTATTATTTTATACGGAAATCAATTATTTATAATTCAGATGAGAATAAAGTTAAGGTTAATTAAAATTAAGGAAAACAAATAAATTTATCTGAAATATAGCAAATTAATTTTAAATTCAGGTACAATTACCAAACATATCTCGAGGTCTTTTTGTCTTTTTATTAATTTAATTAATAAACGAATTGTATAAAACTATTGTCAGTGCACTACAAATAAACTGGTTCTATGCCTTTATTAATAAACCGTATACAACTTAAAAATACAAGGCATAAGACATTTATAAAAATGCCTTCTGCATTTTTGTTTTGCTTTTCACTCCATTGTACCGAAATCGTACCGAACTGTGATGTCTGAACCGAGGTATGAAACGAACCGTGACTTCTGTGTACCGTTCCACCCCTAATGCAATACAGTTTCATTATTGTTCATTATTATCCATACCTTACTATAAATAATTTGTGCGACTAAATCATGTTTTGCGCCAGTAACTGAAAAAGTTAGTAGCGCAAGTGCCACCAGTGGAAAAGGTTAGTGTAGTTCCCTGTCCGGCATAGAGTGCGGTTCAGCATCGGTTCAGTTTTTTGTTTAATCTGCCCTACTCAATTAATCAAATGTATATCAGTTCATGGTTTGTGTGTGTATAAGAGAGAAAGAGAAAATGCCAGTATTGCATTGAGACTTGAGATTAAATAAACTGCTTAAGTATTGTAGATCTTGTAGTATTAATTTTCACATGCAGTTACACATTGTCGGTTAAAAACAAGAAAGTGGCTGGTAAAAACATTGAGTGGCTGGTAGATTTTGAAATCCACCAGCCACAGTGGCCGGTGGACAAAAAAGTTAATTTCCATCCCTGGACATCACTGTCGGTTACATTTAAAATGATTTTTAAAAAGTCAATGGGATATTTTAGTATAATTTTAGTATCATTACATTTATTTAGTATAAATATTTGACATTTACTAATCTTTGATTTAGCCTAAAAAGTCTCCAGAGTGTTTTCTAGAAGTCTCTATGTTAAAGGTGGGTTTATGTGATTTGGAAAACGACCGGCAGATTTTGAAAATACACAATTCAAATGGTCCTACATTCTTTCCTCCAACGCTGGCCCTGACTCCACCCATTCAAAGAGCAATCATGCACGAGCGAAAACTCAGATGCGCGAGAGATTGTAATGACGATTTACTACTAATCATGGAACCGGCTTTACTGACGAGATGCGCATGCGTCACAAGCTTTGAGTATGTGCACGCAGAGGGTCACGCGCTCTGGGGGAGGGGTGTGTGGTACGGCCGTTTGATTGACGGACTTACTGTCCAATGATTCTAGGTGGTCTTGGAAATTATTGGCTGGAGTTTTTCGAGTCCTGCCCGTTCCACAGATGATTAAATTGCTTAATTTTCATTTCAGTGCTTTTAACTCAGTAAGTAGGTTAGGAATAGGATTTCAAGTTATTTTGAAAAAATTGCCAAAAAAAGAGAATCACATACCCCACCTTTAAGAAGACAGGGCTAAATTAATTGTAACCATTTAATACTTAGGGTTATATCGAACTCTAGTAATCGCTTTGAAAAATTATATTACAAAAATTATTTTTTCGTCCAGTCCTAGATCAGAACAAACTAATTAAGTTCTTTAATAATAGTACAAATTAAACTGCTGTAATTCAAATTAAGTTACTCATTAGGGAGAAAAAAGAAAATAAATTGAGTCTGCTTACCAACAGTGACAGCGGCAACCACTGGAGACACAATCACTGACAATGTCACCCCGCCGGCTATGACAAGGTTCCTCTTGTGCTTAGAGATGTCCTTTCCCTCATAACGATTATGAATCTGAAGTAGATGGATTCAAAGAGTGAGTGAACACTGCTCATGCACATTCATTGTTCTCAAATAAATTACACTTTGCTTACTTAGACTTGGAAATTATGCTAGCGTTATAACAAGAGTCTCTTGAAGATAAAACAAGGTGGATAAGTGTGTGATAAGACATGTAGGTTGTCATATTTCACAATGCACAGCTCAGTTAGAATTCAGGTCAGATAAACAGACTGTTATGGAAATCCCTTCATAATGAAATTCAGATTGAACAGCACATATCTGAAGTGCTATTAATCATTGTAAAAAGTAACCCAGTTTGCAGTGGTTTCATCTGGTTCAGAGACGGGGCTGCATATTAACTCAAACACAAAACCAAATCCTAAATGTAGGACACAAATTATATTTATTTGCTGGACATAAATCTCAAATCTATTAATACAGATGTAAGAATAGCGCTTGCCAAACTGATTTCAACATGCTGGCACCATTCTAACGGTTTATAATAAGCAACAGTGTTTTTCTAGTCAGATAAAATGAAGGCCCTTTATTATCTTGTCGTCGTGACAAAGGAATTTGGAGAAACTGACTGCATTTTCTATGACAGCTCATTTTGTGAACCAAATTAAAAGAAATCATCTGACGTATATTTTCCTTAATTTAACCCATGCTATGTGCTAATTAGTTGACATTACAAGTTAAGGTTGATAATGCAGAAACTGTAATGGTTTTCTAATGATAAATTATATAAGATTGTCCATGATTATCAGGACAGCTTAGAATTCATGAAAGGTTTGTTGAAAATATATGCAGGCTTTGTACACAGGCAAAAAAAAAAAAATACAACATACAATATGATTTTTAAACTCATAAAATAAAAGCGTATGGTTTAACATTTAAAGAAATTAAAATGACTGCATTTTTACAGTTATACTATATTTTTATTAAACTTTTTTATTTTACAGTATAATAGGCTTTATTACTTATTATTTAAACAAATGATTGATCATTAAAAATGATTTTTGCATAGTCCTTTTGAATTGGTCAGAAACAGTAGGATTGTGGTTTATGAAAAATCTCATGTAGAAAGATATATATAAACACTTGACTGTTACTGAAAGAGGTTCCCCAAATTATTCAGCCTTAACAGGATGGATTGCACTCAAAAACAAGTCTTCAGAATAAGATTTATATCTTTTTTTTAATTATCACGTATTATGCAGATTCACTTCTATACAAATTAACCCAATTTTTTCTAGAATCATTCATTCTTTCCTAATAGAACTATTCAATTCATGCAGCATCTGATATCCCAATTTACATTGCAATGTGAGTTTTCAATAATCAAGCTTTCCTAATTGTTTTGTAATCCAAGCTACAAGTACTGTATGTAATGCCACACATACTGCACTTACGTTTGTATTTCAAACACTAAATGAAAAGCCAAAGTTTCGGCTTGAATGTATAAAATTCAGTAATCCTCTAATAGTTGTGCTGTTGTTACAAGTTCAGCATCCTGCAGGATTACCATGATAGAGTATCCAGAGACAGAATGTTCAGTTCTCAGTCCTCTTATTCCACAATGACAGCTACTCTCAGTTGTTGTAGAAGAAATACTTTTGGCACCATGCTGACACTCATATTAGGGACTTTCGCACATAGACAGTAAAAGAAATGGACACAGCGACCCCATTGATTTCAACGGAGATGACTAAAGCCAGATTATTGCACTTCCTGTCTGATGGCTGAGCAACTGCGCAGGCTCAAACTGAGCGTGACGACAGTCTGACAGTTGTAAATCTAGTAGCGGTGGCAAGACAAATCTGAATCACCTAATTCCTCAAAAACGTTGTTGAAATATTTTGTCCCATTGCTTTTATAGACTCTATCTATGGGCTTCTCCCTTGACTTTATGCCTCAATGTCCCCCCGATTGCCTCATAGACCGTAAAAGATTGCATGCGAGCTTCTCCTCCTGTCTATACGGTAATGTCTCTATTGTGCGCCAGAAAGTCGCATGGTTATGATGCAATCGTTCAATACGGGGCCCTAACGTAAGATACAAAGTAATGGAGCCTTTTATACATTGTCGTGTTTCTTTAGAAATAAATAATGGACAAATGAAGTCTTTGGACGCTTCAGATGTAAAGTTATTCGCTGTCACAGTGACGCCAAAATGAATGGGAGTCAATGGAATGCTAACAGCAGGTGAAGTTCTGCTACAATGGCGGCTCCCGCGAAGCTTCAACTTCCGGCTGATGGATTACCCCCTTGCTTTCGCACCAGAGGAACCTTTTCATAGTTCCTAGAACTATTGGCAGAAGCACCTACTATTTGGCTTATTCGCACAGCAGGAACTAGGAATGATTTTATTTTTAGGAACTACTGTTGGGGGAACTAAATGAGCTCCTAGAGTAGGGTCTTCAGAGTAGGGTCTAAACCAGCATAATAGTAACTACCAGTGACGCAAGTGTACGCTGATCGGCTGAACGCAAGTCAAACACTGGCACCCAGCATTTTTAAAAAGCCGTGTAAACCTATTTACTCCACGAACATGGAAAACAGCGATGACGGCATTTACCTGTTGTCCGCAGCATTGTGTTCTTTTCTCAGCCTCGATGATATGTAACACGGCAAGTTGTGGATACAACGCTACCGACATACACCATTAACAAGTCATGTTGAGTTTGGCTGCACTTTATTTAATGATAGCCTGCGATTTAGTTAGTTTAATTTAATGATTGAAAGTTAACAGTTTTACTTTGGTTAGCTTAAAGCTGCAGTAGGGAGTTTTGAGAAAATGTTGACTTAGCCTGAAAATTTGAACAAGCACAACTTACAGGTCCCACCCCCTTGCTCTCTGCTGCGCTACAGCCCTCCCTCCACAGCTCGTCATCGGAGCCTGTCGTGAACGCGCAGGCTAGTAAACACACCGATGACGGCGGATTGAAAGTTATATGGCACATTCACTAATAGGGACTAAACATCAACAATATGCTTTACATTGACTATGGCCTGCCCATACTTTGACTACAAACTTGGTCCTAAATCATTATGTATTTTACAATACATGTAACTTTATAATGTTGCACTCTTTATACTTCACTCTATACGTTATAAATAGCTAGTAAGATATTTTTAATATAACGGTAACTAACGTTACAGTATGTAAGTAATTATTCTAGCGATATATAATGCTGGATAAAGTGTGCTAGTACATTATTTCAGCAACGTGACAAGCCAGTGAATTAGCAGGTTTCAATTGTTGCTTAGCAGAGAGAGTGCGTGACATTTTATCTACATGTTATGCGGCTAGAGTTTTGAAACCGAGTCAATGGGCTCTGTCTAATTCTTTCTTCGCTTGTTTATCGTCATCAGTCTTTTTTCTTTTACCTCTTTGTTTTATGAGCAGGTGTCACTCGAGACTTGGCAGTTTAGGTTGTTTCTCTGTCATAAGCACAGCTGCAGCTCGCCGGCAATCTTGAGTTTGAACGACGGTACGCGCTCCGGCGCTCGCGCTGTGCAAGAGAGGGGCGTGATCAGCGCGTACACGAGCGTGATTGACACTGCTAAGACAATCCTCCTGGCTCTGATTGGTTGTTTCTGACGGAGCGTAACGCGTTGTATTTCTGCAAATGGCAATAGGACCACTGGGAGGAGCCAGAGGAGCTTGATTTTTACACAGATTATCTGTCTCATATTCTACTGTCAGGACATAATGGCAGTTTTAACAAATATGTAAAAAAAAATATTTTTACCTACAGCAGCTTTAAACGAGCATAAAACATTAGCTTTGCTGTTATGTTAAGTGTTGCTAATAATTTCCATACTGTTCTCATCGCATCATCGAAGTTCGAAACGAATTTCGTTTCGCGAAGAGAAATGTTAAATAGGCTACAACTGAACAGAACACGTGTTCTTTTGATGTTATAGCAAGGTGTCTTGCCTATTTGTTTTTCAGAAGGTCCGATGTTTCTTTTTTTGGCGGTATCGCCTGATTTAATGATAAAAAGCTTAATTTCCTAATTGTAATGTGTAGCGCTGTTTTTAAACTTGTATTCAAACTATAATATATTTGTTATGAGTCTAAATTTAGGAATTAAAAACAAATTGTTTCGTTCTGCATGAGCAAAAACGTTTTTTTTTCTCCTCTTTTTTTGTGTGGTCAAGGACACCTTAAGCTGCTTACGAAATAAAAATGACTGCTTTACTATTTATTTAGAAACAGAAGTCATTAAATTATCTAAAGCCCAATATAGCCTACTGTAACTGAGCTGCCAACATTGTAGCCTAAAATTCAAACGCGTGCATGAGATATTCAAAGCAACACAATTTCTTCATTGTTTGAAACAATGAAATTTTAATTTAAGTTTTAATGGTCATGTTTGTGCTTTATGATTAGGCCTATTTATTATGGGCAATATTTAAATTAATATTCAGAAACGGGTAAGTTATTTCTACCATTTGTTTTTCTGATGAACTTCTATTAGCCTGCAATCCAAAATAAAATAGGCCAAGGCTACTATTTCACGATTCATCTTTTTTGATATCTGCTATTCTGAATTAACAGGATAGTTTCATTTTTTCATCTGCAGAACAGAATTGTATAAAAACGAATAGCATACGAATAAAAAAAAAAGTATAAAAAAAATTAAAAAAACATGAAGATCAAGAATCCAGAATTTTTTTTTAATAAAATGACGAATGACAGAGAACGCATCAAACGCAAAAGAATCAACGCAAGGTCGCATACACAGACTCATGTTGCCGTTGAAGCAGTCAGCACCAAACAGGCAAATAAAATATTAAGCTAACTATAGTCACAAAAGTTCAGTGAGTGATTTTCTTTTGTTCTTTGATCAACATTAATGCTGGCAGCGAGTATAAGCTGTCAATGCACTGATTCAATAGACATAGGCCTACTGTTTTTTTTCTCAACCGTTTAAAACAAAACCGGGGATTACGGGGATATTTGAACTTGAAAAAGGGTGTGTACCTACTGACATCTTTCCGTGGTTGAAACAACAATTCCTCTGATGTTTATTTGATGCAATAAATGAACTAGAAGGATAATTGTGAGATAATCATGTATGTGTCCGTGCACTATATTTAAGAGGCGGCTCTTTGCACGCTTTGCACAGAAAACAGCGCGTATGCAGACGTGTCCTCTTGCGCCGTCTTGCGCTTAAAGAATGCTATCAAGAAGAATCGATTTTCTATTCCTAATCCTACTAACTGGCCTATAAAAAATATTTCATTCATGTTATTGCATGTGAATAAATATGTGTATAACTATAGGGCTATGTGAGAAACGCAATTTTTTGATATTGATAATTATCGCCTGGAAACAGACTGTTATAATCGACATCGTCAATATACGATAGTATCGTCATATCGCCCAGCCCTAGTGGCTAGTTCCTATAACTAAGTTACTAGAACAACCCTGTGCGAAAGGCCCTTATTACTATGGCAACCAATGTAGATTTAGCAAATATGTATAAAAAAATAAAATAATAAAAAAGGTTTCATAACTTGAAAAAATGTGTAGACAAATCGATCCAAAAGATTGGGTTTGAAAAACAATCGCAATTGGGTACAGCAGAATTAAACCTAACTTTTCATTCTCAACATTCAGAGATTATTAAAAGTAGACACCCACCTTTCTACCCACATACACAGGAATCCCAATGATCATTGCAGGTATAGCAATGCCAGCAATAAGTGCAATGCCAACCGGAGCGCCCACAAGTGTCCCCAACTGCCACAGGATTTTCTTCTTCCTGCTCCAGGGCTTCTTACCCCAGAATGTGCATCCTGAAGGACTGTGACAGAAACAGATATATTAAACCTAGAAATGTAACCTTAGCACAAAAAATAAATAAAAAAATTTATACCACTCTTTGACCTTCATCTGTTCTTACACAGTGTCAATAATACAGATAAAGTCTGATTTACGTCATTTGGCCTTATATTGTGAACATTGCAGTGGTCTTCAGTACACTGACCTTAAGTAGTGCAGGTCAGAGATCTCCTTCATACACAGCCAGCAGAACTCACAGCCACACACAGCGCAGGTCATGTGATTACAGCTCCCATCGTTCATCTTAATGATGTAGGCCGCACAGCGGGGACATGGCTTTATGTCATCAGCTTTAGGGACACAAGACACAGCGGTTAAAACCACTCCTCGTTGAAATGCATGAGATTTCGGACGTTTTCACAGTTTGGTATATTCATTTGGTACAAACCACAGTATGTGATTTTGTAAGGGAGAGATGCCATTTTCATTCTAGACAACATTTGATTGGTTTAAATCAGTGGTCTCAAACTCCCGACGATATTTTGTGGCCCCCTACTTGACATTAAAGTTTAAAGTTTAATGCCCGTCGTTGCATGTGCCGCGTAAAAAAAAAAATCCCTTATGGGCTACCATAGATAGTCTCGTGACAGCTTATGGTGGGTTTGTTAGACAACCGCGAAGCCTGGAAAAAATGAGCGCATCGCTTAAAGTATGAGCGCTCTTGCCACGCGCCTACATTTGAAATAACGAATTTGAGCGCGCAAAATATGTGAGCGCGATATGTGAACCCGCCCCTTGGCGAGCTACCACCAATCAGGCCACGAGCTACTGGTAGCTCACGAGCGGCATGTTGGAGAGAGACCCTGCTCTAAAACAATGTGACAATAATCATTTTGAGCTTGTAATATGTGTCCAACAGGTTGATAAAAAGGTTTGCTTTGATTTGTGCAAAGTCAGTAATTTGCCTGAGACACTATACATGTGTAGAAAGAATTCAATAAGACGGGCAGACATGACTGCAAATATTTGTATTTTAAAAGCAATACTTGTTTTTCTAAGTATAATACAAGGAAATGTGCCTTCCAAAAAAACATTCAATATCATTAATGTGTTGTATAAAGAAAATAAAAAGGACATGAGCAAATATAAGCAACACAAAGATGTGTTATAAGGAAAAGAAAAAGAAAGTTTGTAAAATGAACTTCAACTGTCAGAAGGACAGCTCATGAAGAACCAATCATGTACAGAAAGAAATGTTCAAATTCAGAGGAACAGTTCAGAAGAAACGTTAATAATAAATATTGAGAAGATTGGATCAGTTGTGCTCCTTTTTTGGAATACTTGAATACTATTATTTGTGGAATACTTGATGCGGCCCAGCCTGACCCAGACTCTACCTCCAGCAGCCCCCAGTTAAGTTGAGTTTGAGACCCCTGGTTTAAACTGATTGATTTTAGAGCAGTGATTCCTAAACTTCATGAATCAAACTTCAGTGAAGCCCACATCTGACATAAAAGATATAATACCAATAAAAGACCAAACTTTGATGTAAAGTGGCCATGGGTCTGCACTGTGTTAGTGTGCGTTTTGTGGGCTTACCAGCAGCGCCGCTCTCCTGGCTGTAGCTGAGTGACGATGATCTGAAGGGTCTCAGACGGAGGCTCTGAGCTCTCTGCTGTCGGGCGGCGTCACAGGTCTGATTTGGGTGCCACAGCTGTTTACAGTGGTAACAGAACTCCGTTCCGCAGCCCTCACGACCACACGTGATCTTTGGACAGCTGGCACAACCGAAGGCAATGACTGCATACCTGTCAAATCAAACAGACAAATACTTTCACAGCTATACACGAACATACTAGAAAAGATGCATTAGTTCATACATATCTGAGGGCACCCATCTATCATGAAAAATCATGATCAACATTAGTACGATTACAGTAAACTAATAATTAGTAAACTAATCATTCATGTTTGATCATTATCCAAAACAAATATGCCATGTTACATAACTGCAGCTATCTGGTAACAGCGTGTGTGGAGTCTTTTTGACCCATCTAGATTAACAGCCCTGCTAATTCAAACTGATGGCATCATCAATTACCGCTGGCAATGGCCATTGTGACCCGATCTCTATTAATGAGAACCTATTAAATGATGCTGGAAGCTGTGCTTGTCTGCAGGGATAATGGTTGTTGGAAAGTCACAAGGGTGCAGATGGAGTGATCTGAGAGAAAACAGTGACAGGATCACTATGCTAACTGATGTGTGCGCTAGACAGAAAAGTTGCATAAGAGCCTACAACAGTCCTTGCAATGTGATAAAACACTAGAAGCTGAGAACCTTGAATCTGCGCTACAGGATCAGTCGGTTATTCCAGCAACAAAAAAGACATGATCTCAAAACCTCATTAAAGAGTCTTATGTTTGCATGTGGACTGACAGAATTACACAATTTAATTTGATACAAAAGAAGCTACAACTCCTTGGTGCAAACCAGATGCCACTTGGTGAACTGCTGGTTTTCAGCCAGAGAAACTCCATGACATCGGTTTCCACAAACAATGTGGCCTTTGTCATTAGAGTTTGCCATATTTCTAGAGGAGTCTGAGAGTGTAAGAGTAAACACAATGCTGGAGACATAAGACAAAAACAAATTATAATAATCTCAAAATAACGATAGTTACAGCACAAAACATGGCACAAAGCCTTTTCACTAAACAGAAAATATGTTCAAATTTTTAAACATAAGACTTTAACTTTACCTAACCTTAGCCATCCCTGTAGTGCAACAATGTAGAATAAATGCAACTCACTCCGTCTGCTATTCACATTAACTATGAACATGCTCTACTAAATGTCTGACAACTAGAAAATGTCTGATAAGTATGGGTATATATAGTTTTATTTTTTAAACCCAAAATACTTTTTGCAAAAAGTTTGCTTAAAGCAAGCGACCTTTTCTATTGAATTAAAGGAATGTTGAAAGCTTTAATACTGTTATCTAATGCAGGGTTTTATAACCTGGGGGTCACCCGAGTTCTCTTGTAGCTCTTTTCCACCAGAATAGTTTGCGTTCTTGAGCCAGAACCTGTTCTCAGCCAGGCAAAATGGAGCCTGTTGCGAACTGGCTGCATATTTCCACAGACTTGAACAAACAGTGACGTAATGCAGCTACGTGTTGTTTGCATGACTATAAGGGGTCTAAAATCAGACGGTGTGTATCCCGGTTTGAGCAGGACTTCTGTTTTGCTGTTCACAGTAGCGGGAGTGATTCTATCGGCAGCTTACCGTTGATTCACTTGTTCTCTCACGCACAGGGTCTCTCTTGCACACACAGTTTTATATATTTAGATTTAAAAAGCAATGTTCTGGCCAGGAACCCCCTTTTTTGCACTGGAAATACACAGAACAGCTCAATAACGTACAACGTCCAGGAAACTGGAACCGTATCGTTGGAAAATCTCTCTCTGATCACCCCTCAAAGCATACCACAATATATAAGCCAGCAACCTGCCATGACACATTGACTAGTTCTTGTTTCCTACATTCTTGTTGGTGCTTTGGCACGTAAAAAAAATACCTAGAAAAACAAGTACCTAATTTATCTAACTGGGAAGAGCTCTTTGCCAGACACAACAACCCTGCTTCTGGGGACCCACTGTCCTGCAAAGTTTTTCCAATCTGCTTCAGCACACCTACCTCTGTAATTTCAAGTGATCCTGAAGAGCTTGATTAGCAGCTTCAGGTGTGTTTAATTAGGGCTGGAAAAAAACGTTGCAGGACAGTGGGTAGCCCGGAACAGGGTTGAAGACCTCTGCTCTAAAATGACAGGTATAATAGTACCTACTGAGAAAATAAACAAGTGTAAATGATTATCAAAAAGGACAAGAGAAAAAGGCAGCTCAAAATGTTGTGTTATTCAAACACAGGGCACAGCTGGATGCAGATCTGAGTGCTTAGCATGACAAGATATGCTGCCAGGCTCTCCACTGGCCTGATAAAGACTCCATTCAAAGTGACAGTGTCACCAGTGTCAGGCCTTCAAAAGCGCTGATCACAACACAATACTGTGCCTTTGGCTTGTGTTAACTTCAAGATGACGTCCCAGACAGATCTGGCTCGGAGTCCAAGCCGATCAAAAAGAGAAAAGCTGAATCCCTGCCCAATATCACAGTGTTCATTGTAATAAAGTCTCTGGGGCCTTTTTAATAAGAACATTTACACTACTGTTCAACATTTTGGGGTTAACACTTATTTTGAACTTTCGATTCCAAGAATCTTACATTTTTGGGGGGGGTTCTACAAAAATAATAAGCAGCACAACCGTTTTCAATATTTATAAGAAATGTTTTTTGATGAGCAAATCTTTTAAATAAAAAAGCATGAAGGATCATGTGACACTGAGTAATGGCTGCTTGAAAATTCAAACTATCATAAGGATGAATTACATTTTAAAATATATTCAAATAGAAAACTATTTTAAATTGAAATTTAATAATAATAATAAACAATATTACTGATTCTATATATTTTTGATATTTTCTATATATATTCGATATTTTTGATCAAGTCTTGATGAGCATAATACTTTTCAAAAACATTAAAAATGGTAGTTTACATTCATGTATACTTTGACAGAAAGATTAAGAATGTAGCTCGACTATGTGAAACCTGGTGTAGCTTAGCTTGATTATAACTGTGCATGTAAACATATATTGACACTTCTGAAGTCATTTTAGGTAAGAGGTTGTTTATAAATGCTTACACACACAAATTGACCTCTACACTCGCATGTCAAAACAAACAGACCACAAATAAGCAAATACACACAACATGCAGACACGGCAGCTGTGGCAACACAAAGGCAGCTGTAGCAACATCACAGCCATGCAGTTAAATCCAAAGCAGCGATTTAGACGTGACCAGAAAAAAAAAAAAAGTAATGAAAACTCCAACTCCCATCATGCTGCTATAGCAACAGGATGTTAGCAACATTGTCAAAGTCCCTTTTCAGGCAAGTCATTTCACTCGGCAGCCATCTTTGGAACGCCTCTCAGGCAGCTATTTCAGTCATGCAAGTGCAGCTCTAATCTCTTTGATTGGGGAGCATCAAATTCTCCAAAGCTGTTCACCAAGCTTACAATTCAATTTCATATTTGAAATCACCAATGAAATCTGACAATAACTGTATTTAAATGTAGTTTTAATATGTTCAAAAAAGCATTAAAAAAAAAGAAGCTTATATTTCAGGCTAAAGCTGCCAATGCACATGTGCAGTCCTAAGCGCACGTCTTAGAACACGGACTGTTTCTTTAGCAAATAGAGCTTCTAACGACAGCTGCAGTGACGCGATGACTTGATTCATAATACATCGAAATTCGAAAATGTAATGTATAGGGGTGGGTGTAACGATACACTCGTGTCACGATTCAATACAAATCAACGATACTAACCTCATGATACTTATCGCGATATTTAAAGCCAAAATAAAGTTTATTTTTATTGTATTATCAGGATCCACAAATATTCCCCCAAGTTGCATTATTATAGCCTAAATTATGTTCAACATTATTTATAATTGTTTAATGCAGTATTGATCTCTTACACCGACAAGCAGCGCACGCACTCTCCCGGTGCTCGCTATGACCCACCTCTCCCGCTATTAATGCACTATATAAAAATAAACCATCTAAAACGCTTTCAATAATCATACTACTAAAAACTAAATGTAATATGGTGATTTAAATGATGTTTGCACTTTAAAATCTTATAGGTTTGAAACATGAGGGTGAGTACATGTTGACAATTAAAAATTTTGGGTGAATTATACCTTATAAATACAGTAAGCTGAGCCTTGGATAAAGCCTTGGATACTCTATATCGAGAATAATGATGTAATAATTTACATCAACGATACATGTCACATTTTTAAAATCACGATATCTCAATATAACAATGTATCGTTACACCCCTATTAATGTATTGATAAATAATTGATTATAATTGAAACAATTATAATAGTGTTAAAATGTTTTATGCATTTCTAATCCAAAATTCAATTCTTGACCAGGGTCATAAACTAAACCATTAAAAGTTAAATAAAAGTTACTTGAAATAAAATAGGCTAAGCATTAACTGAAATAAGTTATTTTTGTTTTTAAATTTACATTTTATTTTATTTCAGCCAGTTGCCAAGGAAACATGTATCATTTTCATTTTGTTTAACTTGAACAAAAAATAATACTGAAAAATAAATTAAAAACTATATAGGCACGTTTAAAAAAAAAAGGAAAGAAAAAATAAAAAAATAAAATGGAAAATATAGATGCAAAAATGCAAAGTATTAATTAGGGATGCACCGAATGTTCGGCAACCGAAATTATTCGGCCGAAAATAGCAAAAAAAGCACTTTCGGTGTTCGGACCGAACAAGTAAAAAGGCCGAATAAATTTGACCGAACAATGACGTTTTTGATGACGCGATCAAATAGTAACCAGCGTAGAGTGAGAGGCACGCGCTTTATAAATGCAGCAACATGCCCCCTTTGAGGAGAAGACAAAAGAGAAGCTCATCTGATGCGTCTGTGGCAGACTTGTTACTTGCAGCACTAAAGCGTCTTTTAACCTCTAGTTGACAAATGCGCCGCTGCGTTTGCTGGATTTTTTCACATAGCAGCAAAATAGACTTAAATACTCCGTCATTTATGGTCACTTAAATGCAGACTTAAGAAATATGAAAAAATAAACTGTTTAAATGACTACTTGTGTCCACTTACATCGAAACAAAACTGTGCTTTTGTAAAATAAAGAAAATAAACAGGTGTGCTTTCTGCCTCTGTCTCCGTAACTTTTTTTTCTGGAGCACGTCTCTAAAAAACTCAGCCAATATACAATACTAGTCACACAGGCAAAGGCATATCTTATAATCATTTAATTGTCTACTTTTAAACGATCTAATTCAAAACGAAAACAAATATTCTCTGTTAGTAATCTGTATGAAAAGAGAGAGATGAAAAGAGTCGTTCTCATGGCAACTCCTTATCTGCTAATGATCGCCACGGAGAGCGCGCGCTATATTGAAACCCAAGTGATCCAGGCAATCCATGCAAACCTGTCAACGCCCACGATAAAGTTTATGTAAACCGCAAAAGTAGGCTTATGTCTAGGACAGTTATTCATTTGTTGTGGGTTCATCCACATTTTTTTGCACTTTTCAATGCACTTTTTTAGTTATATTCTTTCAGCAGTCAGTTATAGGCCTAACATAGGCTATTCAAGAAGGGGGGCTTCAAAGATGGCCAAATAAAAATATAGTTTTTATTTTACTAATTTATTTATTTTAAGTTATATTGTGCTTTGTTTAAATAATATCTGCTGGAATGTTAAAAAAAAAAAAAATTCAGTGTTAAACAAATTGTATTTTTGCAATTTGATGTTTTTCTCAAGACAAAATAGTAAAAAAGCATATTTTTACTATTTAATTAAATGCAATGGTGAAAAAATTGGCAAAATAAATGGAAAAAATGTGAAATACCGCATTCGGTATTCGGCCTTCGGCCAAGCGTTTCATTATTATTCGGCTTCGGCCCAAGAATGTTCATTTCGGTGCATCCCTAGTATTAATAAAAACTATAATAGTATCTAAACGAGCACTGCAGTTGACCTATATTCTGATTTCATGCATGTCTGTGCTTGGACAGTTATGATCCGTCACAGGTCCATGCTACACATTTTTGCTTGCAGAAAGTCTGCATATAGAGACTGGCATAACAATCAGAAGTTTTTGGTCAGTAAGATATTTTTTGAAAGAAATGAATACTTTTATTAAAAACAAGGTCACACTGGATTCAAAGTGACAGACATTTATAATGTTCAAAAAGATTTCCATTTCAAATAAACATTTTTTTGTCTAAATGTGCACTTACCCGCAGTCCGGAGCAGGGCACCAACGGCAGTCAGGGTCTGCCACCAGCCAGCGGCGCAGCATGAACTCCTCGTACTTCTCCATGAGCGCACGGTCATTGAGTATCATGCGGATGTCATGGGGGTTGAAGCGCTCCGAGCACTCTGGGCAGCTGATGTTGACCCTGCTCTCAGATATCTCGATGCGTAGATACTGTCGAAGGCAGTCGGCACATGAACGGTGGTGGCATGTCATGATGTCAGGGAAACGGTCTCTGGTGTGACGCAGCAGGCACAACGGGCACTCCAGCAGCTCAGAGGTGGAGGCTGAGGATGAGGAAGATGAAGATGAGGTGGAGGCCACACCGGGTGCAGAAAGTGCAGAGGCGTGGTCCTGCTGCTGGCACATTTCTGAGTGTACGCTCTCCACACTAGTGATGCCATCCACTCCAGCGGCTAGCCCTCGTGATTTACGAGATTTGGGCTCCCCACAGCGACGACGGAACAGTGAACGCAGCGAGATGCGGCGTTTTTTAGGCGTCTTCCGTACAGAGGGCAAACTGACAGATGAGGCGGCGGAGGGAAGGTCCCTCTCGGACCCTTGCTGCTGCTGATGCAGGCTCATTTCTCCAGAGGAGGCACTGTGGTTTCCAAAGGACTGGGAAGCTTCTACAGGGAGGGCAGGGAAGGAAGAGGAGGAGGGGGAGGGAGGGGAGAGAGAGGGAAAGGGGGACAGGGTTTTCAGAGGGGAGCGCGAGGTGTTAAGACATGGTGGTAAACTCTCTGCAAGCTGCTCCCTTGAGCCAGGCAACTGAAGTTGAGACACACGTGTCAGTTTGGAGTCACCAGGCTGGATCTCGACCTGATCTGTGAGAGAAACAGAGACAGAAACTGAGTGAGACAGACTGCACATCTTACACGGTGGAAGACAGAAGACCACATTTAAAAAAAAATTTTGTTGACGATTCTACATCATTTTCAGATGTCAAAGCATTTATGACTACAATTTTGATAATAGGTACGACCATTTGCAAATTAAAAATAAGTTGTATGAGGAAAGTTTATGTGGGAGTGAGAAAAAAGGAGGTGACGTGATAGCAATAATTTGAAAATTAAATAAATTGTCGTAATTTACTCATATCATTTCAACTAGAAGACTTTCTCACTAGAGAAAGTCAATGTGCACCAAATCTATTTAGTTACCAACATTCTTCAAAATATCGTTTTAGGTTCCACAGAAGAAATAGTCACAAGTTTGGCACGTGAACAAATGACAACAATTTTCGTTTTTGGTAATGGTGCTTAACCATTTTTATAGAATGTCACTGTAGTAAATTATTTGCTGTACACTGAGCAGTTGGAGTGACGTTCTTTACCCAGAAATGAAAAGATACGCATATTAGATCATGTAATTCCAGCTCTAAATCTACTAGAAATTAAATTGATTTGATACAGCACAGCAGCCCTAATAATGATGTGGGTGTGGCTACTCAACAACTGACAATAATACATTTACATACATAAACATATAAAATTGTGTTACAATTTACAGAATTGGGTAAAGAAACACTAGTACACATACTTATGCATTGCAATAGTTCAGTTCACAAATTTCATGTGAACAGCGAGTTTAAAGGTTGAAATTGATTCCTGCTGTCTGGAAACACATTAAAACACTGCCAAGATGAGAAGAACTGACTCAGTGGAAAAGTTGATGAAAGGCTGAAAACAGCAAGTTCACAGTAATGAAACCATTACAAAAAGACTGGAAAACCACTTTTGAACAGGATGTGACATCACTGATACTGTACGGGATAGAAGAAACTATTGCATGGCAGTGAAAAGCCACATAAACCCTGTTAAGGAAGTAAGGAACCTGAGACCGACCAGCAGAACAGAATGTGAGCGGAGAAGAGAATGAAAATCCTTCTCGTCATTCACAGAGAAGTTCTTCTCGCCCTGCCTGCAGGCCTTTCACACTGTTGTATATAACACATCTGCTCTGCCTCAAGAGTTCTGAGAGCTCACATTTCAGACCTCAACAGTAGTGATGATGAATCAAGGTGAGTGATGAAGAGTATCAGTCTCAATTGATTAGCACAAAGACTCTTAAACCAAATGAGGAAGAGACACTCGACTGACATGAATCATCGGAGCTTCCCAAAAACGCTGCGGTCTGTCACATGAGAGCTGAGAGGTCATAGGAATAAAAGGACATTTACTTAATGGCTCATAAAAATAAAAGGCGTTTTCCACACACACTCTCTTTGGCAGTCTGCACCAGCTGTTACTCTCTTATAATCCAAGACTCTGCTGCCTCTAAGCCATACCAGAAATACTTCAACCTCCTTGTGCAAATACAAACACACACTTTCCAGCTGTTTTTTTTCTTCACACTCTCCATTCAAAACACACGAGTGTATTTGCTCAGTTTCTTGAAGCAAGGAGATAGTCAACCAAATGAGTCCCACTTTACAATCAAAGTCACCTTTGTTTTCTGCCATTGTGCAATGTTTGATATAGGGGTGGGCGCTATACCGGTATGAACGTGACTACCGGTATTATGTTGTGCCATGATATGGATTTTGCGATACCGAGGATACCGTAGATATTCATAAATTCAAATTTTGCAGTTATATTGCTTTGTTCAATTATCAAAAATAAATTATCGTTTTCGTGATTTATAAGCTCTTTACTGTAGCGGAAATGCCTGATTTGGCGCTTCATACGCGTGAAGTTGCTGAGGCACGCACTCAATGAAGGACCTTAATGTAGAACACATCGCTAGTGCTAAGCGGCTGTTCATAAAGGATGCATCTTTTGCGGTGGAATGGCAAATAACACAAGGTAATAAGACGCAAGTTGGACTTCTTTTAACTTGACCGCAGCATTTTTAGAATGCCGTTTCATTTGCGAGACGCGGCGGGTGCAACACCAAAACAAGTTCGTCAAGCACAAAAAAAAACGTAAATGCTCTAGGCTGTATGTTTGAGATCTCATATTTTCATGAAGGTTGAAAGGTGCTGTTATTATCTTTTATTATATGTTATTATTTTTACAAAACATTTACTGCTAATTATAATATTATTATCCACGTGGAGACATTTCCCCGCAATGTAGGCTATATGGAATACCAGGACACGACACACACACACACACAAGCGCGCGCGCACACACACACACACACACACACACGCGCTCGAAGACGGCTCTCACTCAGAAATCAATAAAGTCTTCATTCGCTGCCGGTACTCATTATGACAAGACGAGCAAAGAGTGGAAAGACATAAGAAGTGCATTCAGGCCTACCTCATGTTGCACTTTTTGAGAAAAAATGGCACAATAAAAAAAAAAAAATTCAGGTCTATCTTCAATGAAATCCCTCACCTTTTTCTAGTTATATAGGGTTAAAATGCATATTTTGCCTGTAATTTAACGAAGGTGTAGTAAAATGTGATTCCATTTTTTTTCTCATATCGCGATATAATATCGATATCGTCCGGAAAGTGAAAAATATCGTGATATGAATTTTTGCTCATATCGCCCACCCCTAGTTTGATAGGAACTATGATGCACATTCACACAACAACAATTGTTCTAAGAATATTCCAAAATCTCCAGTGAAATATGCTGCATACTATACTAGTAGCCATCCATCATAAATGTTTGTGTTTGAAATTAGAATGAGTTTTTCCCAAATCTTATGCTGAAATGAGCATTTCTAAGGTACCGGATATGTGCAGAGCCATGCACACTCAAATGGCTCAAATGGCACACTCAACAACCCATTGTGCTTTGGAGAAGGATTCAGTTTAGCGTTCTGAACAAACAAAAAGTACTACAAACGAGCTGCCCCATAATAGTCAACTAAATGTTACTCGACAAGAGGTGCTTTCTAATACAATTTTAATTTGTTGGTTAATCGCAGAAGAAAAAAAACACTTAGAGCACATAAAGTGAGCCATTTGGGAAAGGGCCAATACTGTGTTTGGTTATTATCATAGGGCCTGTGAACTGCATATTGAAAATATTCCACAACATAACATAAAGTTAGTGGCACATCTAATGAGATTTGAGATTATACATCCAGAACAATATATAGTTACTTTAATGGATTGGAGGAAGAACTGACCATTTTAAAAAATAAATTGTTGACTTTCATCATGTTGAAAGGCTGGTTTAGGGAGTCTTTACTGCAATACACATCTGGTGACTTAAACCGTATATTTCACAACCAGGCAGCCGATGAGTCTCAACATTCAGTTAGTTGACCTGAACAAATTTTCGGGATCATCATTAACAATATGTCAGGAGCTCTGTGTGTGTTTATGTAATACAAGGAAGCTGAGATAGATGATAGTTCCAGAATAACAACTGAAGGAAGAAAAGGAAAACTTAAAATTATTAAACTTTTGCAAAAGCATGTTAGGCCAAATATACATGTATTCAAGGCTGATTCCCTTTTGTGCACCTAAAATACATTTAATACCACTCATGTATAGTCAAAACACACAAATACACGTATGAACCCTTAAGACAAATGCTATGGCAAGCTGATAACATTCAAGAAAGATTAGATACCATTAACAGCCACAGTGAAAATGCACATTACACTCATTTGGGGTGCATCATATTCCCAACACAAAACAAATACAGATAACATCTGCACTGTTCTGCTCAATGGGCTTAGTCTCGTCTTGATAACACTGACTGGTATGCGCAAACAGATCTTGCTCCTTTTATTCAACATTGATGGTTGAGCTGCTAAAAAATAAAGAGCACAGAATGAAATGAAACTGATTTGGTAGCTGCAATGCAAAACACATTCCCACAACACACCTACATTGTCTAACCAGTATGGCATGCCGTTTAGACACATCATATTAACATTATTCAAATTTTTCTAGTCAATCAAGGACAATTTCCCCTTCTTGATTTGGCTGCAACAACTGTAAACAGACATTTCTTGTTTTTAGGTCTGGTTCTTTAAAAAAAAAAACTTTTACAATAAAACTACATTATGGAATATTAAATCAGGCCATCCTTAAAAATATTCTTGTTTGCCGTAACCCGACCGACCCTGTCAATTTAGGACCGACCCAATTATTTATTTTTTTCCCCTTTTAGTCCGACCGACTTGCCGGTTGTAAACTTGCGTTAAGACCGACCAAAAAATGTTTTTACTCTTCAAATAACTAATACAAATGCAATAATATAATATTAATCATATTTTAGTAAGTATTGTGAATATAAAAAGCCTACATAGGCTACGTTCTTTCTTTTAGATATAAACCCGCGGCGTCTATGATTATGTTTACACCATGGTATAACGTTACGCATGTCACATATGGCCTATACGATACGTTCGCTTCGTTTCATTCACTGTCAATGCTTCCCGCTTGGTAATGATGCGGCGGGTGTAGTTTTTCGAGAACTTTGTAGTCCTGTTGGTCATTGTGCGTGAAACTTCACGCCAATAAATCATCAGAAATATTGCTGACTTGTGCGCGTCTCATGCGCTCTCTTTACGTTCGTCCTAATCTGGTCCTAATGCCTGTTAGTTGTCTGTGGATTTACCTATAATATGTGGCGTTGAAAATGGAAACATCTTTAGACATGAAAACTTGATTTTACAATCGAATTAAACGAACACTTTTGTCTCAAAAAACAAACAGGATTTTTTTCACAAACGTGACAACCGAAAGCAACGTAACTGGTCTCTGATTTGTAGGTTGCATTGACACCTAGCGGTGGATGCAAGTAAAACAGTAGCCTATAACCCAGTAAACTAGTAACCAGTAAGACAATTGAAATTATGTTTTATGGATGTAAACATCCTAAATGTAACACATTAATGTGTTTCCTCATAGGCATTACATTGCATAATCTAATTAACTGTTATTTTGTGAATTCTGAAGTCATTTTAATTTATTTGTTTACCTCTGAAAATCCACTTTCATTGAACTCTAGTGGCTTCTTTTTTCTTGATTTTGCCACAAAAAAATCAAATAAATGCAGCTGGAATTTAAGCTGCAGTCCGTAGCAATTTCCCTTTTGGTCGCCATCTCTGTTCGAAATCTATAACTGCAGTGATTCGCGGAATTATCATCTTTACGTCGGTTGTAAATCGGCATGAAACAGCGTGGATGAACACAGTGTTTTGAGGCGAGTGCTGCTGTCAATCACCGCGCTGTGTGGATTAGGGGTGCGCCAAAATATCGATATGGCGATATCTCACGATATTTACTCCCGCGATCGATTCTCGATGCGCTCTTGCCAAGTATCGATATTAAAAGCCGTTATAAAACGCTCTATTCATTATCCGAGTTTACTGGATTTGACTAGCTTTCATGAGGCACACACGCAAGGTCTCTCGCTCTCTCCCTTACTGTCGTGCGCGTGCTATGTTATGCGCGCAGTATGTTCTGTCTCGCATGCGCGCTCTAGATTCCGGGAGATTAGAACTAATTTGCGGACATCAGGGAGACGCTATCAATATGCGGGAGACTCCCGGAACTTCCAGGAGACTTGGGATGTCTGGCTTTGCAAAAGTCCACTAGACGGGAAACACGACCACATGTACAGACACCTAACGCGGCATCACCCGCAGCTCTGTGAGAAAGCCGTGGTTTGTGCTGGCTCGACGTAAACATTTTTATTACTACTGATTGCAGCAATGTTGCACTAAAATAGTGTCTGTGACTGTTTTGTTGCAACTGATAAGACACAAGTTGTTTTTGTTATTGTGTTTCATACCAAAAAAATAATGGTGATCCATTTTCCTAATTACAAAAAAAATATTTGTATTTCTTAAACCATGATATATTGTGAGTTATTACTGATAATATATCGATTATCGAAGTATCGCCATATCGTGATATTATCGGTATCGTGAACAATGTATCGCATCTCGTATCGTATCGTGAAGTACCCAGCGATTCCCAGCCCTAGGATACTGTCATTCAGAATCACAGATTCACGTTTTGAAAGCTTGACCAACATACGAATTTTCACCGGAAAATGTCTTCTGAACAAGCAAGTAACATCCATTTTTGTTCTGATCAACTAAGGGGGAAAAGCATTCGACATGACGATCGTTAGATTTAATCAGCGCGATTTACAGCAACCGTGCAAATCATAGCCTAAGTTACTTAAATTTGTTCTCAAATTGTTCATGTTAACAACATCAGCATTGCGTGAATAATAGGGGTGTCACGATTCTCCAAATCCTCGATTCGATTACATTTTCGATTCTAAGGTCACGGTTCGATTCGATTCTCGATTTTTACATTTATTTTTTTTAAGCACAGTTTGCGATGCCATTTTTAGACTAGACTTTTATGTAATATAATATATGACCTTTGTTTGCAATGTACCACACTACATTGTCAAATTTAAAACATTTATTAACAAAATAATGTTACAATAACTTATATCTTCAGTCAATTAGAAACTTAAGCAAAATAACCTGCCATGTAGTTTCTCTTTTGTAACTGCAGTCTTATTCACAGAAGATGACATTCAAGTTCACAACAAAACAAACAAGGTTTAACAGATACATATATGTTTTCCTTGGTTTACCTCGGTCTTAAAGTACAAACATGACTGTGAAAAATATTAGTATTTAATGTAGAATTTAATTAAATGCATTTATGATGAAATTACAACATTTTCGTGTCATGTTCATTTTGACCACGAACTGTGCGCTGTCGCTTTAACTCGGCGCGTGCAGCAAAAATAGACTAGGTGCGGAAATGAACGACACTTGTCTCATTCGTGGAGGTGGAGAATCAAGTTATTTGTGACATGCTAGATTTATTGTATAAAGATTTATACTGTTCTGAGTCTGCTGTTTTTGTCAATTTAAAGTTTTAATTTAAAAAGTGGAAGAATGGTACACGCACTGACGCACATACAGTAGCAGAGCTTGCAAAGTGTGGCTTTTTTAAGCGCGAACTTTGAACGCGAATGTGAACGTTGTCAACATAACTCACTGGAAATCAGAAATACTCCCACTGTCCCACACCGGCGACTTTAGTGAAAGAGGAGGTCAGAAGTCCTGTCGATGGGTCTCCTGCATCTGCAGCCATGCTATCTTTTGACTGGCTGTAACTGAGGTAGAGGACTCACTGTTTTTTTCCGCTTTGCAAACCGACTGGACGTGACATGGGGGCGTGGCAGTATCGACGATTCCATTTTTGAATTCGATTATCGAGATTGTGACTTAATTTCGATCGATTTCGATTTAAAATCGAAATCGTGACACCCCTACGTTATTTAATGTGTTTTATGATTACCTGTGTAGTTCAGAAATCATATTCTCCATAATAGCTAGCAAACGAGAAAGGCACAACAAAGGAAACTCCATAACTGTGTGAATTAAGAAAACGTACTGTTACACGAATGAACTATTGAAATGTCTTACTTGTTCAGCAGAAAAAGCCGTCTCTTCTTTCGTTTCGAACACCTTCGGGAGTTCACGCACCTTTCAAAAGCCCCACCGATGTGTAATCCTTGTGTTCGCATGAGACGGTTTCTTTCTCTTTCCACCTTAAATCCGAAGTCTTTTGGGTTTTATAACTGGTTAATCTCCAGTTGACACTGATGATTGTTGTTTGGATCTTTCTGGATCCGCCATGAGTTTAATCATGTAAAGTGCTGCGAGAAAAGCCTATCTCTACATCTCCTCACGCGCAGTGTAGCCGGCTAGCCGAAACTCCTTCTTTATGTGTACGGATGTGACGCAATGACGCAAAGACATGCTCGAATTTCCCGCGAAAACCCACCAGTACCACTGGAATTAAAATCATTATTACAAGCTAACCGTTTTGAATCTAGCTATGGCAAGCAGATAGTTTTGAACACTGGCTGAAGATGTTTTTTTTTAAATAATTAATTTGGATTATTTTTAACTTAAAAATGCTACGGACAGCAGCTTTAATGTAATAAAAATGTTTTTGACATATCTATATAACCTGCATCAGAATGAGGTTTGCAAAGGTGTGCCAGAAGGCACGGTTTGAAGACACAGTCAGTGACGTCACGATATGCAAATTTGTTTAAATTCATGATCAAAATTTTACATTTTTTTTTTACATTGAATCTTGAAAAAAAAAATATAGGCCTACCTACCGACCCCCCCTTTTTTTTTTGCTGTTACTGCAAACCAAAATATTTTTAAGGATGGCCTCACATAGGCCTAGGCCTATTAGAACCCCAGGCACTGGAATGTCTATGATGAAATGGCAATTAAACACATATAAAGCATTAGCTTTTAATATTTTAGTGCAGGTGCTTTTATGAAGAACTTTTTACAACGCTACTTACAGTAAAAGAAGCGATGTTCCAGTGATGGGGTCTTTGTTTACAAAAGGGGTCTTGTGGAGTTCATGTAAACACTGGAGGAGTTAATTAGGCTATATCAGTAAGATCTTCACAGAAATTCATTTACCAGGTGTAAATGCTTTTAGTAAACAAACACACTGTGCTCCCAGAGACGAAAACACAAACAATCCCGCAGGACTTGCACAACCACAGTCTTTAACTATATAGAATGTGTTTATACCCGTCATAAAGGCCGCTAAATGGGTCGCTGACATACAACTGTTGAGATAATTGCTGAAGCTTTTGTCATGGCATACAATATTGAAATAAGTTGCAAAAAAGTCTTCATTCTATAATGGGTTTAATAATTTTTTCTAATAACAAAAAGAACTAAACATTTAAATAAACAAATGTATACATTAAACAGATTAAAGTAATAATCTGTTTCAAAAAGATTCAAGTGCAAAAGAGTTATAGGCTAAACAACAGGTTATTATTATTACCCTTTACAATAAAGTCTCATTAGTTAACGGTAGTTTAATGCATTAACCCATTTAATCCCACCGGTCACAATAGTGACCGAAAAAAAATGTTTCATTTCTAAGGCTATAAAAATGTTACTGAATGATCTATCAATGCATTTCCAGCAGATATTGAAATAATAAAGGGTCTCAATGAAATATGTGCAGTGTCGCATGTTTACTGTAAATTGTCACATGACCAGAGCTGTTTATTTCCTGTTTGTGCCAAGAGAAGAGGATGGCAGCAAGAAAGCTCCCAAAGAAAAGATTAGTAAAGTATGTTATCATAAAGATAGGACATAGATTTTTGGTACACATCATGTTTAAGGTGTCTAGTATTGATATATGCATTTGCAATTACTCAACTTTGTTTAATGTGGTCATAGAACTCACAAACATGTCACCGGCAACAATAGTGACCGGTGGGATAACCCATTGTATCTACATGCTAATACACATAGGCTAACTGCAAACTACCTTACTTTCTGCTGCTACCTAACTTTCTACCTAATTTTCCACACACACACACACACACACACACACACACACTAGAAAAAGACTAGCTAGCTAACTAATTCTACCTAATTTTCCACACACACACGCAATTACAGGTAGGCACGCACACCACACACTCCACACACACACACGCACACCACGCACCCACACACACGCACACCCCAGACCCCATGCACACCACACACCCCACACACACACACATGCACACCCCAAAACACACACACACGCACACCACGCACCCACACACACGCACACCACAGACCCCACGCACACCACACACCCCACACCCCACACACATGTACACCACACACCCCACACGCACACCACACACACACGCACACCACGCACCCACACACACGCACACCCCAGACCCCACGCACACCAACACCCCACACACACACACATGCACACCCCAAACACACACACACGCACACCACGCACCCACACACACGCACACCACAGACCCCACGCACTCCACACACCCCACACCCCACACACACGTACACCACGCACACCACACACACACGCACACCACACACCAGACACACACCACACCCCACACACACCCTACACACACACAAACCTGACACCCCACACGCACGCACACCAGACCCCACGCACCACACACACCTCACCACACCCCACACATACACCCCACACATACACCACACACCCCACACATACACCATACACCCCACACATACACCATACACCCCACACACACACACCCCACACACTCACACACCAGACACCCCACACCCCCACACACACCGCACACCCCACACGCATGCACACCGCACACCACACACCACAAACTCCACGCACACCACACCACAGACCCCACACACCCCCCACACACACACCACACACACAGGCACCCCCCCCACACACACACACGCACCCCCCCCCCACACACACACACACACACACCAGACACCCCACACGCATGTACACCACACCCCACACACACGCAAACCACAGACCCCACACGCGCACCACACACCACAAACTCAACGCACACCACACCACAGACCCCACACACCCCACACACACACACACCCACACCCCACACACACGCACACCCCCCCCACACACACACCAGACACCCCACACGCATGCACACCACACCCCACACACACGCAAACCATAGACCCCATGGGCGCACCACACACCCTACACACACGCACACCACAGACCCCACATGCACACCACACACCCCACACACACGTACACCACACACCCACACGCACACCACACACACACGCACACCACACACCCCACACACACACCCCACACATACGCACACCACACACACCACAGACCCCACGCACACCACACACACACATGCACACCACACACCCCACAAACACGCACACACACACACACACACACACACACACACACACACACACACACACACCCCCCCACACACACACCAGACACCCCACACGCATGCACACCACACCCCACACACACACAAACCGCAGACCCCATGCGCGCACCACACACCCTACACACACGCACACCACAGACCCTACGCACACCACACCCCACACGCACACCACACACGCACACCACACACCCCACACACACACACCCCGCACACCACACACCCCACACATACGCACACCACACACAACACAGACCCCACGCACACCACACACAAACATGCACACCACACACCCCACAAACACGCACACACACACACCACACACACACACACACACACACACACCCCACATGCACACCACACACCCCACACGCACGCACACACACACACGCACACCCCACACGCACACCACACATACAAATACACACACACACACACACACGCACACACACACACACGCACACACACACACACGCACACACACACGCACACACACATGCACACATGCATACACAAACACACGCGCACACACACACACACACACACACTGCACAGGTCAAATAGACCTATACTCAGTCTGTCCAATGGTTGATACAACACATTATCCCACCGGTCACAATTGTGACCGAACATAAAACTCACTTTTTCACACACTTTTCCATGAAAATTTCAAAAAATTATGATTGATTGTTTCAAAGGGATACTAATGACACATGATTTGGATATTTTTATGTCTGGGAAAAATTTGGGATTAAATGGGTTAAGTAACATTACGCGGCTCTGTGGAATACTTGATTCTGGTTGGTCAATTTGCGCGCAAAAAATATTCTCGTCGCTTGATAAACTTAAGATCTAACCACTGTAGTCACTTGGACTATTTTAACGATTTCTTTAATAACTTTTCGGGGCTGTCAAGTTTCAATCCTTTAGAAGCCTATGGAGGAGTGATCCAGCTCTCAGATTTAATCAAAAATATCTTAATTTGTGTTCCGAAGATGAACGAAGGTCTTACGGGGTTGGAACGACATGAGGGTGAGTAATTACTGACAGAATTTTCATTTTTGGGTGAACTAACCCTTTAAGTCATCCAGTATAATGGACTTGCTCTCTCGTTTAATTCAAGCGCAGCTGCTGCCATTTTGGGACTATTGTTTTGTACACTGTTTGGATTACAAACAGGTAAGATTTTAAAACTCATCTCAAATCAAAAACTATTTGCGTTTAAAAACCTAAAAAATATTTTGACTATCAATATTAATTTCATGTCTAATTATTTACTTATGTGCCAAGTAGCCATGTAATAAGCGGGATAATGTAGATTATTGTAGATGTAGATTGCATCAGGCTGACCAAACAATATCTAGCGCATGTTGTAGTCCAGATTAAAATGTAAAATGTGTAAGTTTGAAAAAAAATAGCCTATTAAATTAAGTATTCAGTGCTGTGATGAATGCCATTGTGAATACAAAAATTTAAATGGCTGATTAAAACACCAAAGTACTTTTATATTTTTTTGTAAAAAAAGGGAGAAATTTAGGGTCATTTTCTTCCGCATACCCTAGGGACCAAGGTCCACCCACCACAGTTTCACAAAATCCTGTGGGAAACACTGCACACGGAAGTCATTTGGCTCATATAAAATAGCAGTCAGCATCATAAAGAGCAGCTCACATAAGCGAGACATTAAGATTTATAGGGCCACTACAGTAACGTCTGACTCCATGGAAGCATGTAAACCAGTTAAGTTGCTAAGAATTACCCTCTACCCAAACCAAGAAAGAGCAGTCAAAGCAACAGCCAGGGAGGAGACACCAGCACAGTATAAAACATTCTACTCCTACCCTTCTTTTTTCCAGTCAGCTGAGGGCCGGGAGGAAATGATGTCAGCAGCTAAGCATTTCAGAGTTCAGCTCTGTGTTTGTGTGTTAAAGATACCAAATAGGCTTTTCTTCATCAGCACAATTGCTGATTATGGCATCAAGAGAGCATTTGCCACTGTCCCTGCTGCTTCAAAAAGCGCACACACACGCTCAGGAGAAGCAAGCATGTGTACAGAATGCAGTGGGATTTCTGTAATGAGCTTATTAAAGCAATTTCCTCAAACATTCTTCACTGAGGACAGACTTCCTCACTGTGACAACAAACATTCGTCTACTCCTAATGCCTGCCCTGTTACTTTTTGATCACTCACCATGTTTCACCATGTTTCACCATGTATGATGATCACACTGATACTTATACTGGACACAGAGCTTTGATCAGATATTAAGCATGACACACCAAATCCAAAAGCTCTGAGCTTTCTAAACTGCTGTCAGCTGAGCAGCTAAAATAAAAAGGCTTATTCAGGTTTGGTATAATCCGTCTCCAATCTAACCGTAGAAAGTACACAAGTACAGGTAGAGCTAGCAGTGTTCAATGGCCCTTATACAATATTTACCAAGCAAAATGACCTCTGGCTAGCAGGCGGTGCTTGTGCCAAGAGACATAAACCAAAATAGCTCAGTATCCTGTGCATTTACATACAGAACAAACAGTTAAACATCAATACTTTGTCTGGCAGTGTTGGGGAGTAATGATCCAACTAACTTAACAGTAAAACTTTTTTAAAACAGCTTTTCCAGTAACAAGCTACTTCGTCAGACTTACGCTCAATTTCATTTTGCTTCTGTACTCAGTCTGAGATAGCGGCCCATCTCTCCGTTTTCCTCCGGCCTGAAAACAGCCGGGCCAATCAACGAACAGAAGGCGGGCTGAAAGCAGTGACGTAGTCGCTAAGCGCCGAGTTTAAGATTAGGTCAGGGAAATCGAAAACGACCACGGATATGGAGACGCGGATGCAATTCGCTCTGTTGTGGAGAATAGCAAAATGAAGCCCGAACAAGAAGAGTGTGTATTAAACATTTTGAATGGAGGTGATGTTGGGGACCTACTCCCTTTGGGAAAGGTTTAATTCATCAACTATTACCGATCGTCAGCGATAAACTGGGGAGCCTTTGGACAGGTCAGTGTCTCCTTTCTTTTCAGGTCTTAAATACCGTAAAACTTTAAATAATAGACCGGGCTTTTATTTGCCCAAATCGTCGAACTGCACCGGCTTGTATTTGAGACAGGCGTCTATATGAGACAGGCCTCTATAATTTAGTGTTGAGATGTTGTTCATTGAGATGTTGTTCCTAGAGTCTCTATTCTCTAAAAATCTCCAAATGCTCCACGTGAAACCGCTGTCTTCCTACCATTTACTATCTTGTCGATTGATTTTGATTAATATGCGCGAGGGAGAGAGAGCAAGACAGCGCTCGTGTTGTTTGAAGACGTGAGTCTCTCTCTCTCTCTCATTTGCGCCCTGTCAAGCGCAGCAGTCATTCTATTACATCACTCACCGATCAAAAAAGTTGGTTTACAGCCATGTTCACTCCGGTATTTCGCTCGCATCATCAAGTGTTTACAGGTTTACAGTGGAAGTTCAATCATAGATTTGAGTTCGATGCATGATGTCTGTGGTTCGATGCGGCTGTTTCGGCGCATAACATACGTCATAAATAAACTTATCTGATTGGCTTACGGGTAACCAATGATTTTAAACTTCAGACAAGCGCCCCCTAGTAAGAGAGAAAACACTTCTCTATTATGCTATTCCAGACTCTGTTTACGAAGCAAAGTGAAGTAGCAGAGTCTGGTATTACCAGGCTAACTTTTTCCAACAAGTACTAGAATATTATGATAAACATCAGCTTTTATGTCATCATACTTTATTGTGCAAACTGCTCATGAGACAAACTGAAGAAACAATCTAATGCCCTCCTAAAAAGTTCACTCAAAATGGCATTTGGATGTACAATTCATTCATTCAGTTGGCTAGTTTGTCAAGTAAAACCAAAACTTAGCAAAACATTTCTGAAAATTCTTTACTACATTTTCAACTCTTATATTCACCTTATTACTAGCCTGGCTAACGCCAGACCCAATCTCCCAGGTCTGGGAACCACATGCGCAATTTCTCGTATTTGAGGCGTGGTTTCAGAATGCCCGTCGCAGTTTATTGGGTGCTAAGAATGTCTATCAAATATGCCTGTACGTAGCTCATAGCCAATCGTTTCGATTATACCAGATGACGTATGTAGAGCGACAGAAATTAGACAAGGAAGAAGACAATGGGAAAGATCTTTTTTGTAAACTATGACGTTAAGTTTTTTATCAAAGAGTAGCTTAGCGTCTTCAGCCATGTTAAATCGATATAAACAAACTGTTTCCGTGTGTCGCATAGATGTCGTCATCGTCTAGCTGCTCCCTCCCCGTTCTGTGATTGGTTCCCTAAATGAGGCGAAAAATCTGGCCATGGTATCCAGACTGCCTTTCAGCGTGAATTGAATCGCGCTGCGGTAAGGCAGTATGGGGAAACCCAGGCTACCTTATTACATGGCTTGGTAGAATTCCAATGTAGAATGCGGTCCGTTATTTCTTGATAACAGACCGCTGCTTAGTATAATCAA
Source organism: Chrosomus eos (assembly GCA_036326025.1). NCBI lineage: Eukaryota > Metazoa > Chordata > Actinopteri > Cypriniformes > Leuciscidae > Chrosomus > Chrosomus eos. The sequence goes on from CM070827.1 coordinate 17,117,339, forward strand.
AGTCCTTTTAGGCAAGTCATGCCATGCCACTCGGCCACCAACTTGGCAACGCCTCCGGGCAGCTATTTCGGACTAACAAGACCAGGCTCCTATCTAAATGAATGGGCAGAGAGTCAGAACTGGTCGTTAATTTAATTAATGAAACTGAATGATCATAATATCACCAGCACAATGAGAGAAATACAAACACTTGAACGAGGAAAGACAGCTGTCCATCACTGCATTCACGACTGCAGGTAAGCGCAGCTATAATGCGAGTGATCAGAGATAACTTATCAGCAAAATGATTTTGAGATATATGCTTCCTTTATGTTTTGTAGAGGGAGACCGGTTTAAGAACAGAAAATGCAAAGTGCTGGTAGAAACTTCGCTTAGCACACGGTTATATTTGAGTCTCTGCGTCTGTCAGCGCAGTAGGGGTGGGCGATATTGACAAAAATGAATATCTCGATATTTTTTTTCAATATCTCGATATCGATATTCAGACGATATTTTTGCGGGGGGCGGGGGGTATTGCATAACTCCTGACACAAATTAAGACAAATACTGAAACTTGAGTCTTATATCTAGTAGAGAAAATGTAATAATAATTATTCTCTCTAGACCAATTCAATTAAGATTATGAGAAATTATTGACATTGCACTCTTTAGCAGTAGCACTTGTGCAATTCTACATATCCCTTTTCCTTAGTTCAGTGGTTCTCCAATGTTTTAGAGTGCCGTACCCCTCTTCCACTTAGACTGCAGGCACAGCTTTTCCATTAAGAGACAATATTTTGCCCCCTTTAATAAATTTTTCCATTTCATTTTTTACCTTTGTAATACCTTTAAAAAATAAATAATTCCTTAAATAAAAACAATGTTCACTAAATAGGCAATGTTAAAAATCGTTTAATATTAATAAAAATATTATAATAAAATCGCCAGTAGGTGGCGGTAACTCATTGTCTTTATGTGTGTGAGTTATCGAGTCATTCATTGAATCTCACGGTTCGTTCAAAGCCACAGATTCCGTTGCAAAATAGAGCAATAAGCCTGAGTATACTGTTTTAAATTTAGTAAATCACTTAATGTTACCCTTTTGTTTTGTTTTTTTAACTTTTGTATAAAATCAATGTCACATTTGAAATCGTGTGTGGATATTCGGTAAACATTGCATCAACATTAAAAACACTGCCGGAGATCAGCAACCATGCGCGCTCTCTACACTGCTGAAGAAGCACGGATGATCTGAAAACACAGACAAGTAAGCTGGAGTTCAGCAATCTTCATTTGAGATTTTCAACTTCAATTGAAGTGTCGTTCAGTCAGTCTATGTTCTGTCACGAGCCGCTTACGCTTGCGAACGGCTGCCTGTTAAGGATTTCCTTTAACACCCGGAGTGCTAATGCCCGAATGACGTGCTGGTTGTCCTCAAAACAGTAACACGGCGGTTATCGCTCATATAATTTTTTTTGCCAACGTATAGTTAAGGCGGCAGGCGTGAGTTGCTTAGCTAGGCGGCCGCCTTAGTTTTTTGTTTTCTCTTTAACTTCCTTCAGCTCTTTTCATGTTTGGGGGGTTGGATTGTACAAATTATGAAATATTCGATATCCCAATTTTGCATATCGTCCAGACAACAATTTGGATATTATCGTCTAAACGATATATCGCCCACCCCTACAGCGCAGCGCATTTTCTCACTCGAGCATGTGGATAATTATTGTTTTTCTCAACATGAACGTGAAACAATATAAACACGATTAGGGCTGACTTCTAATAGTCGAGGATTCGACGATTCGATGAGGTCTGATTCGACTATGAACCTCATAGTCGAATAGTAGGGAAGTGTTATGAAACCAATAGGGGTGTGACGGTTATTATATAACCATGAGACCGACGGTTATAGTTGAACGCCGTCATTAGAACACTATAACCGCCAAAACTGTGCTATTAAAATATTTTTTACAAACATTTTTTTATCATAGAGAATGTTTAAATACTAATATCATCTTACGAGGGAAACGGAGGCGGAGTTGGAGCTTCGGAAGCTGCTCCTGCTGGAGATGATCTGCCGGAAGAGGTCTGTGCTCCTTTACCGATCAGAGCGCTCGCTGACACGGAGTTAAAACCTTGTTTATACTCGACGCGTCCGCACGAGCGCGAAGGTGCGCACGGCAAAAAATGACGTGTTGGGTGCGCAAGACCGGCAAGACCCCATTTTGCTTGGCTGTGTGCACAGCTTTTTTTGTAATGGCACGCGTGACGCCGCGTCCGAGGATGACCGACTTCAAGCCGAATCTGCCTGAGCATGTAGGCTACGTCTCACCGCACCGGCACGCAGTTTGCGCGTCTAAATTGCAAAGTTTTTTGTTAAGGTTTTGTTTACTGTGTGTGCTTTATTTAAAACAAAGCACGTTCATTGCAACGTTTTTTTGTTAAGGATTCATTTAATGGAAGGCACATTCACTTCTAGTTGTTTTGCTGTTCATTTTAAATAAACGTAGAGCGAGTTGTCCTATAACAGACGAACAGTTATTCAACCGAACGTCTAGCTGCTATCTTAAAAAAAAAAAAAAAAGAAAGAAAAAAAATTAGACTATGGCAAAATCTAACGAATCAGATTCGACTATGAAAATCCAGTCAAAAACAGCCCTAAACACGATAACCATATTCTGACTCCAATACATGTTCTGTCTGATAATTGGCACAGTCTGCTTTATTAGCGTTTTTTACCATTTGAGCTTTTTTAGTTTCAATGCTTTTGTTCTTTATATTTTTTGTTTACACATTGTTTAATGTTTTAAACTAAAAGAAAGCCTTAAGATATAGCCTATCATACGCTTGTGTATATTGCCTAACCGTAAGCTTGTTCAGAAATGGTGACAAAAACGTATTTTTTTTTATTAAAATTAAATTACACTTAAAAATAACCTATTTCTCATTAAACGTCATTTAAATAAATGAATATTTGGTTTTTATGAGCCCGAATATTCAAAAACAATATTTTAGACAAATGCCCATCCCCATCATATACACCTCGGATTTCTTGAGGTTGGGTAAATCATCTAATTTTCATTTTTGGGTGAACTATCCCTTTAAGGCTGTTACTCCAAGGACCCTAACATTTTTGTGCCCGATAAATCAGGCTCTGACTGCATCAAGATACTATCTGCAAAAATAGCTGCAATGTATTTTTAGTAGCTTGTTAGTAACAATCTATCAGAACAATGGCTTGACTGTAGTGAAACTTACCTTACAAACTGAAATTATGATTGGGAATCGACAGATTTCAAACTTCTTCTCCAACATTGCCATCATAATATCATGATTAACAGCAAGATTAACAAACTCTGTTGAATGATAGTAATACTGCTGTAGGTTGAGTGGCTAATCTAAAAGGAGCTTCTCTCTCAGATCCTGAATGAAGGACGGAGATTAAGACGTCACCACCTGACCCAGACGCTGCAAGTTCAGCTGGCCTCCCCAGGTCATTCAGCAGTAAGATTTAATAGCTTCAATTGATGAGAGCTAAACAGAGACTTTCTATAAGCGGCTGCTGTACAAAATGTCTGCTTGGTAAAGTGAAGCTGAAAATATCAACTGTGTGCGAGCATGAATGCAGAAGTTAAAAATTAAACTTCAATGGCAACTGTATTACAAACAAATTGAAACAAATGTACAAAGCAGTCGTGCCTCTGCATCAAAATAGTGGCATTCATGTGGCTTTCATAACAGCGCATCATAGTTCCATTCGTCTCCGAATATAGAGCGCTCTTGCGAAAGTGAAAGTGTTCGGGTCAGATTTATCTGTTGCTTTCAGGAAATTACAACAGAGAAATTTCAACTTTCATGCAAAATGATGTAAATGCATAAGTGGCTTACGTGGAAAAATTCAGTATACATAAATCAACAATATCATTTGTTTATTCGCCTACATGAACTTCAGGTGATTCATGTTCGTGGTCCCTTTCAAAAGATATACTAGATATAAACGAGAGCCTTGCCAGATTAAAATTCATAGTAATGGAGTTACACAGACACTATGTACACACTTCCTTTAACAAACACGAGTCTCCCTGGATTTCCTGAACACTGTGTCACAAGACGCAGTCACCACAGCGGTAGATAATTCTCCCTTTTAGAATTGCGGGGAGAGGCTGAGCACAGAAAAGCATTTTAATGTACAGAAAACATTGGAACATGGGACAAGTAAACTTAACTAACAAAATAAAATGCTATTACAGCGCTATTTAGACAAAATAAAAAAATTAAACAACAGCCCCACTCCTAGTATGGCAAATATATAGCGAACTATAACAATATAAAGCTTGTGTATCAGCAACAAAGACACAATACGATATGTATCCCGATATAGATGCTACAATACGATATATATCACGACTCTGCACTAAATTTCACTTCAGCAGAATTTACTATAACATCTGTTTATTAAACACTGCATTCTATAATAAGCAGAGCAGGCAGTTGCCCTCTGCATTATGAAGGGCCTCTGTAGTAGGGATGTACACAAGTACTCTGACGTGACAGCGACAATCAATCATGAAAACAATGATCGCCGTGACTAAATTCTTTTTTAGATGTTTTTTTATACATCAGATTTCATATTTTGATAGACATTTTCACATTAATTTTAAATACAGGGAGTGTTAATTAAAATATTTGTAATTAATACCAATGATGGACATGTCACGCCTCCGCACATGCTCGCTGTCCTGGAGTACTCATTTGAGACACAATTAAAAAAAATGTAAAAAATATTGTATTCGAATAGTTGGGCTCATAAAAATCTAATATTCGTTTATTTAATTGACGTTTAACGATAAAGACATTTTTTTAAGCTTCAGTTTAAGTTTGTCACCATTTCTGAACAAGCTTACGATTAGACAAAATACACAAGCTTATGATATATCTTAATGTTTTCTTTTAGTTGAAAACATTAAACAAGTGTAACAAAAAAATATAAAAGAACAAAAGCAGAGTGAACGGGGAAAAAAACGCCAATAAAGCAGACTGTACAGTTAGCGTACAGAACGTACATATGCACTCGAGTCAGAATATGGTTGTCGTGTTTTTATTGTTTCATGTTCATGTTGAGAAAAACAATAATATCCACATGCTCGAGTGAGAAAATGCGCTGCACTGACAGAAGTTGCAGAGACACAAAGATAACCGTGTGCTAAGCAAAGTTTCTAACACCACTTTGGGTTTTCTGTTTTATAAACCCGTCTCCCTCGACGAAATTTAAAGGAAGCATATGTCTCAAAATCATTTTGCTATCAAAGTATCATCTTGGATCACTCGGGGTACAGCTGCTCTTACTTGTAGTGATGGACAGCTGTCTTTCATCATTCGACTACTGTTTGGATTTCATGCGATTTCTCACTGTGGTTGTGATATGATAACTCCATTTCATTAATTAATTTGATTAAAAGTAATTCCATTTTGTAATATAATTATCATCTAAGTAATTGCAAACTTCGCAAGGTTTTTCTGTGCACGCTTTCGTGAGGCATTTTATTTTTCGAATAACAAAACAGATCGAATATGTGAAAATTCTTGCACAGCCCTAATCCTTACTCCGTAGCACTGTATAACAACTTAGGTAATGGCACAGGTTTCATTTCCACCAGGCACAATATTCTGATCGTTTTCTTCTTGTTTAAGCATTCTAAAATGTGCTTTCTTCATTGTAGCTCACGCACACACATTCAGTGAATCAATCACACAGATCGTGCTGCACTCACACACAAACATTCAGCAACACAACTTCTCAACACTGCCTTGCCATTTTTATCAATATAATAGCTTCACCGCTGAATAGCTAGGCTACATCTTTCTCAGCAAGGAGTTGGTAACCCTGTTTATGAAGCAATTAAACTCACCGCTTCACTGTTAATAGAGAAGCAGACTGAGGTAATACATGCTCTCTCTCTCGTAAATGAACACAGACTTGATGTATTACGCTTTTCTGTGAATAGAATATCGAAATGGAGATCCCTAAACTGCAGTGTTTTCAGGAAGCCAGCGCTTTTATCAACAGTGGAGAGTCTGACAGACTGCACGGTTTCCAGGTTGAGAAAAATAAGTAAAACACTTAGGCTAGCAGATATTTCAGTATTGTGCAAGTGTGAAGCTTTGGTTGGAGGATTACGTATCTTGATCAGGAAACACTGGTTCCTCTGCAGGTCACATTAAACCTTGTTCTTGCCCATATATTAAATTAAATTAATTAATTTCAGCACATTTCCATTTCGCTGTTCTTGTATTCATTGCATCTATCGATATTCATATCGACAAGTAGTATGTGACCATACATTGTCATATGGATGTTTCAAACAGAGCCCAATAATAACAATAACTTTATTAGCATTGACAACAATGCACAATATCTTTAAGCGTGCGCTGCAGTTCTCCTATGCAAATTTAAACTTGAGCCCTTTAAATTCGGTTGGATTCTGATTGGCTTTCAATAGCTAGAAAAAAAATTCTGAAATTGATTCCAATGTATCGTTCCTCAGTGTTGTTATAGTGGTAATGTAGATTTAAAACAATTATTAAAACTAATAGAAGACGTTACAGTTATCATCCTTAGAGTGAACGACCCTTTAATCAGTACTATTTGGAATATTGGTACTATCCTCAGCTAGAAAGTAAGTCATACAAGAAATTAAAAAGTAACCGTCATTAGATAAGTGGCTGCAGCACGGATCACTGCCAATGAGGTCTTTGAAACCATTGCATTGTGGGGACACATAAACGCACTTATGAGTGCACACATACACTGTGGTCACTATAATGAGGCCCTGACCTCTGCACACAAGGAATTCATCAACTTTTACAAAATGTTTACAAATGCCAATGAGCAATTCCATGCAAAGGTCATCTTTACCATGAAAAAATAAAATATTAACCAAAAGAACAAAACCCATTTTAAGTTGTCCATTTAGGTCTGTAATATACTGTATTAATGTGCTTTAACAAAAAATAAGAAAATTGCCTTGTTTATCCACCAGATATGAGGTGAGCAACAATGCTTAAATTACATCTTCAACCAGCCATACTATTTCATGCTTTCAAAAAAAGGTATGAAAGACCCCCTTTTTAAACTTTATTTTAACAGTAAGCATTTTGCAGAAAGATGGAGGCATGCCTGAGAAATAAATATACTAATTTGGTCATAACAGCACTGCCTGATGAATTTATAAGGGCTATAATAAAGAGGTCTTGAGCTTCAGTGCACTGTCACGTCCATAACGTTTTAAAGGTTTAGTTTATTTAATTATCTTCAGAATCATTTCAGACAGTCTTCTTAATGTGAAAAACAGCCATTATGCGTCAACAAAAGTGCCATGATGGTTTGATTGTTGATTTTCCAAACATATTCTATGTATTTCAGACGCGTCACATCCATAACGTTGGTTTTTCCTCATAATACACTTCATAAAAACATATATATTTTAAACATTGATATTTTTATGTTCAGCTAAGACCCCTTCATCATGTGGATAGCAATATTTATACATTGGATTTAAAAGTTCACAGACTTTAAAGGGTACCTATCATGGAATTTTGAAAATTACCTTTCATGTAGTGTGTAACATAGATCTAAGTGAACAAAAACATCCTGCAAAGTTTTAAATATGAAAGTTCACCGTATACAAAGTTATTGTCTCTCAAAAGTAAGAGTCGACTCTGAGTCGCTGATATGAATCGATAGACGAACGATGCACTTTCGTACGTCACTTGCACAAGTTATTTGAATTCGACACGCCCACTCAGTGCGCGCGCCGAGCAGACAGAGAAACCTGACAACAACATGTCGACGAGACTCTGTTCTGAAGTGCGAATCAAAAGCAAACTTTTTTTTTTCACTGCCCAGGGACAAGCATGTGAAGACTCAGTGGCTAGAGTTTATATTTACAACTATACCACACAAGTATAACCCACCTTGAGCTGTGTTCGCGTGGTTTTAATGACGATCGCTTCACAAACACAAATGCTGTGTGGATTATGGTGTATTCGCGAGTCGCCTGATACTGAAGGAACGTTCAATACCAAGTTTATTTGGATCAGCTTCCTCCTCCGAATCACAACCTGTAAGTACTATTAATAATTGTTGCTTTTATGTGTGTGTGTGTGTGTGTGTGTGTGTGTGTGTGTGTGTGTGTGTGTGTGTGTGTGTGTGTGTGTGTGTGTGTGTGTGTGTGTGTGTGTGTGTGTGTGTGTGTGTGTGTGTGTGCGTGCGTGTGTGTGTGTGTGAGAGAGTGAGAGTTACGCTCAGCAGCTTCTAGGTCTCCGATGTCATTTTTTTTGTTTTTTTGAAATATGTGAAATTATGTGAAGCGTATTGTAGTACTGCAGTGCTTTATCAATATGTTTAAGCTTTGGGCTAACGCAAAATATAACTGACTGGGTCATCTGACCAATCACCGCCGATTAGCGTCACGCAAAGGAGGGGTTTGGACAAATGAGTCGTCAAACGAATCATTAGGGAGTCGGTGAGCAAATCAGGTAAAAATAAATGCATATTATAAGACAACAAAAGTGTTTTTGTCATTGCATGCATGTAAAAATGTGGTTGGGGACTCCCAGAACACTATTAGGAACATTTTAAATGCCATGATAGGTACCCTTTAAAGGAAATCGAACAGTATACCAAAAACTCTGTCATTTCTCGTCACATCCATAACGCATGCATATTTTCCTTTTTTGGGGGTGCTTAAATATATTTAGAAAAACATATTTTGCCTGTCAATTCCCCAGATGGGGTGCTCTGAGAATATGCATTTCAAACTTAAATATTGTAAGAAGTTTTTTTTTTCTGAGACATTTCACCTGTCATTATGAGTTCAAATGTCACATCCATAACGCTGGAATTGCCCCAATGCTTAAACACTCATACCCGAGGCAGGCAAAAACATTTGTCTCTACAGCAAAGACGAAGTACATTAATTCTTGTATGAAAAAGTTTTCGGTCACATTTTAACTTGTGTTAGGCTAGCACACATTGCATAGTGGTACTACAACAACATCCCTTGCCATTTTGTGGCATGTCTGGCCTTCTACATAAACTCTTATCAGCTCAGTTTGGTGTGTTTAGTAAGCCACCTGACTGCATGGCACTTCCAGCTCAGGCATAAGGCGCCCATTGTTCTCCCACTACGCAGAGAGAAACAAGCCCAAGACTTTGATTAAGGTCAAGAACAAGACCATGGGGAATTCGTAAACAAGATAAACACACACGGATCACAACCTCAGACTGGTTTTCTCCAAGAGAACTTCATCATAACCTTCTCAAGCAGATCCTCTGCTCATTTGTGGTTTTCCAACTAGCCAAAACTGGTCTAATAACCTGAGGCAGAGTGAGATCTAGATTGAGTCTATCTGAATCCTGATACTAAATAAAAGACTGCTTTGCATGACACACATAGGAATAATCAGGGTTTTTCCTGTATTGAAAATATTTTGCCAGCCACTGCCGAAGATTTACTTGATAATTTAATGTGAAGATACTGCAGTACCAGTACATGCTGATAGCCGGCTACTTTAAAATGCTCCCGCAAGTGTTTAGGTAAGCGCTCTGTGAAGAGAATCAAAGGTTTCTATTTACAATGTTTTTTGCAGCATTGAGCAATGTAGCCAATAATAGACATACCTGTTGAGTGCGTGAACGCAATGCATTTAGTTAGCCAGTTAGCTGTTTAAACCGCTCAAAACAGTGGTTCGGTGCAATAGTGCAACTTTGTGTACCTTGCATTGTAACTGACAGCTTCAGTGTGATTATAATGGAAGCAATTTGTGTTATAGAATATATACATGCTAACTAAGCTACACATTTTAAAGTTTCTGGATTTGCACCATATTAAAATTGATATCATTTATATACTTCCATACATACACAAATATTTAAGAAAATTAAATAATTTGAATTGATCAGGACCAATGTTTATTTTGTCCCAAGATAATACATTTCAAAAACACTAAGCTATGTGATCCACTGTGACAAATGTCTGTGGTCAGCCACTGTCTCTCTGGGGTACATTATGATCCGTGTCTCCCTGTCGGTTTCAGATCAAAATCAGACCACATTGGTAGACATTTAAGATAAGCTGCTTCCATGAGGGATTTTCACCAAATGCCGATCCTCCATTTCCCCACTGCCAAAATGGTGAAAATAGACCAAACTCCTTGAGATCTTTATTTTTGGAGGGTTTGTGACACCCATGGTCTATCACACAGTACAGTACATACACACATACTGTGTTCAGTTCTGTGTTCACACACAAGGCCACAACTTTACATTTCTTTATCTGACACCTCTAACAGTGACCTAGAAAACTACGTCAAAGTGGATCCTGAATCAACATTTACACCAGACTGAGGTCAACACCTCTCGACCACCAGTTTCCATAGTTCTGAGATTAACACTAGTTTTAGCTAAAACAGTTGCGGGAATCCTACAGCTATGATCCAAGACAAGAATTAGCTCATTCTCACTATTACTACAATAAACTCTATTGGGGAACAACCCTTACACTTAAATCAGCCTTTGAACACTCACTGGATGACGTAAGACTGGCATTTATCAACATATCTGAATTCTCGTTTACAGCAAAACACACTCGATTTCTACAGAAGTGTACTAGTTCGTGTAAGTTAAGTTAGCCATTACATGGAAAAAATCCAACGTACAAAATTTAGAAGCAACAATCTAAATACACTGAGCAAATGACTAAATTACAATTTTGTGTAACTTCCAATAAATATTAGGCGTGCAATCGTTTGCAAAAATGAACCACTAAGTTAACTTCATTAACAATGAATCGAAAAACAACCTCTCTGTATAATGCAGATCAAAGGTTTAGTACATTTAACTGTAGCGAAAACACTAGGTGAATTTTTAATTTGAACAGACTTCCTGGTTACAAAGGTGTGAATTTAAAGTGAACAAACAGAAACAAATGACAATGCGATAGCTGGCTACATGCCTACGATAGGTCCATCTAATGTCGGACCCACCACGGGCCCTTTAAAGCGATTTTACTTCCCTGTACACCAGGTAGCGGAAGTACAACATTAAATAGGCGGTTATTTGTTGTAATGGTACAAATGTGAGAATAGTCTTCGTATAATTTTAGTGTAAATGTTCGCTTTTTCAAATCGAACACACGACCGTTAGCCAACCCGTCAAACTAGCCTTTAACACCATGATATACAACGGCGACTCACCTTTCAAGTCATCCACGTAAAAGCATTTCATTCCAAATAACAAATAAAGGCAAAAAACTCCGAGTGTGGTGTAAGAAGAAGGCTACTTTAGGGAGTTGTTTTGTAGGACTGAAGTCGGGCCGTCCTGTGTCCCGTCCTCCGCTCGCTCTGACTCACTGGCAATGGCATCCGTCTCGCTCTCTTCTCACATATCAGTTCAAACTCAAATCTCGCGAGACTCGGCGAGAGTCGATGTGTATTCCTCATAGCAACAACTGTAGTAGAAACGTAAATCAAATCTTCTTATAATGTTTACATAGCCCCATTTCCCAGACTCCATGTATTTGTTTGTACTCTTTTTTTTACTCAATTCTTTGCTCATTTCTTACACTGAGCCAAAACCATCTCTTCTTTTATTCAATTATTTTCTTTAACTCAAATATGACAGCTACAGGCTATGTTTATAAATTAGGAAAATACGTTTATTTAATATTTATTTAATATTCGTTTATTTATTTAAACGTTTATTCGTTTAAACTTTTAACGTTTATTTAATATTCTACTTAATATTTTTAGTACGAATTGTACCGAATCACCAATTTTCTGCATGTTTTTGAAAAATCCAAATAAAAAAAAAAAATTATTCCTGATATTCTCTGAAATTCTCTGAAGACATTGGTAAAGTAATCATTCTTGACCATATTACAGCCTATATAATTTGTTCACTTTCCTGTATATCTAAATATAAAGCTTTAAAAGTACAAAGTCTATTTAAAATACCATGGTATTACTATCACTGTACCAGAAAGTCTTTTTTGTAAGGGTAAGTTATTTATATGCTCAAATAAATGGTTTCATGTGTCCAGTAATATTACATGCCGGGAAACCCAGGTAATTTGGATCATTGTGGTCAAAAGTCAAAGTTATATGGCAAAAGCACTCAAAAACGTATTTCCATATGGAGCAAAGGGTCTAATTATAGAGAGTTTAAACACAAAACTTTCCTCTTATGAAGTTAATCAGAGCCAAGCAAAATATTCAATTTTGTTAAATAATGCTGACATGGTTCTATATATTGTTTTATGAATAAAGTAAGCTTTTGTGATGTCCCCTATTTACAAATGTGATATAATCTGCTATTTTTATGTATAACAGCGATGTTTTCCAAAAGGAAAACACATAAAGGAATGATGTGCCTTGTGTTAAGAGTGCTAAAGATGTCTCATCACACACGCCCAGTTACTCATGCAAACAGTGGCATCTACAAAACAATCACAGGGCCATTTGCATCTCACTGTTCAATGTATCAGAGCCTGTGTGCATATGTATGCTTTCTGTAGCAGAGTCCTTTTTTATTCTAATGTGAAAGAGAGTGGGGAAACAGCTTTTACCTGCTTACACAATATGCATCTCATATAGCTGCTAAAGATACAGAAACACTACAAGCAGGAACCAAAAAATGGGCCACAACATTTAAATCTGAAGACAAAGGGTGCGTCTCAGTGTCATAGCTTCCTAGGTCGTGAATCATATGTACACGAATTCGGGCACTAGTAAGGACAGTAAGGACCTTGGCTCACTATAGGACACTGATGAATAGTTCCGGCGACATGACAACGTCCTCGTACAACATCACTACTGGTATTTCTGAACAACAGCAGAACTGATATCTTTCTGACATTATTTTTAATGTTATTTAGAGTAGCCACTTTGCTTGTTACATATAGGCTACATGCAACATTTCAGTAAAAAAAAATCCTTAGCATAGATAGAGCCCTGATTTTATAAAAGAACTGGATTTAAACATAATAAAATGATTTCTGATTGAATATTCATAGTAAATATAATAAACCTCATAAACTCTTTTAAAGAAAAGGCTCTATAGAACCTTACAGTAGGGTAAGGCACGTAGATTATTAGAAAAACAATTATTAGAAAAATAATTTTACGATTATTAGAAAAAAGTAAGCATGAAGGTCCCTCCCTAAATATACCAATCATTGTGGCGTAAATTGTGTGAAAGCACACAAATGAGATCGCATGAATTCATAAAAAATTAAGACTATGTTGGGTGGTTGTAATAGTTTTAAACATAAACATACTTTATCACTAGAAAAAATGTAAATAACATATTGAACATGAAAGTATTATGCAATAATTCAAGACATTTTTCCTTATATAGAACCTTTTTGGCATTAAGTGTTCTTTTAAAACTGAGTCCAGAACCCTATGGTTCTATATTGAACCCCACTGAAACTTTTCTGAAAAACCCCACTGAAAAAAAAAAACCCAATAAGTTACATTTATTTAATTTTAAACACAAATTTTTTAAGTAAATATTACAAAGAAAAAAGTATTTTTTACCTTGGCTAGTTAAAGTTTGTTGAGTAATTTGTATAAGTTTACTTTGCAATACTCTGTTTCAAGTAAATATTACTTAAACAATATAACACTGCATTAAACCATGATTTTAAAGTGCTTTAATTTAATCAGAACATCTAAGAAAGCAATACAGTTGATTTTTTTGCAGATGACATCATATTATCTACATATTAAAAGTAATGTGGCACAAACCCCAAAACAGAGATCTCAATAGGTACACAATACACAATAACGGTAACATTCGTTGGATCATTTTTGAGTATGAATGTGTCATTTCAAGTAGAAAATGAACTCCGGATGTCACTTCAACGGCAACCTAACAACAAAAGCAATGATAATACAGTGTAAATACAGCTGGAAAACAGTGGAAAATACAACCGTATTAATTATTCATGCCTCAGTGCATGATGGGAACACCAGTGAGTAGAGCTGATTTACGCTTTAATTTCTACAATTCTGAAATTGAGGGATATTGTTATTATCATTCTTGCCTGAACTAACTTATTCAGGTATAAATTACATTTATCTGTATTTACCTCACCACAGAATTATTTCCATCAGTAAAGTGTATCCTTTAATCAGTGAGGGTTTTTTCCCCTCACAAAAGGGACACACATTCTTTACAAAATCAGTATTGTCAGCTGAGTCCATCTGGGACACAACAAGATGTAGGAAAAACCTGAATCATTGATAAATGATTTACATGGATCAATCACAACTCACTTTATTCAGTTGGAGAGAGGAACCAGGGAGATTCTATTATGTCTAAAGGTTTCCTTGCCTATTTTGCTGTGTTGGTTGACAAAGGTAATGCATAAAATGAACCAATGACCTCATGATCTAGAGTTAAAGGGGTAATGAACTGAGAAATCAAATTTTCCTTGAGCTTTTGACATCTAAGAGGTCATCATATTATAAGAATATCCTGTAAGTTTCAGAACTGAAAACGTCCTTGTTAGTCCGACTTGTTTTTCAAAGTGGGGAACTATGACGTCAAAGAGGATAAAACACCGCAGAAGAAGATCAACGCCTGCAAAAAAAAAAAGAAAAAAAAAAAAAAAGATCAACGCCTGCTTCAACACGGCCGGTTTAGCCCCGCCCACCGATTCGCGCATTTTACACGCATACATAGCTAAATAACAGGCCTACCTAGTGATGACAAACCGGATCGAGCTACCGAGAAATAAACATGCCGTTTACAAAATATTGTGCAGTGCCTGGTTGTGGAAGAAGGCAGTCGCTGCATAAGCTTCCTCTGGAGTCCAATAGGAATGCATGGTTAAACTTTATTTTTAATGACGTTCCAGCTGATGTGGGTCCGTTTGTTCACTTCATTTCACTGAGGATTGTTTTGTAAACAAGACACAGGTCGAGACTGAATTTGCAGACCGATTAAAATAAAAAAAACGGTGATGTGCCTTCTATATTGGATCCGACAGGAATGGTGCAACACACTTATGTGAGTAAAATTTTTATTTAAAAAGTAATAATAATCTGATAGGCTAGTATTGCATTGTTACAGATCGTTTGATATCTAATAATTATGTGTATGTGTATGTGTATCAGTCTAATCGTTACTGACCAGTTGAAACTCATTATAATATGCAAAAATGTTATCCACTCACAGCAGTGGGCGTTTACTTCCAAGTATTCAATGCGAGACGCCCATAAAAACCGAGCGTTTTTGAGCTAGGCTCAAAACGTCCACATTAATCCGGATACATTTGAAAACGGAGTTTTCGTTTAAAAACGCTCTCCGTCCACACTAGCGTTTTCAGACGTTTCAGTGTGGATGAGAAACTTATAAATTCACCTTACTGCGCATGCGTGAAACCTCACAAAAGCTCACTGACAGATGGAAAAATAAAGAAAGGTATCGCGCAATTCTTCTAACATGATAATTTTATTTAGCAAAATATCTCACCATTCACTGATGAGTCCAGGTCGCACTCAGTCACCATATGTTTGGTCTAAAACGCGACTGCTCTCCTGTATCGCCGGACAGCAAATGTGAGTACATTTTCTGTCATCTGTGCAGTACTGTGATATGAAGAGTGTGCAAAGTAACATATTTTAGCAACAGTGTGAAAGTGAATAGCACATAACAGGCACAATACCGGTAAACATCAGGTAAACATCTATTGGTACAACATGGATCACATGACTAAACTTACGTCATCGTTTTCAAATACCTCCGGCTTCACAGTCCACACTACAACGCGAAAACGGAGTTTTCAAATTTATCCACTTTGGAGAGCGTTTTCCAAAAGCTACGTTTTCGTTGACTTAAAACGCCGTTTCAGTGTGGACGGAAGGCCAAAACGGAGAAAAAAATATACGTTTTCAAACGAAAACGTATTAGGCCCCGTCCACACTACTACGTTTTCGTTTAGAAACGGAGACCTTTTGCTACGTTTGCACCTCCCGTCCACACTAAAACGGCAAAAAACGAAGACCTAAAACGGAGAAGTTTAGAAACGCTGCAGACCCGTTTTGCGTTTTGAATCTCCGGAGGGCGTTTTAGTGTAGACGGGTCAAAACGGAGGACTTTAGAAACGATGACGCAGACGCTCGCGCTCGGCTCTCTGATTGGGTGTCACCAGTCAGAGTGAATCTGCCTTACCTGATGCTATAACGTTAACTGCCTATGCGCCGGAGTCGAGCTATTATTCCAGCGATCTGTGACAATTCCCGTGCCGTGTGCAGCGCCGGTTCGACCATACAGCGTCGGTTTTGGGTTAAGCCGGGAAGAACCAGCGCATGGTGGGATTTTTATCAATGAAGTTGTGTTGTGTTTACACCGGCACGCGCATGCCCAGTGAAGGTGAATGGTCACGTGATCCGCGTTTTCAGTCGTTTTAATGTGGACGGAGATCGCAGCTAAAACGCTGGTGTGGACGGAGATCGTATTCGTTTTAATTCTCCGTTTCTAAACTAAAACGCAGTAGTGTGGATGGGGCCTTAGTGTGGACAGAAAATAGCCTATTACTAATTCATTTTGATGTTTTTGAATGTAAAAACCAAGTGAACGTTATAAGTTGACCTCAGACAACAATATAAACAATTTTTAAAAGCCAGTTCATGACCCCTTTAACATGAATGTAATTAGTGTAGGCTATATTATTTCTCATCAAGGACTGCAGTAAGGAACTAGCCTCGTGAGACCATCCTGATCTCGCGAGCTTTCAAGGTTTCACTTGCAGATCAGTCTGGATACTTTCCGTTAAAGGGATACTCCACTGGTTTTTCATATTAAACTATGTTATTCCCTTAACTAAGACGAGTTGATACATACCTCTCTCGTCTCAGTGCGTGCACTATATCTCTCTGTATTGCCGCAAAACTATGTTAGCACTTAGCTAGCACAGTGCATTAAATATGGGCCAAAAAGAGAAGCGACCAAACACTTCCTCGTTTTCCCTATTTAAACACAGTTACTCGAGTAGTGTAACTCGACCTAGGCTGGTGACACAAAATAAAAAGTTGTGATTTTCTAAGCGTTTAAAATTGATGACTATATTGCCCCCTGTTATTTACATCAATTTTAAACGCTTAGAAAAGCGCAACGTTTTATTTTGTGTCACCAGCCTAGGTCGAGTTACACTACTCGAGTACTAACGTGTTTAAATTTTAAGAAATGGGAGCTGTTAAAAGAGTCGCGTTCTTTTTGGTGGACCCACGAGAACGCACTGTGCTAGCTAAGCTGGCAGCTCAGTTATTGGCTAAAGAGACATAATAGGCAATCCTTGCCGACATGTTGTATTGTGAGCTAACCGGCTCGTTTAAACTGAGCACAAGAGTACTCTGGGTAGTGTTTTCGTCGTCGTACTTTAGCGTCATATCTTACGGGCTATTGGGATAGACCGTTATCACACAATAGGCCAATCAGCTAAATTTTTCTTACAAATCTTCAAAAGTTTCCAGCATGGATATGCGAGCAAGCTCTGGCGAGTCAGGTAGTGGCCCTGGCATGCTCAAGCTATGAAGAGCTCGCGTGTAGCGTCTACTACATGATCAGGTGGGCCCTTCACCCCTGCGCAATATCGTACATGTCGTAAAAGTCTGGTCCTACCCATATTATTGATTTACTCAGAAGATGCTTTTATCAAGGTCGGGTTTTATTCTACACGAACTTCCCAAAAATCGCTGGATCCATGAATGTGAGAATCCCTGCACTGTTGACTGTATTTTTCTTATCTGGGCTTCCAATTTCCAGTTATGATCGTCCTATAGTCCTTACAGCAAAACACAGTAATTTATACTTGTTTTCTAATTTCCCACGATTTTTTATAATTTCCTCTACATCTGTTTGTTAGTATGATGGATTTGTTTGCTTTCTTTTTATTTGATTTCTCCAATCCAAATCTAAAAAGGCTCGTTCTTTCTTCTTTTTAAATATATCTTATTTGGCTGGTTATTGGAACTAATCAGCTACTTAGGTCTACATGTTTATATGATCCTCTGATATCACAGCAGGGCCATGCGCGCTCATGTGACAGGCCGATGCCATTCCAAAGCCTGCCATGCAACTGTTGCCAATGGTGATCTGCTCTTGCCCTTTCGATCCTACTGTTTTTCGACTCTACACCGGTCGAATGCTCAGCTAAGGCAAGCTCAATCCAACTATTAGCGGAAGGTACAGCTGTTTTCAAGCCGCATTCCTTTATGCCAGGTTTTCGCATCGAGTTCATCTCTACCGAGTGTAGGACAGCGTAGGCCTAGCCCTAGTTTCATCAAGTGACGTCTCAGTCATATCGTGTTCCTGGAAACAACAACCAGGCCTGCTTTGCACCATCTTCAAGAATTTCTGATGCTTGAGGCATTTGGAACACTGTTCGACAACGTATGTCACCCTGTTGGAGGGAAAAGTGGTAATTGACTGCCTAGGAGTGTTAAGGTTCTAGCTCACGGCAAGGTGCCGGTAGAAAGACATGCGGCGCTCGTTGGAGCAACCAGGACTGTCCGTCTATTCGCAAATATGGATTTAAGTTAGGGAAAGACTTGTACTCTTTGGCCAAAAAGACAGTGCTCCAGTCAAAAATTCATCCTCGGCTGACATTACCTCAAGGCAACCACAAAGAGAGAAGTGCAACAGCTGGGAAGCCTTCCTTTTTCCAGCCAAGCTGAAATGCTACTTTCACCATCCGTGAAGGTCAATTTCAGCATTCAGAGTAGCTGGGAAAGTAAGGTTAACTGATAATTTTTCAGTGAGTGCTGTTATTACAATTAAGACAATCTTAATGAATTAGTCTTTAACTTGACCGAGTTCAGTAGGACTTGGTCCTATTCCATATACCTGCGATCTTTTAAAATGAAATACTCGTGTACTGACAGCTTGAAACTAAAACACTCGTCAGTATAGGGCAAGTACTTTACAAGTTGCTTTATGCACTACAAACATGTTATTACGCAATGATTACCACAGAAAAACTTCTCAAGCTGTACGAAAGTCCCTTTAATAATACTTGTGTGGAAGAACCATGAGGCGCTCGAAATTGTAACTCACTACTTATACGCGCTTCTAAAAGCTCGTGAAAAGCATTGGCATTCATGCTTGTTAAAAATTAATCCAGAAGGGCCATAGGGTACACTTATAATGACGCTTGTTCCAGTAACTAAATTACGAGGCTTTTTGTTTCCACGCGCCCATTTCCCCGGGGGCCTGTTCGGAACGGCCGTCAAGGACTTCGCGGACAGGTTTGTTGAGGTGCAGAAGACTTCTCAGGCTATGAAGCACTTCCTGCCGAAGCGCTCGAGCTCCGCTACAGGCCGCACCAAGCCGCCTGCTCGCAGCTCTCAGCCCCAGCCTGCACCGCCCTCCGCCGCCGCCCGCCTCACAGCGCCGCCAGGCCCGGGATCAGAGACCGCGGTCTCGCTCCGCCGGACGCCGCCCCCCTCACCGCGGGCCCCGGCCGAGGATTGAGATCAAGCCCGAGGCCCCAAAGTCTTCCTAGCCGCTCTAGGAAAACGACGGTGTTCAGATCCCGCTGCGGCCGGATTTCCACCAAAACTTCTCGCTCGTTCAGCCCCATGCGTTGTGACTGTACCAGTGTATTTTGCAGTGAAGCAGCCGGTGTCTCAGCCCGCTTGCCTGCACACAAAAGCTGTTTTTACGGCTACCCAGATAAATCCAATAAAGAGTGTATTTTCTGGTGTTCCGGCCTCGGCCGATGGTGTTATGAGTGTTGTAAGAATGCCCACGCCCCAGTGCCCATTCCCACACCCAGACACAGCCCGCCACGGTGCAGAGCTCGCACAAATAAAATCGACTCCGGTCGATTGTGCAAACACTGTAGTGAACGCGCCCATATCCCCATGCCCGCTTACACTACACGCTGCGTGTCCCTCGGTTTCTGTAAAAACGAAACCAACACACATTCAGTCGGCCCTAAACGACAGTGTTTTCAGTGTAGCAAATGTGCCCGTGGTCCCGCGCCCACATTTCCTCACAGACACGCCGAATCCCACGGGATTCGCCCCGCTCTCCTCTCTCGGCGCTACCCGCCTCAGAGGAGCTGAGCGCGGCCAGGCTGCCCGCTGTGATCAGCGCGCCCCCCGCCTCGAACGCCGTAAACACGGCGCTGTGTTCCCAGCACACGCGGGCTCTTGTGCCGCCGCTTTCCCGCGGCCAGAGCCCAGATTTCATTCTGCCCCTAGCTATTCACGCGGATGCGTGGTCAAGGCTTCCCGGGTATCAGAGTGGGTGATGAACACTATAAAGAGAGGCTATTCGCTACAATTCGCTCGACGCCCTCGCCGCTACGCGGCGCGCGTCGAAACTACGGTGAAAAGCGAAGTATCTCATCTACTTCGAGCCGAGATAGCGAAACTACTGAGAAAGGGGGCTATAGAACCTTTATCTCAGGCTCAGAGCGAAGGGGGCTTATACAGCAGATATTTTCTGGTACCGAAGAAAGATGGTGGGCTCAGACCCATTCTAGATCTGAGGCTGCTGAACAGAGCGCTCGTGAAACGCCAGTTCAGGATGCTTACGACCAGGAAAATCCTCGCGCAAGTGCGCCAAGGAGACTGGTTCATGTCAATAGATCTGAAAGACGCGTATTTCCAAATACAAAAAGCGTCCCATCACAGGCGATTCTTGAGATTCGCCTTCGAGGGCCAGGCATATCAATACACAGTCCTGCCATTCGGCCTGTCCCTAGCACCCCCGTACGTTCACGAAGTGCATGGACGCGGCCCTCGCTCCCCTGAGACTTCGGGGCATGCGAGTTTTGAATTACTTGGACGATTGGCTGATTCTAGCTCGTTCACGAACGGAGCTCTTAGAACACAGGGCCACATTACTCGAGCACCTCGAGGAGCTGGGCCTTACAGTCAATTGGGCGAAAAGCTCACTGCTCCCCAGTCGGAGGATTTCCTTTCTGGGAACAGTGTTAGACTCGCTATCCATGACGACACGCCTGTCACCAGAGCGCGGATTGAATATCCAGCACGTCGCGAAATCCTTCCGCCACGGCTCTATAGTCCCGCTCAGAAGGTTTCAGAAAATGCTGGGTCTCATGGCCTCAGCAGCCTCTGTACTCCAGTTGGGCCTGCTCCGCATGCGCCCACTGCAGCTATGGCTAAAAGCACGAGTTCCCCCCAGGGCATGGACCGCAGGTCTGTTTCGCCTCAGGGTCGACCATCAGTGCATTTCGGCTCTGAAACCATGGAAAGCGACCGACTGGTATCAGTCGGGCGTGAGTCTGGGGATCCCCTCAAGTGTGAAGGTGGTGTCTACGGACGCCTCCACTTCGGGGTGGGGAGCGCTGCTCGAGGCAGACCGCTGGCTGGCCTGTGGTCAGTGCGGGAGAAGCTCCTACACATAAACTGCTTGGAATTGATAGCAGTCGACAAAGCGCTAAGGCGCTTCTGTCCCCGGATAACAGGCCACCACGTATTGGTCCGGTCGGACAACATGTCAGTGGTGGCGTACATAAATCGCCAGGGCGGCGTCAGGTCCCGAAACCTTTACAGGCTGACGGAACGCCTCCTGTCTGGCTCAGCACAACCTGCTCTCGCTGAGAGCGGCGCATGTGCCTGGTCACCTAAATGTGGGACCAGACAGGCTGTCCAGAAACAACGTTCCAGCAGGAGAATGGTCTCTGCACCCGCAGACGATCCAGCTGCTGTGGGAAACGTTTGGCAGAGCGCAGGTGGACCTGTTCGCGTCCCAAGAAAACGCTCACTGCCCGAGATTCTTCTCGAAAAGCCGGGACGCGCTGGCCCATGTCTGGCCCCGCCGCCCCCTTTATGCTTTTCCCCCCTGTCTCACTCCTGCCTCAGGTGTTGGAGCGAATCAGGAGGGAGGGATGCCCAGTGCTACTCATAGCTCCGCTCTGGACAAACCAGTCGTGGTTCCCTGTCCTGATGCAGCTGACCAGCGCTGCTCCATGGCCGTTACCGCTGAGGAGAGACCTCCTCTCTCAGGCGGAAGGCTCGATTTGGCATCCTCGCCCGGATCTGTGGTCCCTGCACGCATGGGCCATCAACGGGTACCCGCTGACCTCCCAGAGGGAGTGCTAAACACGATCGCGCAGGCTAGAGCCCCGTCTACCAGACGGCTCTACTCCTCGAAGTGGTCTGTGTTCTCTGCTTGGTGTCAAGCGCAGGGCTTTTCACCTGTAGACTGCGGGGTTACGGAAGTGCTTTCCTTCCTTCAGGAGCTACTGGATAAGGGCAGGTCCCCTTCCACGCTCAAAGTATACGTGGCGGCCATAGCAACGTTTGCAAAAACCGGTGTCTGGCCAGTCACTAGGAAAGAGCGACTTAGTCGTGCGTTTCCTTAGAGGAGCTCGGAGGCTAAACCCTCCCAGGCCCCCTTCAGTCCCGACATGGGACCTTTCCACGGTCTTGGAGGCCATGAAAGGGCCCCATTCGAGCCAATCCAGTCGTCAGACATGAAACACTTGTCTTTCAAGACAGCGTTTCTTATGGCTCTCGCTTCAGTGAAGCGCGTAGGGACTTGCAAGCGCTCTCAGTAAGCGCGTCATGCATGGAGTTTGGACCTAACGACTCTAAGGTCATACTCAAACCAAAGCACGGTTACGTGCCGAAATCCCTCAACACACCGTTCAGGGCCCAGGTGATTTCCCTGTCTGCCCTTCCGGTTCTCAATGAGGAGAAGGACGCGAGTCTCCTTTGCCCTGTCAGGGCACTAAGGGCTTATGTGTCCCGCTCGTCTGGTTTCAGACAGACTGAGCAGCTTTTTGTTTCGTTTGGCGGCCGTACTAAGGGACTTGCCGCGTCGAAACAGAGCTTATCCAGATGGATAGTTGGTGCCATAGCGCTGGCTTACACTTCTAAGGGCCTTCAGTGCCCTTTGGGTGTTAGAGCGCACTCCACGAGAGGCATGGCCTCCTCGTGGGCATGGTCTAGCGGGGTTACCCTGCAAGATATTTGTATGGCCGCGGGCTGGGCCTCGCCGTCTACATTTATAAAATACTATAATCTGGAGGTCCCCGCCTTACAAGCTAAGCTTTTAGCGGTATAGAATTCAGTGCTATCTGCCCGCTGTGCGGCTCGGATACTGAGTTTGGCCTGCGTATCGCTCACTGACCGGTACAGCAGCTCATTTAAAAATTGACACACTTGTGGCCACCCAGTTCAGGCTGAATGTTCACCCTGACGGTTTGGTTATTGTCATATGATTGGCCCCTTTCGGAGGCTATTTACAGGGAATGATGCTCCTAGCCTCTCTTCCCTCACTCTCTGTGAGTTTATGGTGATTATGCACTATATGCGCCCCGGCTTCGGCCCCTGGGTCTTTGGTGTTGGATCCCTACCAGCACGGCGTGTTGCATTGTGTTCCCCATAGCGTAAGATATTACGCAGTACGAGAGATACTCTCGTAAGAGAACGTACTCGGTTACTAACGTAACCTCGGTTCTCTCTAGAGAGGGAACGAGTACTGCGTATCTTGCCGTGCTTGGAATACGCTCTGGTTCGCTTCGGCGATGAAAACCGACGTAAGAGCAGCTATCGAGCCTAGATAATAGGGCGAGACCACGCCCTTTCTGGCGGGACGTGACGATATGGCGCGAAGGGCCCCCATTCGTCGTGACGTCACGCAGAGCCTCTCTCGATAGGCTGCTGCTATTGCCGCAGAGCAGCCAATAGGCGCGCGAGCTGTCTCGCCTAGGTCTGCTTGCTGCTGCAAAGCGTTTTACATTAGTAAAAAATTAAGGATAATTTTTGGCTTCAATATCTCGTGGAAAAAGAGTTTTCCCCATAGCGTAAGATATTACGCAGTACTCGTTCCCTCTCTAGAGAGAACCGAGGTTACGTTAGTAACCGAGTACGTTTAATATGAAAAACCGGTGGAGTATCCCTTTAAAGAAAATCTGGGAGCAGTTCACCAAACGAACGTCCAATCAGCGTTGGCTTTGAGGCGGGTTGAGGTGTGACGCAACGAGAAGCGCGACAGTTCAGTCTAAAGAACATGGCGGCTTCAGTTATTGGTAAATTGTAGTTACATAAACGGCAAATATCCTTTGCCGACATGTTGCTTATTTGCTGAGCTAACGAGCCTTTACCTGCAGCAGCAAGAGTAGCCTGGCTTGTGGTTGTGTTTTCGTCGTCGTTCTGTTAGTACGTCATATGCTTCGTTGATCTGATTGGTTGATTTGGCCCGTCTATCACCAACATAGGCCAATCAGCTAACCAGTATTTTCGCCCCTTACCAAAACTACTTCAACGGAAGGTTTCCAGATGGATATGCGGAGCAAATCCATCTGGCGGAGTCAGGTTAGTAAGGAACCCTGCATGTGCTCAAACTTGTAAAAGTCAAGCGTTGTAGGGTTATATTATGTATCAGTGGGCAAGCAAAGACTTATCACCGACTGCAGACTGAATCATCAAGATATACATTGTCGTTAAAAGTTTGGGATCACAATACATTTTTTTCAAAATAAATTATTGATTTCACTCAGCAAGGATGCATTAAATTTATCAAAGGTGACAGAAAAGATATATATATTACATACACACCAACATTCCTCAAAATATCTTCTGCGATCTGCATAAAGAACATGTGGATCTATCCATCCATCTACTGTATGTATTTATTTATTTATTTATCTAGGCCTATCTATTAATTTCCAGTTATGATTGTCATATATATTGTCATATATACAGCAAAAAAACACAATATAATTTTAATTACTTGTATTTTAATCATAAATTAAAATGAAAACAAACACTACAATGTATCTTATGTATAAATATTTTAACAATTCAAAAACATACTGTTTGTTAGTTATAAGAATGAGATTTGTTTGCTTTCATTAATATATTTGTGATGAAAATATCTCACTAATTCTCATTAATACTAAAAATAGGCTTCATGTTCTTTCAACAATATATCGTTTTATATTTTTATATATATTTATTTAAGTGTGGGTAAGGAACTTAAATGCAGCTACTTATGGTCATACACTCTGTTTAATGATCTCTGAATATCTGTAACAGCAGGGCCATAATGGGCATGTTCATTCATGTGTACCAGGTAAACCGCATGACCATCTCACAGTATTGCCCTGCGCATAGCAACTGATGTCAATGGAGATCATGCTCTTCCCTTTCAAGATCGCTTCTGTTTTTCGACTCTACACCTGAGTCAGAATGCATTCAGCTTAAGGCAACTCAATTCAACTTTAGGGGAGGACAGTCTTTTTCATATAAGCTCAGCATTACTCTTATGTGCCAATTGGTTTTCTAGCACTGTATTACATCATTTCTACCGCAGTGTAGATGTAAAATCAGGCTGTAGGCTTTCATTAAGCTAGATAATTTCATCAAAAGTGACTTGTATTACATTCAGTACATATCAGTGTTTCCTGTGAAACAAAACCATGGTCCATGACCTTTGCACCACTACAAGAACCTTTCTGATGCTTGAGGCATTTCAAGGAACAGCTGTTGAGACAACATGTTATGTTCACCTGGTTGGGAGGGAAAATCAGTGAGTAATTGTAATGACTGGCCCTAGGAGAGTTGTTAAAGGTTCAAGCACTCAAGCGTGAGCAAGCAGTTGTGGCCAGGTAGATACAGACATGCGCATTTGGTCTCAGCCTTATGGAGACAAACCAGTGACTGTTCTATTTAGTTCTATTCGCAATTATAGTGGTATAAGCTTAGGGTTAAAGACTTGAATAAACATCAAAATTGAGTGCACAACTGTAAAAAAACAAGTGCTGAGCCATGTCAAACCAATATCATCACTTGGCTTGGGACAGTATAAAGGCAACCACAAAGAGAGAAGACCCTAGCAACCAGCAGGGAATGCCTTCCTTTTAGAATCCAAGCCTAAAGCCTGAAGTGCTACATTATTTCAACCAACCCTTGTGAAAATGAAGTACAATTTAGCAAAAAAAATCAAAAAAAGAGTATTGTGGAAATAATAAAGAATATTAGTGTTAACTGAATAATGTTTTCAGAATGTAGTTGCATGTTATTTACAATTAAATGAAAATATATTAAATGTAATTAGTTCTTGTAACTTTTGACCGACTTAAGTAGGACTTTGGTACATCTTATTTCATATTTACTTCTGTCGTATTTTTGAAGTATGGTTAAAGTGTACTACCGAATGTACTGACAAGCATTTATGATAAACTAAAAAACTTGTATGTATAGTCAAGTACTTTACATAGTTTTGTACTTTTTTATAGCACTACAAAAATTATTAAACAATGACTTAACATTCACTTTTAAGAAAAACTTTTAATTTGACATTATTACAAAGTCCACTTTTTAATAAAGTACTTAAGTGTGTTGAAGAAACATGGGCTGCATCCGAAATTGTATACTTCACTACTATAGTAGGCAGAAAACTTTTTCACAATAAGTCGTGAAAAAGTGCATTGCTGCATTCATTGCATTGTTTAAAAATATAATTACCAGAAAGGGCTATTAGGCTATCCATTCATAAATACAGTTGTTTGCTAAGTAAAATAAATTACGTTAGGCTATTTTGAATTAATCGGTTGAATGAAGGATTCAACTCAACCATTAAAGCAGTGACTCCAGCCACCTCCTTTGTTTTTCATGTAAAAAAAAAAGTGTTTTTTTTTTGCTTTTTTGTTTTACTCATTAACACAACCTTTATTTAGACAACTTTAATTTAATTCCTTTCACATATAGATTTATATGATCAAATGAAGTGTGCAGTCTTTGACTCTGAATAAGACATTGTAAAAAAAAAATACACATACAATTGTTCCCAAAACCAGCAGCAGGCAATGAAACGGCGAGCATGGAGGTGATGGATTTGATGGATCCACATCTGAGAAAATATAATGATCTGTGAACTCCACTGTTATGAACTGCATTGAATGATTCACTTTCTGCTGCTGTTCTAACAATTATTCAAATGAGTTCAAATTGATTCACTTCATATTACACTTGTTTTAATTGTCAGGAAGAGTCATGGATCTTTCAATTTTTAGTTTGAACACTTTTTTATTTACACAGGTTAAAGGTGAAGAGGGAGATGATCTGCATTAGGAGGAGTTGTAGTTGCGGTTGTGCTTGTTGATCCACAAGTGCTTCAGTTTCGGATCGTTCATGTAGCGTTCAAGCAGCAACTCTTTTTCTCTTCGCTCCCTCTCCTTGATTATTTTCTTCTCCTTCCTTTTCTTGACCTTCTCCTCCACCCAGGTGAACAAGACCAATGGCACTTTTCTTTTGCACTTTTTCGGGTCGTTCACATTGTGCTGGGTCTCATTCTCGGGACCGTCAGTAGAGGATTCACAGACGAGCTTCCTCGTGAGCTCATCGATCTGAGAGCCATCATCCGAATGGCCTTGTATGGCCTTGGAGTCTCCCATTTCACTGGGCTCATCTTCCTCTTCCTTAAATTCCTGGACCTCCTCCACTTCATCTGCCCACGCTTCCTCCTGCACCTCGCTGTCCTTCTCCAACCAAGCAAACATCTTTCTCGGCTTCATTTCAGCCTCCGCCGTTTGGGGGCGTTCAGACTTGAGTAAGTCAATGGTCGGGATGGTCTTCTCTGTGTACTCCACATACTCGCTCTCCTCATCCTCCATGTCAACCAGGCTGAGATGTGAAGGTGACTCAAACAGGGAAGAAGTAAATGGCTGAGGCTTCCGGCTGGGAGGACGTCGCAGAGCAATGACTTCATCATATGTAGGAGTGGGTCCCTGTACCTCCACCACTTCGCTCGCCCACGCTTTCTCCTGCACCTCGCTGTCCTTCTCCAACCAAGCAACCATCTTTCTCGGTTTAATTTTCAGCCTCCGGCGTTTGGGGGCGTTCAGACTTGAGTAAGTCAATGGTCGGGATGGTCTTCTCTGTGTACTCCACATACTCGCTGTCCTCATCCTCCATGTCAACCAGGCTGAGATGTGAAGGTGACTCAAACAGGGAAGAAGTAAATGGCTGAGGCTTCCGGCTGGGAGGACGTTGCAAAGCAATGACTTCATCATGTGTAGGAGTGGGTCCCTGTACCTCCACCACTTCGCTCGCCCATGCTTTCTCCTGCACCTCGCCGTCCTTCTCCATCTTTCTTTGGTTTCATTTCAGCCTCCGGCGTTTGGGGGCGTTCAGACTTGAGTAAAGTACTGGCCCGGATGGTCCTCCCTGTGTACTCCACATACTCGCTTTCCTTATCCTCTATGTCCTCCAGCATGAGTTGTGGAGGTGGCTTAAACGGGGAAGTAAATGGATGAGACTTCCGGCTGGGAGGACATCTCAGAGCAAAGACTTCATCGTGTGCAGGAGTGGGTCTTGGAGGAAGTCGTTTGGGATGAACACTTGGGATGAAGAGTGACGGAGGGAAACAACTTCATCAGGACATGAAGGAACCGCCAACAGTTTGGGAGGATCCACTTGAAGCGGAGAACATGGCAGGGATAACACATCCTCAGGTGCTGGAGCCGGTTTCTGAGGATGCACGGGAGGTTTTGTCACTGGCGGCAGGGGTTTGAAGCGAGTGGCTGGTAGAGCGAGGTGTCCCGAGACATTTGTAGGCAGAGGTTTGACCTCGTCAAGGAGTGGCATCGGCCCTGTGATCTTCCGTTTCTTGCGTTTTCTCTCCTTCCTTTTCTTTTCTCCAGCTTCCCTAAGCTCACTTCCTCCCTCCATTAAATTTTCCTGACTGTGGACTACCTTGCGGCGTCTCCTCCTGCACTTCTTGTCATTGGTAGTGAAGTCAAAGGCCTCACACTCCTCTGGAAGTTTCTCTTCTGCCGCTAATTCTTGCGCTGCACACTCCTGTGCTCTCTGAGGTGTCCTCTCTCTGCGCAAGAAGTGAGCAAAACACTCAAACAGTTGTCTAAATACACTGCTAATCAGAGCCATTATGGACAGCGAATGCTGCAATTGAATTCAATATTTGTCGTCGATATCTGCAGAAAGTCTCGAAAGTCTTTCGATCTATTCACTCCTAACACACCAACAGCTAACCAGAGTCAGAGTTGTAGTTTTCAGTTGCCACAACAGAAACTCCACTATGATGTCACGACTCCACTCTGAACATTCTAAACGCTCCAGAAGCAGCAAACACACACTTTCACACTAATGGCACCAAATGAAATACGGACTGTTTTCAAACAAGTTTCCCAAACACAACCCTGAATATTAAACTGATATAGTAGAAATAAATTGAGTTCCCTGGTTTTAGATTCTTATTTAAAAAGCCTATTATTTAATTTTTTTTCAATCAATTAAAAAGTCTACATTAAATCTGTTAAAACATTAATCTCCTTACATAATTTATGCACAGTGTTGGGTAAGATTCTCAAAAAAATAAATAAATAAATTCATAGCTACTAATTACATCTTCAACTGTGTAATTAGATTACTACTATTACTCTCTGAAAAGAATTCCATTACTTATTACTAATTATTTTCTCAATCCCACATCAACCTCAAAGCAGTTAAACAATGATCATCTTATTTTTAATATAGAAAAGACAAAGGAGATGATTTTGATTTTAGATCAATAGGTGATCACACACCAGTGATTCTACATGAAAAACCAATTAAGCAAATATATCGGTCGTGTACGTTCATTCGTGAACGTTTCACGTTCATCGTTTTCGATTTAATATTGAATAGAAAAATGAGAAAACTACTCATTTATCAACAATGTCTGATGAAGGCTTGGGCCCGAAACGTTCACGGGTGAGCAACTATTAAACTCACTTAGGAGCATCTTCTGGTGTCGGACTCATTGTTTACTTTTGCAATATCTGTCAGTCAGCACCAGTTTTAGTAGCCTACTTGATGTGCGTGCTGCACTTCTTTAACTCCAAAACTACTCATTTATTCATTTTTCTTTTTTCCAAAAAAAATTAAAAAATGAGAATTCGTCTTGATTTTTATGTTCAGGGATAGAAAATGGTAAAAGGACTTGAATATTCGATTTCCACGTGTGGGCGCGCATGAAACGCCCCTTTCTGATTGGTCAACCAAAGATCAACGCTTTCAGCTCTTTTCCACAGAATAACAGTCCTCCGCTGCTGGACGGATTCATTGACACAAATCGCGCTGGGCAGGGAGTGGGACTAGAAAGGGTTTTCTTCTCCAAATAAATACTAGGCTGACTCACTAGAACTCGATTCTTTGAACAAATCGTTTTGAGTGAATGATTGAATGTCCCATGATGTACAGCCAATTGGTTCATGAATGAATCAGTGTTTTGAACGAATCGGTTGAATGAATGACTCACTGACTGACTATTAAGACAGTTACGTGCTGCCACCTACTGGGGGTCTTACTCTCATTTAAGTATTGTTTCATTTTGTCATTGATTTCATATTTAAAAGGCTATACAAAATATTATATTTAAAACATTAATATCATAATACTATGTAATTGTAATTACTGTGTAAATCCTCTGAGCAGCATTAAACAGTTAATAGTAGGCTAATAGGTCTACATGCCAGTTCAGAATTCAGATGCAGCCTCTTTGGTTGATACCATAGACTGTAAAAAAGTATGCTAATTTAATTTGATTGGTAACAGCTTATTGTCTTATTATTCGAATTGAATCTGTCGATTAAATTTCCAATTTTTTTTTATAAAAGATGACAAATAGCCTATATTTAAAAAATATTAGAATATAGGTAAACATGATTATAAGCTATGAAAGCTATAAGCTGTGAAAAACAAACAAACAAACAAACAAACAAACAACAACAAAAACGAATAGAATAACAACCAAAATACATGTGCTGTGACATGGACACTAAATAATGCAATTTATATATTTTCATATCTATCATATTTCAGCTTCATCCCTTGTCCAAAACTCAATGTGCAGTCTAAAATAGTTATGACTGCTGCATATTTAATGGATACTGGTCTGCGCGCTGTCAGTGGGTCACCCAGCTGTGAAGTAGGCTAATGATGGGTCTTGTAGGTGCAGGTGCGAGATAATCTACATAATATTTCTGAAATAATCAGCTAATATTTCTCTAGTGTAGATTGTCGAACCCATGCCTATAGAGAAGAAAACCCTTTCTAGGCCCTGCCCAGCGCGATTTGTGTCAAGCATTAGTCCGGTTGTTGGATGAGAGAGAGTTTATTTGTAATAAACACTTTAAGAATCCGTCCAGCAGCGGAGGACTGTGGAAGAACTGAAAGCGTTGATCTTTGGTTGACCAATCAGCGGAAAGGGGCGTTTCATGCGCGCCCACATGTCATGTGGAAATCATAGACTGTAAAAAAAGAAATCGAATATTCAAGCCATTTTTCCATTTTCTATCCCTGAACATAAAAATATAAAAAATCAAGCCGAATTCTCAATTTTTTATTTTTTTGGAAATAAGAAAAATGAATAAATGAGCCGTTTTCTCATTTTTCTACTTTCAATATTAAATCGAAAAACGAATGAACGCAACGTACACGGACCAGATTCCTATAAGTACCTTGGTATCCACATGTTGGATAGGCTAACTTAGTTGGGGGATTCATGTGGATACAATTTGTTCTCGTGTGCAGCAAAGATTGTATTTTTTAGGTAGACTTATTTATGGAGTGGACCAGAAAATTATGTGGTTGTTTTATCAGGCAGTTATAGAGAGCATAATCCGATATGGCATTACGGTTTGGTTTGGTAACCTTACAATCCAGGTAAAGTCGAAGCTTGCACGCTTGGTTAAAATAGCAGCGAAGACCATTGGGAGAAAAGAACTTTTGTCACTTGAGTCATAGGGCCCTATTTTAAAGTCCCCATGAAATCAAAATTGACCATACTTACTTTGTTTGCCTAAATTGATCGTTTTGTGGTGAACAATTCATCCGTGCAAGTCAATCCACACAAAAAAAATTTTTGGCTTCGTAATCTTTAATCAAATTCTGAAAATGCCCCTCCCCTCTGCACTGGAGGACCTTGCCCGATGACGTAGGCTTGATGGTTTGGGTGTCTGCTTAACATCCGTAATCACGCCCCTCCAACTGACAGTAGACAGGCACACAGCGTGTGAAAGGAGAGATGGCGAGGAGGTGCATTTTTCTAGATCCAATCAGGTGCTAGTTGGAAAAAAAAGCCACGCTCACTATTTTGCCTCATAAGTATTCCGTTTCTCTCGGAAATACGTCACAGCACTGGAGAAAAGCCGTTTGCAACTTCCGGTTCATGGGGACTTTAACCATATGATGTCCAAAACGCATGTGTCAAAGTGCAAAGCGCAAGTAACTTTGTGGGCGGATCCCAGCGGTGAAGCAGAGCCACTGGTCTGAAGTAGGCTAGCTTCATTATTCATAGGTGTGGTTTGGGCGTAACGTGAAATAAACCAATCAGAGCGTCATCCAACATACCCTTTAAGAGCAGGTGCACATGTTGCATGGCGGATTGTTATTAATATGGCGGATTTAGATTTACCTAGCCTGGCTCCGCCCTCCTACGCACTTCCGCTCAATTTCATTTTCCTTCAGTACTACCAAGGTACTACGTCTGGGATTGTGCTGTAGACTTTGGTTTCCAGAAATCAATTTTTTGTAGGACCAATCAGCGAACAGAGGGAGTGGAGAACGATGACGTTGATGTCAACTCGTGCGTTATTTTGAGTTGTAGTTCAAAATAAGAAAGATGCGAGCGAAGCCATTCGGTCCGTTGTGGCAACGCTGCCGAATATCAAGAAGTTAAAGCCGGAGCAAGAATCTTTGCTTAGTTTTGTGTTTATGGCCATCCTCCCACGGGGTTCGGGAAAAGACATATGTCACGACCAAACGTTAGCGATTGGTTATGGCGATTAGAGTGACTCTGGGCAGATCCAATAGTTTTAGACTTCAATAGAGTACCCGCCTACAAGGAAGTTAACGCTTGTCAATGGAGCGGTGCCAGACTCTCTGTACAATTGAAATGTACGAGAGTCTGGTAGAACCAGGAGGCTAGGATTTACCAGGCCCGCTTCAGAATCGGTTCACAGCCGAGGAGATCGATGTTCTCGTCAGGGCCGTAAAAGAAAGAGAAGTGACATTGGGGATGGGACAAACCCACCCAAATCAATAGAAAAAAATATGAGAAAGCTCAACTTAACTGGTAAGTTAAAGGGTAAGGTTTTTAATGTACTTACATCATGGTAAAGGTGATTTTGCAGTCTTCAGGATTTTTTTTCCTGGTTCTTGACATAGGCTATACATATGTGTCTTGCCACTATTGGGCAAACAGCTCTGATCCGTCATTACTACAATTTGCCTGAAAATTTTGGGTAAATGTGTAAGCTAGATTTATGCCTTTTTTTCCACATCTTCAAAGATAGACATGAAACTGCTCTTTTAATTCTTTCAAATAAATAATATAAAATTGCATAAATTATTCTCGAACTGACCAAGTATTTAAAGGAGAAGGTCACATTAAATTTTAACATAAGATGTGAAATTTTATGTTAAATACCATAGTTTTATATCGAATTTTTATAGTCTATACAGTATTAATGGAATTACATCAGAAGTAACTTTAATTAAATTAAAGAAAAATTAAGAGTAACCCCTTACTTTACTTTTTGAAGAAAAAGTAAATAAAGAACAGTAATGAATGAATTAATTGCTTAGTAATGCATAAGCAATCATAATTTCAGTGTATATCCATTCATATTGCGAATGAGCTGCTTTAATCCATAAGAACCCGGACCAATTTCCTCTTATAGGAAAATTATGGGGCATATAAAACAGACTAAATGGACCACTTAAAACATGTTTCTGCTGTTGTTTTTTAAATACAACCACTCCTTGTCAAAGATCTGTAATGTTACATATATGTCACATTGGGCGTTTATGATACATTTTTAATGTTACATATATGTCACATTTGGGCTTTTATTTCTCATTTGAAAAAATGTATAATTTGGTCAGTTTTCTTGCTAAATAATAGTTTTTTTCTGTTTATTTTCTTTTCCACAACATTTTCTATATTATTACTTTTCTGGGGAGATAAATTAAAAAAAAACTTTTTCAGAAGTAATAGTTTATGCATTTTATTTGCTTTGCCACATATTTCAAAACCACATAACTGTGACCATTACATTTTACAACAACTGTTTTGTAACATCTTTTGTTTAAATAAAGTTTTGTAATGTGGAAAAATAAAATCATGATAAAAGTCTTGGCCCACCAGAAATTTCACTTGGCCTTCTCAAAAGCTGGAGCCGGCCCTGACTTACTAAGCAGGCTACTTCGTTACTCTCCACCATTGGATGTTCCAGAAATTCCTTTCTTTGAAACAAGTGAATTTTGTGAACAAGTAAAAAAAACAATCTTGTCAAGTGAGGTCGGTATGGCAGAATACAGCATGTGATAACAAACACTTGTGACACTGAAAAACTAAACATGGAGACTTCAACACTAAACAGGTCACATCAAACACAAAGTAAAAACCATCTGAAGTTACCCACCTTGTCCTTTAGATCGACTGTGTCAAGTAAATGTGGAATTTGTTTGAGACCCAAGGACATTTTAACGTGTTATTAGGTTAACATTGCAACATAATTTTACCAAACTTTACAACAAGGTTCTATTTGTTAAAATGAGTTCTTTGTTAGTTAATGTTAACTAAAGCATCTAATCATAGTTAGGTTTCTAGGTGGTTATTTACTGTCCTGATATGGCTCGAGTTCCTTAATCAATGCAAGTCCAAAATACTTTTTGGCTGTTTTATGGTCCACCAGGTAAAAATCACAAGTCTAGGTGAAAATTGCATAGAAAAGAAGTAGAAATATTTTGAAGAATATACCATGCGGCTTGCTAACAGCCATTCTCCAAGGGCATTGACTCACTAAACTTTGCACATATGTCATGCTTAACTTCTTTCCAATACTCCTTAATGGTGCGTTCACGTGCTATGGAAAATATGATATTTTCCACTTGTGAACTTGTATTTACCAGTGTGTTGCGTTCAAGTGCTTTTGTTGTCGTAATGTGGTAAAAAGATGGAGATCCAGACCTGTTATTTAGCTAAAACTATTTTCGATTGCTTAAGTCATCTGCTACAGCAAGAAGATGATTTATCAAAACTCAAATGGTAAATAATATGCTGTATATTTTCTAGACCTTGAATAGTACATCTTTTTACCATTCACGACTCTCGTGTTGCTCTCCGCCATTTTGAAAAGGTCAAAGGTTATCTCATCTCAGGAACTCGGGAATCAAAATATTCTATTTTCCACGTTGGATTTTGGTATTTACCATAATTACCATAGCACATGAATGCACCATAAGTTCTTCCCAAAGTTGAGTTTCACTGGAAGACTTGCATGACTTATCGCAATTCAGGTTTATATAATTTCCCGAAAATTTTCAGTGGAGGTCAGGGGACTGAGGAGGCCACTTGAAGACTTCAAAATGCTGAGCATAACAATTTCATTGTGAGCAACTTTGTTGCATGCACGGTGTGTTTGGCATTGTTATAATGTTGGAAAACACACATTTGATCTCCAAACAGATCCTCCATACTTGGCTCCATTGTGTTCAGCAGGACTCTGAAGTATTGGTCCATTTTCAAAGATTTTCCAACTCCTGCTGCAGACATGCGTCCCCAATACCATTGTTTTCCTGCCTTGTTTAATGGCACCACGCATGCATTTGGTATTAAAACACTCTAGTTGTCTCCTATGAACATAACTGACAGGCTGACACCATCCAATGCTGGGTTGTTAAATATTGACTTGTTGGACTGCAGAACAGGGCACCAATCTTCCATTCAATCCTTATGCTCTTTGGCAAATGCAAGGTGTTTTTTTGTTGCAATGAATATTACTGATAAATGGTTTCTTTACTGCGGCACAACATCTCATTCCAGTCTCTTACAGTTCAATATGAAAATAGAGGTTGGAGGTCTCATTCAGGTCTTTAGAAGCCGTTTTCAGGTTGTCCCACATTCAGGCAATTTTTATCCTTCTGTCAAAATGCTCACTAGTCTTCCTTGACAGCCCTTTACAATCTGCATGGTAAAGGTCTCACTGTGCTTTGAAACAATTCTGTGGACATTGACCTTTCACATACTGCACATGAGCAATATTCAAAACTGACCAGATTTAGCCAGAGGACAGCTCCTTGCATCTGGCCACTTTCACTAAAACCCACAAAGTAACATAACTAATTGATTCATGAAATTATAGGGTGGGGATATGACCTTGGCCAAAAATGACATCCACACATTTTGGTGTTTCATTGCGCCATGGCATATTATATAATTGAAAGTGGAACACGTACATTAGATTTACACGCAAGGCACAACTTCACAACATACATACAAAATATTTTCAGAACTCAGACCAAACGCAGATCACTGCTCTCAAAATAATTAACACAGTGATCTGAACCCTTTGTAATTGTCCTAAACAGATTGTAAGTTTTCATCCATTTCATACAATTTACAAATCATATGCATAATGTTCTCAAATCAATGAGTACAGAATTCGCAAATGTGTTCACACAGCCAACCAAAAAATTGTTTATATCTGGAAAAAAACATTTGCAGCTCTTTATACTTGATTTTACAAAAATCACATTCATGTACAATTTTCCAAGCACAAAAAACAAAACAACAATTTGTCATATTCTGAATTGCACACGGAATGATTTCAGTTGGTATCTGCTGGGTTAACAATAAAAGACATCACTGAAAATCCAATTTAATTGCTATAAAACTATAACTCAAACATATTTTCAAAATATAAGAATAAGCATGAGAAAAGGAAAAGAAAGAAAAAGGAGAGTTGAGGAATGGGTCTAATGAGAGAGAGGAGAAAAGGAAGAAAGAGATGAGGGGAAAGAAAGAGATATTAAGATAACGATAGGGCATAGGAGCCAAAGTGTTACTATAGCATCCCACTTCTATATTTATGAGTATTGTACTATACTATGATTGCTGAATGCTGACAGTGTACATTTGTAGTTTTGAGACAGCCTGAGAGTGGCAAATTCTGTAAATTTAAACATTTTTCATAATTTAAGTTCAAGAACAGAGGTGGATGACCAAATTTGTTTTCAATGGAATAAGAGCATGTCACTGTAGTAAAACAATACCACCAACCACAATGGAAAAGGCCCGTGGAGATGTTATGGCGGAAGTACCACAGATTAAAAAAAAAATTGTCCATAATGCATGATACGAATATATTCTGTGATGTAGATGAAATGCTCTGATCAATAAAGTTAGTGATTGCAGTTCTGTACAACAGTAAACGCTTGCTGCACGTTATGTTGGAGAAAGAATGTGATGTATACAACAAAACTCCTCGCTGCTCAATAAAGATGAAAGATTATCAGCCTTCAAGCTGATTTTGGTATCCTGATAGTAATGCTTTCACTTTTTTGGAGAAAAAATTTGGATAGGTCTTAAACTTGCTAACACAATTTAGCTAGCAAGACAAAATACATTTTTCCTAATTGCTCTTAAATGTTAAGTGCTTTTTATGGTAATGCTAGCTTCATATGGTGATTTTTTTAATGTAAAATAATTCCAAATTGTACACATAATTATTCTGGTAAAGTTCAGGGCCAGAGCAGAGGTTCTCAAGACAGGGAGCCGAGGCCTATAGAGGGGCCGCAGGATGACTTATAATTTAAAATGTATTTATATATAATAAAATGTTAATTACAATGCTAAATGCCATACCTTTTTATATAGAACAGTGAAGAATTACCATATCAGGTGAAAGAACTTTTGTGCAATAGCATGTCCTTACTCCACAACCTGATGATTACCTAGACCTCTATACTAACTTTATATATTATATATACTATATACTATATATATTATATATATATATATATATATATATATATATATATATATATATATATATATATATTAAAGCATTTCTGTGACCTACTTCGGAAATGAATGTTAAGGTATACAGTAACTTGAGAAATATGAGACAGGGTGCACTCTCTATGACATGAAAATAACAAAAAATAGACAAAATGGTACATACAGTACACTACTTGACATACCTAAAAATCTTTTACCCTGCATATTTGATTCTTACTCACCATGATACTCACAAGGCATCATAAATGATCACCCTAAGATTGAAAAAATAACAGATGAGCTATATTACTCAAATGGAGATGGGCTATCAAGATTCACCTACATTGTTCCATTATCCCATGATCGACCTTATTTCATATATGCTCACTTTATTCTTAACAACAGAACTGTAGAATAAGAGTTCTGCTAATTAAAAGGATCCCAACATCTCATGAATTTATACATATCCCAATTAAAAAGCCACTTCTCAGATCATTGCTCATTATAAGTTTCTCATCAGCAATGCAGTTTTGTGTTTTTTTGTGCAGTTATACTCACTTTCTGGCACTCTCCCATCTCTTGCTCTACCCAATAATCACACACAGGGCCTGAAAAATGTAGTGTTACAATACTGAATCTAAAACTTCCGTCTAGTCCATAAAGACTAACTTAAAACATGGTTTTGGCATCCCAAATATTCTGTGGACAAATGAAGACACACACATTTTAATTAACTTTATTTGAGCAAGCGTATTATCAATTTAGGATATCACATTGCTGGTTCTGCCAGTTCTCCCCTCCCTTCTAAGAACATGACATAGCCAGGCTTTAAAAGAAATAAAACAAGGCAGGAATGCTTTACGGCTGTTTACTCCCTAAACTGTGGATTTTTTTTAAACCCCCAACAAAACTTTTGTCTGTTTTTCTTTTTTTATTAATTTTTTAAATACCTTAACTAGGCCTAGAATGCTTGTCTCTAGACCTGGCTCTTTCTAGTTTCTTTTTTAAATATGGTTTTAGATGTTTTGCGATATTTTCTGTGTTTTAGGTTCTTTTCCGTTGTTTACTTTTCCCCCTCTCTGTGAAGATTCAAGGTGGCACACCCCTGTAAAACACAGACATCATGACCTCATATCTCCAACAGACTGAACATTTGATGTGAGTGGAGAAAAACAAAAGGAATGTTACCTTGGCTTAAACGCTTGGCACGCCAGTAGAGTTGGTCACGGTTTTTTGAGCGGCTTCTTTAGCCTGGTGAGCCTGAAGTACGGCCACCGCCTCGTCAACCTGTCAGAAAAAACATTTATGCTTCTCAAAACTTCATTCCATACAGTTTCCATACAAAAACAACCATTCAGAAACCCTCCAACCTTGGAGCGCAGAGACTCCGGAGACTCCAGCATGTGGAGAAGCTCAGAGTTGTCGATTTCCAGCAGCATTCCAGTGATCTTGCCAGCCAGGCTGGGATGCATATTCTGGATAAGTGGGAAGAGACGCTCACCTGCAAGAGAAAAATTAAGCATTAACCTCCTTTTATAGTGTGGTGGGAGGAACAAATAATCAGACAACTCCACGATCTTTACCCAGCATCTGCTTCTGTTCCTGTGGAGGAGCAGCGGCGAGCATGGAGGCCGTCAGGGGTTCCTGTCCTTGCACATGCACAGCAGGCTAACGGAGAGAGTCAATCAGAAGAGTAAACTCAAAAATCACATCTTTCAGATGTGAAGGGATACATGTTACACAGTCTTACCTGCTGCATAGTAACCTGAGGCTGTGTGTTCATGTGCTGAGGGTTGCGGACACTGGGTGCATATTTGTACTGAGGCACGCCGCGAACTGGAGGGGCAGAAGCTGCAGCCGCTGCAATGGAGGGCCGTGGACCCATAGTCTGAGCAGCTGAGAGAGCAGTGAAATCACATGGATTTAATTCAATTCATCTCAACTTATGTATACTTAAAACAGTGCACATTTATGAAACTCACTTTTTTTTCTTCTTAACAAATCAGGGATAAAATATGAATTAATATATATATATATATGGTAACACTTTACAATAAGTTCATTAGTTAACTACATTAGTTAACATGAACTAATAATGAACTGCACATATACAGCATTTATTAATCTTTGTAAATGTTAATTTCAACATTTACTAATACTTTATTAAAATCTTGTTAACATTAGTTAATGCACTGTGAACTAACAATTAACTAACGTTAACAAAGATTAACAAATACAGTAACAAATGGATTGCTCATGGTTAGTTCATGTTAGTTAATATATTAACTAATGAACCTTATTGTAAAGTGTTACCACTTATATTCATATTTTTAAAAGCATTGAGACAAATCTAACTCAGATGTAGATTCGAAACTAATTTTCAGATGATCCCTGAGTCAATATGAACCAGAATGTTTATTTATTTTATTGATTGTATTTCTTAAACTTTATTAAAAATAAATAAATAAATTCATAATAAT
The DNA here is from genome assembly GCA_036326025.1 of Chrosomus eos. NCBI lineage: Eukaryota > Metazoa > Chordata > Actinopteri > Cypriniformes > Leuciscidae > Chrosomus > Chrosomus eos. Next base: position 17,157,632 of record CM070827.1, read on the forward strand.
ATGTATTCTGCTATTCTTGTCTGTTTTGAAAAGTTTTTTGAAGCCGCATTTGATCTGGGTCAAAAGGAACCAAATGCATTATGGGGGTATTTTTAGAGAACCATCATTTAAACCAACAGTCATTGCAGCCAAGAAATACAGAGTTTTGTCTGTCTGATTTGAATTCAACCAAAAACCTTAGATTCAGGGATGTTTGATTAGGGTTGGATCTAATGCAAGGGTGCAAAACGGCTGCGTTCCAGTCCACTTTTTAGACACGCACTTGCAAACTTCCCTAAGCACTTCCCCTCGGGGGAATCCCTGCTGCCATTTTGAAGTGTGTTCCACTTCATGAAGTGGACGAGGGAAGTTTATATGGAAAGACCCTCGCTTTGACCGAGGGAGCGAGTCTACTTCATATGTACACTTACGGCAGCTCCATATACCACAATGCAACACGATTGTGACGTCAACGCATATCACGTTTAATTTACCCCACCACAAACAACTCTATGATATATATATATATATATAATATATATATATATTATATATATATATATATATATATATATATATATATATATTTTTTTTTTTTATTTTTTTTTTTTTTTTATTTAAACAACTCAAACACACCTATATACATAGAGAATTCTGCATTAAACAATTTCATAAGAGAATTTTTTTTATAATAAGACAACCCATAGTGGATTCTAACTAGTGATCAAGGGCTTAGCACGTTCCAATTCAGCCTTTTGCAAAGGTTCCGCCAGTAGTGGGCACTCATGCAACGTAAGCAATGACGTACATCAAAGTGGATAAGACGGAGGGAAGCGAGTGAAGGGCATGACAATTTTGGACTGGAACGCAGTCCTGGAGCTTAGCTTCAACCCTAATTAAATGCACCTGATCCAACCAATCAAGTAACATTATCAGGTAATGACTTAGCAGGCAGCGTTGGATGAAGGTACGTCATGAAGCTGATTTCAGACAGGCTTCCGAGCAGCGTAATGGTTTAATTATCTAAAACGAGCTTTGGTGATAACCAAGCAAATTACTACAACAGTAATTTCTCGCAAGAAATAACATCAAAAGTGGAAAAAGTTGGTCAAAAACGTACATTTACACACAAACTGACCACCAATCGCAACTCTCAAACAGGGTTGGGGGCGATGTCTGATAGACATCACGGTGTTGAGCCAGCATTGTAATCGCCCATCCGCAAAAAACATCTTTACCCTTTCATGTGCAAATTCAAAATTTTCTAACTGAACCCCCAGTAAGTGAGTTTTTTTAAGGCGACTGTTAATTTAGAACTTTTCCCCTTATTGTTTCCATGGCGACACATCATGCTTGTCACATGACTCACCGCAGCCAAATGTGACAGATGTATCACTTTTATTAGTTTTTCCTTTTTTATTCAAAATATTCACAAACTTGCTTACTATGTCATCAACTATCTTATATTCTGATTCTCAAATACGTATAAGCGAGTGTGTTTAGTCATTTAAAAAGCTTTATAAATTATCTTGATCTGTAATGTGAGATGGACGCCGCCATGTTTGTTTGTGCCGCAGTTCAGAGCACGTGAATTCATCAGTTTATACAGAAATACATGCAAACAAGAGGCTGGTGAACTGAGAGAAGAATAGAGTAAACTATATAGTATGTGTATCACTATGTGTATCTGATATGAATAAAACACGTCGTCAAATTTGAATGGATTGTTATTGCTGCTTCTATAGAAACCAGTGTGTATTTTACAAATTATAAATGTATTGTTTTGCTAGTACTTATGTATATTTAAATGTCTGAAACCTAAAATAAACATTATGTGGTTGAAAACACTAATTGTGATATATGACAAGCGCTGAGTGTGTTTATCTCTGGCTCAGCATCAGCCATAGTGCGAAAGCACAGTTTGAATCTGGCAGTTATGTCACGTCACTGTACATTCTATGTCTGCTCAGCATCGCTCCTTAGTGGTCAGCTGATACAGAGAGTGCCAAAATCGAAATTGCTGATAAGGTGAAGGCGAAAATATCTAGTGGAAAATGAGAACGTTACGTTTTTAACATTCTTTAGACTCACCAACACGCTGAGTGGACATCATGCGGGGCACCTGTGACGCAGGACGCATGGTGCTGAAAGTCTGAGGTCTGGGGGCAGATGGGCGCATTGTGCCTGGCATGTTTTGGAAGTCTGTAGAAAATGTTGAATGTCTATTAGTATGAATCAATATTTCATGGATTAGTGACATTTGATTCATTTACCACTGCAGGATTCTGGGATAATAAAAAGTCGACTTACGCTGAGGACGGACACCCTGTGTGGCCCAGCGGGGACTAGGTCTGAGCTGCGCAAGCTGACTGGTAGGGTAATATGCAGCTCTGTTCTGGGCCTGTGATGCAAGAAAATTATTAATGGAGTAGAAATAAGCAGTAATGCTAATCTAAGCAACATGACACCCAACCAAGTGACTGTGCTTACCTGCGGAATGGCAGCCATGAAGTATCCTGATGGAGGTGCAGGTTGGTAGGGGTTGATAACTGGGTTTGGCACTGCACGGACACTGGCCATCCTCTGCATGTACTGGTTGGTGAGATGGGCCTGCCGTTCCTCTTTGCGCTGGGCAAGAGCCACATACAGTGGCTTAGTGGCCACAATACGGCCATTCATTTCAGTCACTGCTTTAGTGGCTTCCTCAGGGGAAGAGAAACAGACAAAACCAAAGCCTTTACTGCGCCCACCGTCCATCATGACCTGGGACAGAAGAGGGAGAAGACTTCAATTTTTGCCCAAAAGGCAACATTTAACTTAAATGTAAACACGAAATGGCATTTGCACTCCATTTTACTTAAGTAATGTACGTCTTTCAGAATGAAACACATTTGTACAATAGAGAAAAATTAGGATGAAACATTTGATAAATTTTTTAAGACAGCCATTGTGTGTATTTAGATCTTATAGAATATTTATGTTCTGTGACACACACACACACACACACACACACACACACACACACACACACACACACACACACACACACACACACACACACACACACACACACACACACACACACACACACACACACACACACACACACACACACACATATAAGTATATAAATAACTAGGACAGTGATGACCAGTGATGGCTCAAAATCATACCTTGGCACTGGTGATTGTTCCAAAGGGAGCGAACTCTTTACGAAGACGCTCATCATCAATACCATCATCCAAGTTCTTAACATAGAGATTGACACCCTGTAAAGAGAGCAAATGACGATGAAGAGATGCATCTGTAAGGGCACTTACAAAGCACTAGATTTAATAAACTATACTGGAAAAAAAATTATAAACAACACTTTTGTTGTTTGTTAGATCTTTTTTCAAAGATCTTTTCTATGTACACAAAAGGTCTATATCTCTTAAACATTGTTCACAAATCTGTCTAAATCTGTGTTAGTGAGCACTTGCCGAGATAATCCATCAACCTCAAAGGTGTGGCATTTCAAGATGCTGATTAGACAGCATAATTATTACACAGGTGTGCCTTAGGCTGGCCACAATAAAAGGCCACTCTAAAATGTGCAGTTTTATCACACAGCACAATGCCACAGATGTCCCAAGTTTTGAGGGATAGTGCAATTGGCATGCTAACTGGAGGAATGTCCACCAGAGCTGTTGCCCGTGAATTGAATGTTAATTTCTCTACCATAAGCCAGCTCCAAAGGCGTTTCAGAGAAAACGTAGGATAAGAAAGTTAACACAAATTTCTAGAGGTGTGAATCTTCACTTCCCTCACGTTTCGATTACGATTCAGACTTAAGTTTTGTTTGATGTTTGCTACATTCAGGAAGTGTACTTTCTTGGAGCAGATAAAACAAAAAGGGAGTTCATGTATCTGACTGCTTGTATTCATTGACGAAAATGTAGCCATGTACAATAATATAGAATATTAAGGATGCAACCCATCGTGATATTGAATCGAAGAGATAATAATTGTAATCAAATTGAATCGTGAGACCAGTGAAGATTCACACCCCTAGTAATAATATGACGATATTTACAATAAAAAAATCATCCTATTGTAGGAATCATTTCAAGGTTAAGGTTTCAGGTTAACTTGGAAGGCTGGTGAGAACTGAATTAGCGCAAACATCAATGTCTCCTTTTTGCATTATGCAGACATAGACATTACATACTTCTCTTTAGGCAGCTTTCATTTATATGGTCATGAAGAACTCGGACTTGCTTTGAACAGTTGATGAAGACAGGACATGCGAATGCAATTTTCAGGTGCCAATCTATCGAGTATACACTTCTTCCATGTGCTCGTATGACAATTCAATGCACAAATGATTCATGACTCTTTCTTAAAGGTTTTTTACGAGACATTCTTCTCTTTCTTAAAGGTTATTATTCTTTTTTTAGAGACATTCTGAGAAAAAAAATCAAACATTTTCAAGGATGATATTCAAAATGCAAACACATTTCAAACCTTAAAAACATAACTTTTAAAATCAAGCATTTTCCAAACTTTCTAAACTCTGTATGAACCTTGTAAACATAATTAAGAACCAAATTACATAGCCTAATTTAGGACCATAAATAAGAAACTATTGTACATAGCCACTTATGTCCCCAGTATCCACTATAAAAGAGCATGGGGCCCATGGACTAAAAAGTCACTTTTGCAGCCATTTTGGCCAGTGCAGTCCACTGAAAAGGAAACACTGAATTTGACAAGGCTGCAGAAGTCAGTTCAACTTTACTGACCTGGTAGCGAGTCATCCGGTCTTGCTTCATCTGCTCAAATTTGCGCTTGAGCTCAGTTTGGCGCTCCACCTTTTTCTGAGCACGACCCACATAGATGAGCTTCCCGTTCAGCTCTTTGCCATTCATCTCATCTACAGCCTGTTTCAAGAGATCAAAACTGTTTTTCGGTACCTGTTCATCCTATGGTTACATTTACTCCAGGAAGTCAAATACGTTAGTTTGACCACATTTAAAGCTGAACTGACCCTCTGCGCATCCTCGTGCCTCTCAAAACTCACAAATCCAAATCCTCTGGACTTCCCATTTTCATCAGTCATGACACGGATGCTCATAGAATTACCTTATCAAATCAGAAAAAATGTTTTTTAAATGTTTAAACCAAGAGAGAAATTGTAGTTTTAGTGGTTTTATATCGTTTAAAACAAATTACCATATTTGCTGAAGACATCCTTGAGCTTGTCATCATCCATATCTTCCCCAAAATTTTTTATGTACACATTGGTAAATTCTTTGGCTCTTGCACCGAGCTCAGCCTCCCTCTCCTTGCGAGATTTGAAGCGCCCTACAAACCTGATGGCAAAGCGGAGCGATCAATATGAGCTTGTAGTTAATCTCAACAGTTATTTCAAGGGGCTGAGAAATGGAACTTAAAATTCATCTACACATTTAGCATCCTTTTCAACAATATACACCGATCAGGCATAACATTATGACCACCTTCCTAATATTGTGTTGGTACCTATTTTGCTGCCAAAACAGCCCTGACCCATCGAGCTATGGACTCCACTAGACCCCTGAAGGTGTGCTGTGGTGTCTGGCACCAAGATGTTAGCAGCAGATCCTTTAAGTCTGTTAAGTTGCAAGGTGGGGCCTCCATGGATCGGACTTAGTGGTACGTGTCAAACATCCACATGGATGGCAGGACCCAAGGTTTCCCTGCAGAACATTGCCCAAAGCATCACACTGCCTCCGCCGGCTTGCCTTCTTACCATAGTGCGTTCTGGTGCCATGTGTTCCCTAGGTAAGCGATGCACACACAACTGGCCATCCACGTGATGTAAAAGAAAATATGATTCATCAGATCAGGCCTCCTTCTTCCATTGCTCCGTGGTCCAGTTCCAATGGTTGGCGCTTTCGGCGGTGGACAGTAGGGCTGGGTAAAAATATCGATTCATCAATGCATTGCAATTATTTGTTTCTCAATTCAATATCGATTCATCAAATCCTATGAATCGATTCAGCCCAACGGCCAGTGGCGGCGCTGTGGGCAACACTCTAGTGAGAGCGTTCAGCGTTGTATAAGACGCTGTTTTCATCAGAGAATGTTTAAATACCATAGACATCATGATGCCGATCAGAGCGCGCGCTGACACGGAGAAAAGCCTTGTTTAAACTCGACGCGTCCGTTTCTTTTAGTGTCTATAATCCGCACGAGCGCGAAGGTGCGCGCGGCAAAAATGACGCGTTGGTTGCGCAAGACCTCATTTCGCTTGGCTGTGTGCAAGGCTTTTTTTTTGTAACAGCGCGCGCGGCACCGCATCCGAGGATGAACGACTTCAAGCCCAATATCTGCCCGCGCATGTACAATTGCAGTTCATTGACATTTTTTTTGTTAATGTTTTGTTTACTGTGTGTGATTCATTTAATGGAAAGCGCATTCACTTCTAGTTGTCTTGGTGTTAATTTTAAATAAACATAGAGCAATAGCTAATCAGTGTCTGCTCGTTTATTCAAACTAAGTTGTCCTATAACAGACGAACGTCGCAACGATCAAAAAACCTCCTTGTGCACTAGTTTGATAACAAATGCTTTATTTATATTTAGTTAACATATTATATATTGTACTAAAATGTTACGTGTTATATGATGGAAATGCCTGTATCCTATAGGCACAGTAAATAAGCCTAAGGTTCTCTGATCAGCTGTTCAGTGTTATTTATTGTGTTGACTTTGTAATGTTATAATATCTATGGTTGCACTTTGTTTTATGAGTATGCACATTTTGTGCTTCTGTTTACATTTATTTTATAACTTGAATGTATAGGTCAGGATGAAAGAAATATACTTTCTACTACTTACAGTTACATGCACTTTATAGGTGTTAATAAAGCACCTGTTTATTACAGTTGTGGTTTGTATTCAACACATGTACAATATTGTACAGTTTGTTCTACTAAATAAACCATGACAGGAAATATGCTGGGGTCAATAATTTGTACTTAAACATTGGTAATACTGCACACATTATTTAAAAATATACCCAGGTACTTAATTACTTGTGTATTTACTTATTATTGAATCGATATCGAAGCTAATAAATCAATATCGAATCGAATCGAAATCGAATCGAATCGAAGCCTCAAGAATCGAAATCGAATCGAATTGTGAAATTCCTAACAATACCCAGCCCTAGTGGACAGGGGTCAGCATGGGCACACTGACATACGCAACAAACTGCGATGCACTGTGTATTCTGACACCTTTCTATCAGAACCAGCATTAACTTCTTGAGCAATTTGAGCTACAGTAACTTGTGTGTTGGATCGGACCTCACGGGCTAGCCTTCGCTCCCCATGTGCATCAATGAGCCTTGGCCACCCATAACCCTGTCGCCAGTTCACCACTGTTCCTTCCTTGTACCACTTTTGATATATACTGACCACTGTAGACTTGTCTACAGTTTTGGAGATGCTCTGACTCAGTCGTCAAGCAATCACAATTTGGCCCTTATCAAACTCGCTCAAATCCTTACGCTTGCCCATTTTTCCTGCTTCTAACACATCAACTTTGAGGACAAAATGTTCACTTGCTGCCTTATATATGCCACCCACTAACAGGTCGTAATGAAGAGATAATCAGTGTTATTCACTTCACCTGTCAGTGGTCATAATGTCATGCCTTATCGGTGTATATTTTCATAATTAGGGATGGGCACTAGAACTCAAGTACTCAAAAGGGACAGGGACAATCAATCGTGAAAATGATCATGTGACTGGTTCTGGTATTATGGGCGGTACCTTGAGGTCTGATTAGTTAGCGTTGGGACAGCATGCCATCCAAAACGAAGAACAATTATTAGAAAATACAGTTAAATGCAACAGCAAACTTTCATATACATGACATTATAATGAGAACACTATTGTAACACTAGTGTTGTGAATTATTTGTGCTTTAGCGCATGTTACAGAAAAAGCACAGTCAGGAGTTATGCAGGGTTATGTAATTTTGTGAATAAATATAAAAGCTGTACTGTGTTATCTCATATGCATTTGTTTGGGTTTATGAACACACTAGGAAAGTGTTTCGGTTTATCGGTGTTCATTTATTGTTCAGCTTCAGCTCACACAACTCAAACCGCTTAGGGATGTAGGCATATTCGGATGCAACCAGATTTTATATGTCTGTGATAATGCACCAATATTCTAAAGAATTTTTTGCAATTCAAATTAATAGACAATATAAAATATAATCTAAAATTAAAATATTCAGAATGTTGCTTAATTTGATATCAACAGCAAATAATATTTTGGGTATATTTGAGGTTTTTTAAGGTGATGTACTTACATGTTACTACATGTACTTACTATAGTAATAACTGTAAATTATGCATAATTACAAGTAACTAAACCAAACCTTAACAGCAACTCTATAGTAAGTACATGTAGATAATTAATATTACTCAGTACGTATTTGAATAAGTACAATGTAACTACGTCACCTTAAAAAAAACTGTAACCATATTTTATATTGGCAAAAATATATTGTTAAAATTATTTCATGGCACTTCCACCTTCCACACACACTTCAAATCCAAATCAAGTCTGCTAATCAATCAAGTCACTTTCCATGCTTTAGCAATTTTCCTTCACCAATGCTTAAGTTTGGGAAAACACCAAAATATCACTTACACTTTTCTGTCATTCAGCAACATGCCGTTCATTTTCTCAATGGCTCTTTCAGCAGCCTCCTGGGTCTCAAAGTGCACAAAGCCGTAGCCCTTTGAGCCATTCTCATCACAAACCACCTTAAGAAAGATATCAGGCATAAAATCATGCACCCACTGACCAACAGAAGCATAAGGAATGCACAACATTCACGTAACCAAATCACTGCAAAGCTACTTTCAAGAGCATGTATGTGCCTTACCTTGCATGAAAGGATGTTGCCAAACGCAGAGAAGGTGTCATAAAGGGCTTTGTTATCAATAGACTTATCCAAGTTTTTAATAAAGATGTTTCCAACGCCGCTTTTCCTCAGAGAGGGGTCACGCTGAGACCACATGATGCGGACAGGTCTACCCTTGATGACGTCAAAGTTCATTGTGTCTAAAGCCCGTTCAGCTGGAAGCGAAAACAATTATTAATCCACCAAATCAAAATTAATTTCTTCTCCTGCACTCAGCCAGAAATCTCCACTTCAGTAGCATTTAGTGATGGGTCCATCATGAATCTTTAATATGACTCGGGAATAACAAGTTGTCTCAGAGAGAGATTTGTTCAATTAGCGATGACCACGGATGCGCAAAATCCTATAGGCTCTGTACAGGAAACCTCTCGAATCTTCGGGTTCAAGTCGTTAGTTCATCATGTGATAGCCCCATTGGCTAAGGCAATGCAGTCTGTCCCGGAAACAGAAATGATTAGTTCACCTATTGAGTCTTTGGGTATGAGTCGTTCGTTAATCATGTGACAGCCAAAATTTCTGTTTGGGGTGCAGACTGCATAGCTTCATTTTCATATGATGTAATCTCTGATGTCCTCAGAATGTGTCTGTGAGGTTTCAGCTCAAAATACCACCCAGATTTTTTACTTTAGCTTGTCAAGGTTGCCCCTTCTTGGGTGTGAGAGTAAACAAAGGTTTTTGTGTGTCCCTTTAAATGCAAATGAGCTTCTGCCCCCCCCCGCCTCCGTTCAGACGACGGCGATCATTTACACGAGCTTCGGATACTGGAACATCAAAACAGCCGAAATTCTCTCAGGCAAAATGACAATAATACCCAGTAGCGGAGTGCAGCCTTACATGTTTGAACCGGAGTCTGACACTGATGGAGAGACTCAGGAAGAGGCAGCAACGTTTAGATTGTACATGGACGTTTTTGAATGGTTAGTGGATACATTTATGTAACTTAGTTGTTGTGGAGTTACTTTTATTCATCTCATCGACTAGCCTGTACCGTCATGTTAATCTATAAACTGCTGTATAGGTGCTCGTGTGTGAATTGTATTAGGATGCCCACAGAGACAGAAAATATATGCTGCATGAAGATAGAGCAGGTATGGTTTATTTTACGGTTATAATGTAGGACTGCTGCTTCTCACTCAGGGCGGGATCTAGTGCAGATCGCCACCAGTAGTGGGCGGGGCTTCCCTCCTAGGAGTAGGGGCAAATTTGAAAAGGCTAGTTCTGAGAGAGTGATAATGATTTATGATGATTATAAAAAAAAGTATTGGGAGGATTTTTACCATTATAGGCTGTTTCTTTACACACACTTGGGACACACATCACACAATTAACATGTAACATTTTAATCATATTCAGTAACACTTTATTTTAAAGTGTCCTTGTTATATATTACATGTACTTACCATAGTAATAATAGTAAATTATGCATAATTACATGCAACTAACCCTCAACCAAATCCTAATCCTACACTAACCCTATAGTACTTGTTAATTAGCCTATTATTACTCAGTACTTAAATGTATAATTACACTGTAACAATGACACCTTAACAGAAAGTGTAACCTTATATTCTGCTGAAATTTTGCTGAACAAGATTCAAAGATCCGAGTCAGTAAAATGATCCGAACTTCTCATCACTAGTAGGATTTACATTCAGCAAACTTTCCCGTTTTATTCCATTTATATTCTGAAAGTTTTTACAGAGGGGTGTTTTCATAATTTGCCTGACTTGTATGACATTTCATTAATAAGACATGTTTTTATTTTATTTTTTATTCTGATTTATGGGGTGATACAAATAGATATCCAAAATCCCTTCAGTAAAAAACCTCACACTCCAACAGCAACGAAATGAAAAATGCTGAACCTGGCTTTATCCAATATTCTGATTCCTGTACTGGAAATGTGAACGTGAAATAAAATCGTCACAATGTACTTTAGATCAATCAACTGGGGAATTATATGGTCATACCTACTAGTTAATTTTCACCTGTGGTGTCTTTTGCCTTAGATTTACATTAGTTATCGAAATTGACTGAAAACGAGGACATAATTTTGTCTCAAATAAAACTTCAATTTTAAAACTGTAAAAATAAATAAATAAATTTTCAATCTTAATAACTAGACTAATTAGGCCTAGAATAAAAGTGAAAAATACATTGCTTAGTTAGTGCCTACATTTTGAAGTTTTGAATTTTTCCTGATAACCACATTAAATGTTGTACTTTTGAACAAACAGGCATAATCTTCGATACATAAAGTTTGATACACTTTCCTGACAATCAGATAATGGGATTTTATCTCTGCTGCACACTCTGCCATACCCACGCCCTAAATATGACAATCATGCAAGTCACTGCTGTCAAGCAACATCACGCGGTGATCCCTCACGCATGCATCCCTCATCTTAAACCCTTTATAATCAACCGACAACACATAGATTCATAAAATATGGTGCTGCATATGGTCACTACTAACAAGATTCTCAATGAATATGCATTATATTGATGAATCTCTGCATTTATTTTTCAATGTGTCATTAGCGTAAAAGGCATATTTTACACAGTTACGCCACACTCACCGTCTGCAGGCTGCTGGAAGTTGACATAGGCATAGCCGAGCGACCTGCGGGTGATCATGTCCCTGCACACGCGGATGGAGAGGATGGCACCGGCGGGGCTAAACTTCTCGTAGAGCATGGCTTCAGTCACGTCCTGGTGCAGGTCCCCAACATACAGCGAGGCCATGGGGTAACTAGGAGCGCTGGGGTTCATTTTCTCTTCGGTCGCAGTTGTGAACTTGCAGAAATTTACGTGTTTCGCGGCACCAGCGCGTGAGATAAACTACGTCAGAATACAGTTAGCTGTCAAGCTATTCTAAACACGCCAATTTTTACAATTTAAAACCGTCGACTAAAAGATTATTTCTGGAACGATTTAAGCGTTTGGTGCTTCGTTTAGAATGAAAAATAATAAGGGCAACAAAAATGTTTAAACGCGAAAAAATCCAATGCAACGAATCAAGCAAACCGCTAGGCCGAGCTCACAGACTGTCGTTATTTTTCAGGATTGTTGCGATGTTTCAAGGCCTCCAGCTTCCACTTCACCAATTTTATTTATTTAAAAAAAAAAAAAAAAAGGAGGATTTTTTGGGGTTTTTAAAAGTTTTTAATTTTTTTTGTATTTTTTTTATTTTTTATATAATGTGTGCCGAGGCAAGCTCCGGAGCACACACGCACTCACACAGCACTGACAGCCGGGGGTTTCGGGAGGGATGGGACGGACTGAGCCGTCACATATATACCCGCGGGTACGTCATCCACCGTGCACGCGCATGAGAAAAAAGCAACAGTCGCTCACCGGTTTGGAGGATGATTGGATAAAAAATGTCAGAGCCCGTAGCTTTATGAACGAACGACCACTGTCTATGTGAACGACGAATAGTTGACTTTTGTGACAATGACGATGTGTTAAAGGGGAAAAAATGATTGAATTTTATTTTTTACAGTTTATTAATTTAGTTAATTTAATGTAGAATTTGAAAATGGCTTTGTTAAATATTTATAGTTTATTTATATATTACAAATATTTATTTAGATCTTAAATTGTGTTAATACGGTTAATATTATCCATTAACGACCAAAGGACGCATTGAGGTTTTTGTAGTTTTTTTTTCTAAGTTATAAAATTTTCCCCCACAGTGTTTCATTGTCACATTGTCACATTTGCCTCCGTTGTCTTGTAAAGACTAATTCCATAGCTAACATTTTATGTATCCTAAATATACACAATAAAATAACATCTCCATGCTATTTGCATCGTTTGACAAACTTATTGGTTGACCGGAAATGAAACAATTAAAATTACACTGTTTTCTCCATGGTAAACAAGTACTGTAACTGAAAATACTATACTGTGACATATACAGTCTGTTTACTTGTTTAGTATCAGTTCATGAGTGAGTTCTACTTAGTAACAGGATTGATGAACAGCCTGTAGATGACTGTGCTGAAGATCACCAATAGAGGGAGTAACAGACCTTGAAGAACTGACAGTGCAGATATCCGCAGTGCTGAGCTGCACTGCTTTGATCTGATCTGGATTTTCTACTGAGACGTTCTGTGGTTTTAATTATTACAATACATGAACAAATGTCTATGCTGGATGTTCGTAGTAAAGTTGTGTCTGTCTGACTGGCTGTTTATCAAGTGAGTGAGTGAGTGTCCGCGTAAGCCACAAATGCAGATTGCAAATTTTAATTATACATTTAATAATTTCCTGAAACAATGTTGTTTTTTTATATCCTTCCATGTTGTCCTAACTGAACCTGAATTGTGTTCTTTGTCCTTTTTGTAAATGCTGATAAAAACGACTTTCACATTACAAAGGCTCTGGTGGTGCTCATATCAAAGTTTCCTTCTGAAGTGCTGAAGTGTTTAATAATCCACATGCATTGTCTCGCTTGACAGTGTGCTTTGTCATTACTCAGAGAAGTTTCTGTCTCCCATCCCTTCCTGCTGATTACTCATTCTCTTTCCACATAAGTACTGTTGTTCAGTGCAGTGTCCATCTCCATGGCAACACGGGCCCATCCCACAGCCGTAGCCCGAGGCTCTTCAGTCTTCACTGACACCCAAACTGAGAGGAACAGTGCCTTTTTAAGCAGCTGTCCAGACATACAGGGACACACGAGTTCATTTCATTGGATGGACAAGCTGATACATGTTAAAATTCACTGATTTTCTATATTTATATTATATTATCCACCAATCTGTCTTCTGCAGGGTCACTGGAGCATATCCCAGCATGTCTGGCCACAGGCGGGGGACACCCTGGGCAAATGACCAGTCCATCACAGGGCTCTCAATCTCACACACTCGTTGACACCTACTGATAATTGACCTATGCTGCAGGTTTTTGGACTGTGGTGAAAACTGGAGCACCCAGAGATTTATATCATATACACCTGCAAAACCAGTGTTCCCTCACATTTTGCTCAGTAAATTATTATTTTGACTACTGGATCAGAATTTTTTTAATGATTTATTCCAGTTTCAAAGAGCAATTTCTAGCCACCAACATTTGCATTCCCTAGATTTTATTAAACTAAGTTTTCAAGATGTTGGCAAAGTGTATAATATAACGCAACATTTAATAAATAAATAAAACCTGGAAATATGGAATTTTATAAATTGTAATTTCCAATTAATAAAACTTCCTGATATTTCCAGTTTTTCTATAATATTAATTATATTACGTTATATTAAACACCCTGCCAAAAACACCACACAGTTTCCTAGTCCCTGAAATTCACTAATGTTCATGACTTGTAAAGATTTTATTAATCTAAATACATTTACAAAGACTTACAATTTAGAACTGGCCATATCGGTCCAGGTTTTCCACAGGCAGGATGTCATTGAAAGTAATCACTGTGTGTGTGCTCAGCACTGTAGAGGCATCATGACATGAACAACAGATCAACATGTGCTCATGACTAGAGCACACTGGTGAGATCAGGTCATGGAAGTTAGTCAGCATTTGCCAGAGTCACCTGTCCTGAAAGTCACCTCTCCACTGAATCTGGTGCAGGACTCGAAGGCCTTCACAAACTCATATGACTGCAGCTTCCACAGAGATTACGTGACCCATTTCCTTCTCTGAATGTAAATCAGGTCTTAGAAGACATTAGACAACCACTTGACCACTAACACCACTCAAAGCCAAAGAATAGGTTTTCTATTAAAGCAGCATCTAAAAGTTAAAATAACTATTTTACTGACCGTCATGTTGTTCCAAACTTACTGTCTTCTGTGGAGTTAATCCAACTTGTGCACTTCAAGTCTTCTGAATGTTTTCTTGACATGATCTGCAGTAGCTTTGACACCCCCCCCCCCCCCCCCCCTTTCCCATTCCTTTTTGATGTGTGAGAAAAAAACAAGACAGCAGATTCTGCCTAAAATCTCCTTTTATGTTCCAGGAAAGGTGTGGAACAACATGAGGTAGAGTACATTAACAGATTTTCAATTTTGGTTAAGTATCCCCGCCTCCCACCTTTTTTGTTTTACTTGATAATTCTTTTAATCGTATTTGTGAATATTTCAAGTCCAGAAATAGGATCTTTTGAAAACAGCCAGTCAAAACGCCAACTGACGCAAGGCAAAAAGAACAAGAGATCATGTGGTTTGTTTTATCTGTTTTAATTCCACTAACATGAAATCCAGATCCCTCCGCCCACCCTCCATAACAAATAACAATAATGCTGAGTGTTCTGTATGAAAATTCAAAGACAGCTTCTAGGCAGCCCAATCAGCCAACTCCAGTCACCCTGATTAACTAAAGCCACATGCATTTTAGGCAAGTATCAAAAGAGTAAACAAAACAAACTAAAAACAGATTTAGTAAGTAGTAGTACAAATAAAACAAAACCGAAAATCCTAATAGAAAACAGTATTAATCAGATAAGCACATGAAAAGCGTTACATCGGTAACAAGACTTTTATATCAAAGTTACAGTATAAGCCATGTGTCAAGTCTTTTTGATCTTAGGTCTGGTTGACAGAGATTGTATGCGTTATTCACCAATGAGAAATCAAACACTTGACAACTGAAGTAGAATGTCTTGCACAAGCCCAATCTGACACAAGTATTCGTTCATACTGACTTTTGGTTTATCTCCCACGATTCTTTAGGAAAATGAAGAATTCAGTCTAAGCCACAAGAAACCCATCACTAATCGCTCCCCTAGCAAACTCACAAACGGTTTCATACTCTCTCTTTCTCTCACATATGCGCCTACAACAAAGTTGATGTTGGCTTCATGGTGACTCGCATCAGTGATGCAGAAGCATCCCAGTGAGCATTTTTACATGAACACACATCAAGCCAACAAACTAGATTGCATTCTCCAATCCACAATTAACACATTTTAAAGACAAACAACTGCTGTTTGCCCCACCCCCCTCCCTCAAACAAACAAACAAACACACATACACAAACACAGTCTTTCCTTCCCACTCTCAAATCCAAACACACACACAAATGACGGGCTGGTGAGTATGAAGCTGGAACTGTAAAAGCGTCAGCGTTGTCTCTCGCTGTGCTGACTGAAAAGGTTCTTTGTAGAGTTGGCTTTAGTTTTCCCGGCCCTCCTCTGTGTCCTCACCGTCGGCCTGATTATCAGAGGTCCACAGCTGAAAATCAAAGAGGACACATTCATCCACTTACATTTCGGTATATTTCTGACATCTTAAACACAAACATTTAAAAGGGAAGAAAGGAGCTTGATGCATAATAATTTAATAAAAACTTTAATAATAACTTAAAAAGTGCAGGGAGCACCCAGCAGCATTCTGTAAACATTTTGTAAAACTTAAAGACTTTATTTTAATGGTTAAATTCAATTTTAGTGATCAAAAAGCATTAGAAGCCTATGGAGAAGTGATCCAGCTCTCAGATTTAATCAAAAATATTTTAATTTGTGTTCCGAAGATGAACGAAAGTCTTACAGGGTTGGAACGACATGAGGGTGAGTAATTACTGACAGAATTTTCATTTTTGGGTGAATATCCCTTTAATATCACAAAACAAGAACTCACTGTCAGATTGTCCCTAAGTAGCTGCATGATGAGTGTGCTGTCTTTATACGAATCTTCAGTTAACTGGTCCAGCTCAGCAATGGCATCATCGAAAGCCTACGTAAAAACAGATACATGGATAAATAAACAATACTAAGCATTAATTCAACACAAAAGCTCAAGGGGCATTATTCTGTGTATGAGCGTTGAGTTTCATGAGCATCCATTCTAACCTTCTTGGCCAGTTCACAGGCCTGCTCTGGAGAGTTCAGGATCTCATAATAAAAGACTGAAAAATTGAGAGCCAGGCCCAGGCGGATGGGATGAGTGGGCTGCATGTTGTCTTTGCTGATGTCAAAAGCGGCCTGGTACCCTTCCTGAGACTTCTGGATGATATCTGTAAACAAACAAAAATTATTTATGCAAGAATCATTTCATACTTTCCTACAAAACAGAACAAATTAAAGCCAACAATATACACTACCATTTAAAAGTTTGGAGTTTGGTTTAAAAAAATAAAAGAAAATTGTGTTTATTCAGCAAGGTCAAAAACAGAAATCTATTGTTATATTATAAATGTCTTTACTATTTCAAATAAATGCTGTTCTTTTAAACTTTCTATTCAAAGAATCCTAAAAAAAAAGATAGTTTTAACAAAAATATTGAGCAGTCTGACAATTTTCAGCATTGATAATAAGAAATGTTTCTTGAACAGCAAATTAGAATGATTTCTGAAGGATCATGTGACACCGAAGACAGGAGTAATAATGCTGAAAATTCAGTTGACATCACAGGAATGCATTATATATATATTTTAAAATATATTAAAACAGAAAAGTCATTTTAAATTGTAATATTTCACGTTATCAAATAAATACATCCTTGGTGATCATAAGAGTAGTGCATGTCAATTATTTACAATTTATTCTTAAGGATTTGCTGAAGCGGATTTAAATGTGCTTTTTATTTAGCCAGTGTCCTAAAGACAGTTTCATGCCTTTTCCTTGCCTTGTGTCTGAGACCATTAAGACAGACGTTTTAACATTTTGTTCATATAGTCAATATGGTTCGCTTGCGGTTGCCTGTATTGATCTGTGCTCAGAGAGAAATACATAAATATTTGAAGATAGGCAGCTCTGTAAAAGTGTTTCACGCACCGTGCCTGATGAGCAGTAGTAATTGTTAATTTGAAGAGCTTTAGGAGACCGTGACCAAGCGGTGCATATATTAAACCCACCCGCAGGAGGTTCTGCCTACTGCCGACACCCAGCTGGACAACACGCATAAGCCAGATGCTGTTGCCATGACGATGATCATGCAGCCCATCATACTGACAGTAGTAGGTCAGTGGATGCTTAAGCTCAAATAGACCAGCGATATTCTTTCCTCTCTCGTAAGAATCTATAAAAAACCTGCAGCTCAACTGTAATACTATATAAACATAGACTGATCTAGGATCTGCTGCACAGTCTGGACCTGTCGTTTCCACAGATGGCAGCTTCAGTCAGATCATTCACTCCTGTGCTGCCATAGAAACACACCAGGCTCTTAAAAATTCATCAAACCCTGCAGGGAGAAGCAGCAGCCCTAATAACCTCGTGCATCTATCGGAAAGAGTGAATTATTACTTTCACAGACATACTCAGCCAAAGACCACATGTGAAGGGAAATCACTCAATAGCCTCATTAATGAAATGAAAGGTGGAGCAGGATTGTGTTGCAGTGTTTCCTGCAACAGTACTGAGGTAATGTACTGCAGCGCTCCTGAATCTGCAGCTGCAGTAACAATAAACATTTGCACGGTCCTTGCTGGATGCACACAAAAATCTGCAACTTGCTGGCCAATTCACAACCAAATCACTAGATAGGGCTAGCTTTTATAAAGCAGAGATATTAGCTACAGCGAGGATAGGCACATGAGGCAAAAACCGTCACACTGGACGTTCTCAAATTAATCTGCAAGCAGCTTGTGTCTCAAGAGCTTTATGAACTAGGACACAAGACCTTCAGATCTAAACCTCCATCCTTCATTTCCAAATATATAATTAATTAAAGCTGCAAGCAGCATTGAAAGGGCCCTCGCACCCGTGCCATCGCCACCTGGTGGCTTTAGGAAGACAGACCACGGTGGGCAATGTGCATTTAAGTAGATAAATATAGTGGGAGTATGTCAAAGTCAGTTACAAAAATGTCCTTTATTATGGGTATAATAGCATGCTATTAAACATGTCACTTCCTGTTGCCAGCAGGTGACGCTATGACTGTAACTGAATATGAGCATGCACATGTGTTCAGGACAGAACTCTTATCAAACATGTGAAGTTTGGGGCAGATTGAACTTTGCCTTCTTAAGTAAAAACAACTTCCTGTTTCATAGCATTAGCATGCTTTAGCACTTAGCTAAGAATTGCTAGCATGTTTAACATGTTTATAACTCAATGGCATATTTACTATGTTGCCAGTACTGCATCACACTGTTAAACATGTCACTTCCTGTTGCCAGTAGGTGGCGCTATTACTATAACTGAATATTGTCATGTAGATGTGTTCAGGGCAGGACTCTTATCAAATGTGTGAAGTTTGGGGCAGATTGGACATTGCCTTCTTAAGTAACAACAACTTCCTGTTTCATTTCATTAGCATGCTTTAGCACTTAGCTAAGAATTGCTAGCATGTTTAACATGTTTATAACATGTTTATAACTCAATGGCATATTTACTATGTTGCCAGTACTGCATCACACTGTTAAACATGCCACTTCCTGTTGCCAGTAGGTGGCGCTATTACTATAGCTGAAAATTGTAATGTAGATGTGTTCAGGGCAGGACTCTTATCAAATGTGTGAAGTTTGGGGCAGATTGGACATTGCCTTCTTAAGTAACAACAACTTCCTGTTTCATTTCATTAGCATGCTTTAGCACTTAGCTAAGAATTGCTAGCATGTTTTAACATGTTTATAACATGTTTATAACTCAATGGCATATTTACTATGTTGCCAGTACTGCATCACACTGTTAAACATGTCACTTCCTGTTGCCAGTAGGTGGCGCTATTACTATAGCTGAAAATTGTAATGTAGATGTGTTCAGGGCAGGACTCTTATCAAATGTGTGAAGTTTGGGGCAGATTGGACATTGTCTTCTTAAGTAACAACAACTTCCTGTTTCATTTCATTAACATGCTTTAGCACTTAGCTAAGAATTGCTAGCATGTTTTAACATGTTTATAACATGTTTATAACTCAATGGCATATTTACTATGTTGCCAGTACTGCATCACACTGTTAAACATGTCACTTCCTGTTGCCAGTAGGTGGCGCTATTACTATAGCTGAAAATTGTAATGTAGATGTGTTCAGGGCAGGACTCTTATCAAATGTGTGAAGTTTGGGGCAGTTTGGACATTGTCTTCTTAAGTAACAACAACTTCCTGTTTCATTTCATTAGCATGCTTTAGCACTTAGCTAAGAATTACTAGCATGTTTTAACATGTTTATAACATGTTTATAATTCAATGGCATATTTAATATGTTGCTAGTACTGCATCACAGTGTTAAACATGTCACTTCCTGTTCCCAGTAGGTGGCGCTATTACTATAACTGAATATTCTCATGTAGATGTGTTCAGGGCAGGACTCTTATCAAATGTGTGAAGTTTCGGGGTTTCGGGGTTCGAAGTTACAGCAAATTACTATTTAATTGCAGTAATAGCATGCTTTAGCACTTAGCTAAGTGTTTGCTAGCATGTTTTAGCATGTTTCAAGTATGTTGATAGCATGTTTAGCACTTGCTGGCACTTTTTTATATGTTATTAGGAGTCCACAAAAGTGTTAAACATGTCACTTCCTGTTGCCAGCAGGTGGCGCTATGACTGTAACTGAATATGAGCATGGACATGTGTTCAGGACAGAACTCTTATCAAATGTGTGAAGTTTGGGGCAGATTGGACATTCCATACCTGAGTTACAGCAAATTCCTATTGAATTGCAGTAATAGCATGCTTTAGCACTTAGCTAAGTGCTTGCTAGCATGTTTTAGCATGTTTCAAGTATGTTGTTAGCATGTTTAACACTTGCTGGCACTTTTTTATATGTTATCAGGAGTCCACAACAGTGTTAAACATGTCACTTCCTGTTGCCAGCAGGTGGCGCTATGACTGTAACTGAATATCAGCATGCACATGTGTTCAGGACAGAACTCTTATCAAACATGTGAAGTTTGGGGCAGATTGGACATTGTTTGCCTGAGTTACAGCAACTTCCTGTTTCATGGCGAAACATCAAAATTTGTCAGGCCGCCGAGGACACGCCCTTCGACGAAAACTCAAGATCTTCGCAATTTAACGTCGCAAAGGCCTTAAGATTACACTCACCAAATTTGAAGATGATCAGATTAAAACTGTAGGAGGAGTTCGTTAAAGTACGAGGCCTGAAAATGGCAAAAACTGCACAAAAATCTGAGAGGAAGTTCAAAATGGCTGACTTCCTGTTGTGTTTAGGGCTATGCTCCAAGAGACTTTTTTGTAGGTATTGGGCCATTACATGTATGTACCGAATTTCGTACACGTACGTGAAACGTAACGCGAGGCGCACTCCGTTGAACCTTTATAGGTGGCGCTATCGAGCCATTTTGGCCCGCCCAATTTTGAAACGCATATCAGATGTAAATTTTCGCCAGTTCTGACGCGTGTGCAAATTTTCGTGAGTTTTCGTGCATGTTTAGGCCCTCAAAAATGCGATTCATTGCGGAGAAGAAGAAGAATAATAATAATAATAATAATAAACAGAGCAATTCCAAGAGGGTCCTCACACCATCGGTGCTCGGGCCCTAATGAAAACTCTGAGTCTGTGGCTACTTAATGTGATTCTAACTCTATTAAGAGTGTTACCTGACTGACCCCTTGAGTTCAAAAGCATCAAACACCATCAGGTAGTGGTTTTAAAGAAACCTCACACTCTCTTCCAAACTGTTGCTAAGCTAACAGCTCACTATTCTAATAAGCACAAAAATGCACATATATTTGGATAAAGAGCATTTTTAATAAGATGGGGATATTTTCAATCAATTCTTTAAAGTATCTAATAAGGTATTATGATGCTATTTTAAAAAGTTCATTACTTTGATTATTGGGTGTAACAGAATAGGTTAACAAGCTTTAATGTTCAAAGCACATCCTTTTTCACATACTGTACATTATTGGAGCTCCTATATTCCCAGTTTCTGAAACGTGCAGATTTCTACAAAGCCCCTCCTCTGATTGGCCAGGTGACCTAGCGCGTTGTCATTGGCCAAACACCTCAAGCGTGTTGGAAATGTAACGCCGCTTACCATAATCGCGAGCTTCAGCTTCCAAGGCTTCTGATTAGGGGTGCAACGGATCGTAGTTGATCCGTACGAACCAGGCCCCAAGGTACGGAACATGTGATTAGCAGATTAATTGCATTTAACAATTACATAGTGAAAGTTTATTATTTGCATGTGTTTTTTAGTCTTGCCAATTTAAAACACTTGAGCGTTTGTAAACCATTCAAATGCAAGAGGCAAAAGAGATCTTGATTCACATTAAATTTCTCTACCTGAATACTAATAATAGACCTAACTATTTGTAAATTTTCTATTCTATTGTCTGGTCATTTTTCTTTAATAATGTTTGAACTTTATACGTTTTCGTTTTTGCTGTGGTATCAAAGCATTTAAAGTGTTCTTTAAGTGATAAATGGGAAGCAAAGTTACATTTGTTTTTCCCAAACTTTGTGGGAGACTATGAGCTTTGTAAATCGTAAACAAACAGATAGGCTATATTACACACTAAAGGAAAAGAAAAACAGTAAAAAGCATCATTTGACCCCTTTAAAGTAATGCATTCTTAGATTGTCTTCATGAGACCGTTCATGAGATGCTGCAATAGATGTTAGCTAAAACAAGGTATTGGGTATAAGCAGCATCCTTTTGCTGCATAGTGTTTGGAGCTGCCTTCGTGTTGGCGTGCCTATGATTTCTTTAGGTAGGCAGCTGGAGAGTTTGGAACAAAGCCAGTATATTAGCTCAAGGACAAACAAAGGAGTAAAACAAAATATTAAATTCACTACAAGAGTTATATTGGCAGTTATGTAAGACTCTTCATGGGGACACTATAGGTCTGTTCCAAAATGGGCTGTCAATATGGACAGCATTTTAAGGCATCATTGGCTTAAAAAAACCCTTTAACATTAGGGCTTGGTAAAAAATAAATTAAAAAAATCTCGATTTGAATTGATTCTTATTTTTAGGAACCAATATAGATTCTTAAATCCCAATAATTTATGTTTTAGTCTATGCTGTTTTCAGTTGATAAATGAACAGAACATAAGTACCGTGCTTCCCATCCCCCCCCCCAAAAAAAAAACAATTATCAATAATAAAAAATTTGAAAAAGGCTTTGTGCTTTTTTAATTTTGATATGAAAAGACTAGGGATGTAACGATTCACTCAACTCACGATGCGATACGATTCACGATACTGGTTTCGCGATACGATTTTCTCACGATTTTTTTAACAAGTGATTAAGAAATTATAAATAAAAAAAGTGTCCCTTTTATTATTTCTCAGACAAAATGCTCCACATTTCTTTTTAATTTTAAAATATATTTGTCAAATAGAAAAACTACATTGAAATAAAAAAAAAATCCCTTCAAGGTTGTTTCAACTCAGTCTTTCTGTCTGTCTGGTCAAGAGGATGGGCACTGGTACCTTCGCACACTAAGTAAAAGACAATGTACAATTAGTACCACATTTAGAGAGGTTTTAATTTCGTTATAATTTGTATCATTATTACACTAGCAAGAGTAAAAAAAAAAAAAACACACATTTAGAAAAATATGCCATAACCATCAATAAATTATATATATATAAAAAATATATATATCCATGTACACATTTAGAGAAAGAGATAGTAAAATAAATACAACACCTAGTTGCCACGGAAACACTGATACACCTTGTGATCTCCGTGGCTCTCGCACTTGTCGTATTGATGCCTTTTACATGAAAACGGAGGTGACTTGTGCTTCTCACGGTGGTGATTATTATTAGTCTACGGAAAGTCAAAATGCCGCCACACCTCCGATTTGAATGAGTCAACGTCAACATCTACGCTTGCCTTCGCCATGTGTTTGACGGCGCGTGCACACCAGTCTATGGCACACACTGGCGCAGCACGAGCGGAGCAAACCGAGCGTTTTTTCAGTTCATTCCTATGGAGGTTGAGATTGGCTCACACAAGCTCAAGTTTCATGAATGAAGTGAAAACACTCGCTAGCTTTGCGCCAGTGTGTGCTTGCTGCTATTGTGCCTGTAAAGAGAGGTTCACAAGCTAGTACAGTAAACGGCCCTGCTGTTTAAAACGTGTATCGCGATTCGTTTAACATTTCAACCGACTTGAATCGTCACACATTTGTATCGATTTTCAACCGGTTGCGAGTGAATCGTTACATACCTAGAAAAGACTGTTCAAATTCTGTCCATTTCATTATGAAAATCAAACCATAAATACAGTTTTGGTACCCTTTAATGTGGCGTGACAGATCGCTGTTGCCATCTCAGATCAAGCGAATCGCTTGTGAACTGATGATCTCTTCCGCTTTACTACTAGTTACAGCACGAAATAAACATGAATCCACAAAAAATACCGTACAACTAACCGATATCTGTATCCTCGTGTAATTACCCACTCAGTGTTTCAACCACAGGAAGACATCAATAAACTTGTAAACAATATCTCAATGTTACACTTACTTCAGAAAAGTCCTTCAGTGACCATAAACGCATTAGTCAGCTAGAAAAGTGAACTGTAGAGGAGCATTTAGATTTTTCTAAATATATGCACCATATTACATATTCATTACATATATTTTTTTACTATTCTTTAATATTTAATGCATGTTTGAATAAATCATTTATATGTTTATATTTAAAATAAATAAATAAAATGGAGTAGAAACATAATTATGTAATTATAAAGTTAGCATTATAACACTATTATAAAAGCTTTCTTTTGTGTATTTAATCAGTTAATTTTAAACGTCAATATTATAGTAATATAGTCCCAACTGACTCCCTGTATAGTTTACAGAATTGAGATTTTTTTTGCTCCTTGAGAAAATCTGCCATGTACTGTCCCAGATATATTTCCAAATTAATCGATATTTAATCAAATCAAAAACTTGAAAAACTATGCCATTTTCTAAGATATCTAATTTATCCAAATTCTAAAGACATATGGATTTATAAACTGTTAAATAAAATGAGTTGACCAAAAGTAAACTCTAAACATATTTCATTCAGTACTAAAAAGTATTGAGTATATTATGCAACCCTGGTGTGTGCTATGTATTTCTTGTTGCATTGTGTTTGCTTAATTTTGTATAACTTCTGAGTATTGTAAGTGTGGCTTACATTCTGAGACATAAACCATTTCTGTTTTAAAAGATTTTGTGCAACATTCCCTCAATAATCAGCCATTCAGGGTGTGGAAGCACAAGTAAAGACCTGTTCCACTGGTAGCTAACAAAACCCCAAAAAATTTGCATTTGTGTGACGGAGGTGTGGCTGCACACCTCTCACAATCAGAGACCATGCTGAACATCAAACACCATCTAATATTTGGATCTGTTTCTCAAATGAAAATAAATTCTACTAAGAAAAGACACAAGATAAATCTTATATAAATGTTGTCTGAGAGAAACTCACTGGCTTTCTCGTCTCCTGTGGCGACCTCTGCCAGGTAGCGGTAATAGTCTCCCTTCATCTTCAGGTAGAACACCTGGCTCTCTGCTGGAGAAGTGGTGCGGATCAGAAACTTGTCCAAGAGATGCTGTGGATGAGAGACACATGAACCTGAATATGCAGTCCAAAACAGTAAAGTTTCTAACGGTCGACTTTTCCAGCAAACATTTTCTTTTAGTAAAGTCATAAACATGACTGAACTCAAAGTATGAGAAAACGGGTCATTTCAAAACGGACTTCAGAAAGATTTGGCATCATTCACCATCACCCAGGATGAACAAAGATGACGAAACTGAACTGAAAACCGTGTATCCTAGGCACAAGATATGAGTTTACACAGTCCAACCAACGAATACCCATAACATATCAGGATATCACAGTAAAATAGTAACAACGTAATATTGAGCTTGAAAAACAACAGATCTAATATGATGCTGAACTCACACACACCTTGTCAGTGAACAAGTACAAGGGTTCCAACTTGCCACACTTTCTACCCAATGAATGCCCATAATTTTTCAATAGAAATTTCCATTTTTATGGAAACACATCAAGATTTATAGCTGCTCAAAATACCTGACTGCAAAGCTCATTAGGGCTGGGTACCGAGTTTCGATACTTTTTAGGTATCGATCGAATTGCCTCGATACTATCGAGTATCGAAAAATGACACGTTGTTCGGTTCCAGATTTCGATACCTACGGAGTTAACTCGTCAACGTCAGTGCTCAAACAAATATGAAATGCACATACACGCAAACTCTACACACACAAGACGCGCAGAACTCTCCGCGCACATACTCATATGAGACGCGACTCACGCGAGCACACACACACACACACACACACACACAAACTCTCCACGCGCATATACTTATATTAGACGCGACTCACGCGAGCACTGACACGCGAGCACACACACACACACACACAAACTTTCCGCGCACATATTCATATGAGACGTGAGCACACACACATAATACCTTAAAGATGTGGAAAAGTCGATCAAAAGTGTGGGTACGTTTCTCCAGGCTCAATGCCAACAGAGCGCGATGCAGTATTTGCGGTAAAATAATTGCAAGGACCAGTCCTCTTCAATTGGTAAATGAAGAGATACCTTGTTGATCACTCTGACAGTGTTTATATTGCAATAAATAATAACCTACTGAATGTACACTGCCGTCCAAAAATGTGTTGGTTAGTCAGAATTTCTTTTCAGCAAGGATGCATTAAAGTTATCAAAGGTGACATTAAAACATGTGTAATGTTACAAGATATTTCGTTTTTAAATAAATTGTTCTTTTGAATTTTTTATTCATCAAAGAATCATGAAAAAATGTATCATATTTTCCAAAATATTAAGCAGCAAACTGTTTTCATATGTCTGAAGGGTCATGTGAAACTGAAGTAATGATTTTGAAAATTCAGCTTTGAATTCAATTCATTTAAATAAATTTCATTTTGAAATATATTCAAATAAGATTTTAAATTGTAATACTATTTCACAATATTACAAGTTTTACTGTATTTTTTATTTTAAAATTCAGCTTTGGTGAGCATGAGCTCTTTATAAAACATTTTTTGTTCCTTTGTGCACTGGCTAAGGAGCATGAGTCAAAATGAAAAAAATAAAACCAAAGTTTTTCTGAGGTAATGTGTTATGTAATCTTGTTAAAATGGATTTCATAAAATTGGTATCGAAAAAAGTATCGTTAGGAACCGGTATCGAAACTGAGGTATCGAAATTGGCACCGGATCGAAAGATTTTGAACGATACCCAGCCTATTTTTTGCTTTACGAATTGCTTTACAAGTTTTTGCTTCACAAGTAAACATTTATGTACAACTTTACTCAGTTGTCCTTGTTTATGGCTGTTTGCAATATCTTAATGTTGAACTTTCTTCTTCTTCTTCTTCTTTGCAGATAGTGTATCACCACAAGACTTAAAGCACCACTCAGCCCAACAGATATTTTCACATTCGGAGTGAATAGCTAGTCATTTTGCAATACATTTTACATTTTCATTTTGTTCTTGTTGTGAATCATCATTTAAAATTATTCTTTCTTTCCATTTCAATTTTGGGAAGAACATTGGGACCACCAGCGAGGTAGTCTCACGTAGGCAGATCTTCAGACTGACGGCAGAAGGTCTGGCCTCTTTAGGAGCTTTCATTGGCCAAGGACCGCCCAGAAGCCTTCTGGCTGACAAGTAAAGCAAACATTCAGTTTCTTTTGTTCCGCGTCATGCTAAAGGGCATGAAAAAGTAACATTGATGTCCCTACAATGACAGGCCGGTGTTTAAAACTATTGGACGCATTTTAAGAGCCATGAACTTTACATACTTCACATACTTTTGAAAATCCAGCATTTAGTTGATGATGATGATGATGATGCACATTGATGATGATGAACATTGTCACAGTTGTAAACAGAACGGCTTTGTCCTTCCATAAGCGGGTTTGGCATCACGGCATCTTTGTTTTAAGGTGGACGTTAAAAAAACGTGACACTTCTACCAGAAATCCTGTAGAATTCAACCAATCAGATGACGACTTCGAAATGTTCCCTGAAGTGTTTCCAATTTTGTGTGCCATTTGCATCAGACGTTCAGCCAATAGTACGTGGGCGTGATGTCAGAGGCTGAGACTACCAGCGAAGGCACAAGCACCTCATAACTTCAAGATGGTACTTTATCTCACCATCTAAAGGGCTTGTAATATTTAGAAGAATCAAAAATGTAAGGTTGTTTAGAGGATACAAGATGTAATGTCCAGCAGGTTCTCCCTTTGTAGAAGCCAATTTCAACCCATTACCCACCTACTGCCAGATTAAACATCACATTCTTGTGGATGCAGTCTAAATAACATCTGGAAAAGGGAAGGAATGTCATAAATGCAAAGCCGTTTAAGACGCCTCAGGCAAAAATCCAACTAAAACAGCCCGGAGAGGGCATGGTCCTGTCTGATCCATTAAAGTTGCCAGTTGCACAAAGTAATTTTCAGTTTCCTGAGCGAGGAAAAAAAACTCTTGCAACCAAGAGCTGATTTGGTGATCATTCAAAGAAAATGCTTATTGTTTTGCTTTACTGGATACAGTTTTAGGGGAAAACCAATGACCTCTAGCCACTGACTGACTGAAAACCTGGGACAATTTAAAAAAAAGTTTGTTCAGCTTGAGCTCTGCATGCTCACAAATTATTTCATTATAACCAACAAAGTATACAATTAATGTAAATAAGTGATTTATTGGGCAGAATAGACAGACTTGCAGTCAGTGAGCTTGCGCTGCGGCTCAACTGAAGATATAAATGGTATATAACCAATTCATAATTTAAATAAAAGTTTTACTTTTCATGCTGCTAAGCACATGCTGCAAAGTTTGGACTTGGCTCCTTCCTTTCTTTTAAATCGCCATGTGGCCGTACACATTTTACTTGCGAATTAGCTGCAATTCTGGTGTGGCGATTGTTTAAATTGTGGGTTCATTATTATTCTTTATGCAAAAAAAAAAAAAAAACAGTACAATGACAAAATATTGCAAAATATTCACTTTTACATTTCGCTTCGAAAACAAATCTTCTGCCATCGTCTTGTCATCGCTGTTGAGCAAAATTGTAAACACCTCTGATTGGCCATTGTGTTCACGCGCTCATCGGAAATGTCTGTGATTGGCTACAATGATCAACGCACGGGAACGTTTGAAAGCACACGCAAGTGTTTGAATTTTTTTTTTAAAAAACAGGAGCGGGAGCTTTTGTAAGCACAAGGAGCGGTCTATCAGCGGATTGGCCCGTCGATAGACGCCTGCTTTCAAACTCTCCTGTGTGTATCTCTGTAAGCGCTCAGTGAAGAGCGTCATTGATGTATATTTATTTCCAACATGTTTTTGAAGCGCTGATCATTGTAGCCAATGACAAACATATTTGATGAGCGCATGAACACAGTGGCCAATCAGAGGCTTTTACGATTCCGCTAAACAGCACTCAAACACTAGTCAGCTCCTCAATCTCGTCACATGATAAATTAAAATGAACTCCTGCTGCTGTTCTGTGTTGCCATTCTCGTTCGGCTTATGCGGCATTGAGGAGACCAGTTCAGTATTTAATTGTAGTGTCTGTTCTAAATTATTTTTATTACTATAAAAAAATTGAAACGACTATGGTAGGCGGTGCTGTGGTGGGCAAATGATGTAATCGGTGTGCGGCTTAACACTGTGTAACACCGACTATTGCAGCAAGCCTAATGCAATGTTTATTTAACTGAACAATATTTGAAGACTACATGTTAATGTTTTAATGGATTATTTACTTATCATTAATAGACTTAAAACTAAATTAACAAAATACAATAGTTTTTGCTAAGGTACCGAAACAGGTACAGAGAAATGTTGGTACCGTGACAACCCTATTTGGTTCCAGAGTTGTATTTTTTTTTTCGTTGTACAAAATTAACACTAGTTCTGAATGAGAATCAGTTCTTTATTTTCAACCTAGTTCTGGTTAAGACCAAAAAATAAACCTTGCTGACAAAGCATTATTCACAATATTCCATGTCAAGCTCTGTACCTGTTATGATCTATCAGTGGTTCATTCCCTTTCAAAGCTTACCAGAACGTCTTTGCAGATGGCCTTCAGCTCTGTCTCAATCTTCTCACGGTACTCTTTAGCCATCTGCTGTTTGTCACTGCCCTCAGTTTTCTGCTCGATGCTGGACACTACCCTCCAGGCAGACCGGCGAGCGCCCACAACATTCTTGTAGGCCACAGAGAGCAGGTTTCTCTCCTCGTCGGTTAGTTCCTCTCCAAGTTCGGTTACTTGCTTCATGGACTCGGCCATGTCATCGTAGCGTTCGGCCTGCTCCGCCAGTTTGGCTCTCTGCACTTGTTGGCTCTTGTCCATGGCTGCTTGGTTCTATAGAAAAAAAAACAAAAGTTAAATTAAAAGATAAATTAATATGTTAATTTATAATTAGTGATATCATAGTTAGGGAACTCAATTGTTTGTTTATTGGACATCTTGATTGAACAATTAAACCTAGCTTACTTTCAATGAAAAAGGAACAGAAATGTCCTGAATACAAATAAAACTATCATGTTGAATCTTTGGTGGTTTTTGAACTAAAGAGGTAAGAGATGATTAAGGATTAAATTGATCTGAATGGTAAAATGGCTCCACATTTTCAAATTCCAATGGCAGGAATCAAAATGTCTAACTATTGATCTACATTAGGGATGCACCGAAATGAAAATTCTTGGCCGAAACCGAAAACCGAAAAAGAGGAAACCATGGCCGAAAACCGAAACACCGAAATAAATTATGCCAATTATTAGTAGGCCTACCATTGCATTTATGGCTATGACTGTGTACTAACTTTACTAAAAACAAAGCATTGCAATTGCATAAATTAATATTAAAGTTTCAAAGAATAAATCAATTACAAATTATCCAAATATTTATTTAGCAAATTGCAACAATGCACAGTATAAAATAAAATTCAAACTAAAATGGTAACTTGACCCCACTCATGTGTACATTAAATAATAATGTACAGGCCTACTGGCCTGCAGAAAGGTTTTAAAATTAAATGTTCTCTCAAAGTGCATTTAGGTCCGCCACACGTTGATTTTTCTATTTTTTTTAAATCTAATACTATTTAAAATCGTATTTGATTGCAGAGCGCCGTAGCGCTCTCTCTCTCTCTCTCTCTCTGTACCTCTCGCACGCGCTCTCTCTCTCTCTCTCTCTCTCGCACGCGCGCTCTCTCTCGCACGCGCTCCTCTCTCTCCTCTCTGGACATATCGCACGCGCGCTCTCTCTCGCGCGCGCTCTCTCTCTCTCTGGGCCGTGTTCCTCTCATATTCAGCGTAGCGATCGGAATGTTTG
Source organism: Chrosomus eos (assembly GCA_036326025.1). NCBI lineage: Eukaryota > Metazoa > Chordata > Actinopteri > Cypriniformes > Leuciscidae > Chrosomus > Chrosomus eos. The sequence goes on from CM070827.1 coordinate 17,188,797, forward strand.
GATTTCAGATGATAAATTAAACCCGACGTCATCACAACATTTCGGCCGTATTGTTTCGGTAATAAAAGTCTTTCGGCCGAAAACCGAAAATGCACTTTTGGGCCATTTTCGGCCGAAAATTTTCGGTGGCCGAATATTCGGTGCATCCCTAATCTACATAAATGTAAACTCTACTCAACTTTGTTGCAGCAACATCATTCATCAGGGCTCGAATTTTGGCACGGGATTGTGTATAATTTTAATAATTCCCACAGGTCTTGCGTTTATAATGCAGGAAATTCCCGCAAACATTCAATAACTCTAGCATGTAGGTTGTATGAGTAAATTATAGTGCTGTAGCGGATGTAACTAACGTGTAACTAACGTTTGCCAGCTTATACAGTATCATGATTCAGTACGCTAGTTCGTATTTATTTGAGATACATTATGTTTTTTTATTAATCGAGCAGCATAAAAATAATCTTTATTTTAATCGTCCAATTTGTCGTTAGATTAGTCGACTAATCGATAGAATAATCGCCCAACTAATCGTTTAGTTAATAATCGTTTACCCCCCCAAACCTAGTAAATGACTCCAAATATATAGATTATAAGATCAAATCAGTCATTTAAAAACTTTCTGTGAGACCCAATTTCTCAAACTGCGTGAGTATTCAGCGTTGCCGCTTCTCTGTCTCTCTCAAAATGGGGTGCACAAGGCAGTGTCATGCCAGTGTTTCCCCTAGGTTTACAGCTTTGGGGGGGGGGGGGGGGGGATAATTGGAAAATTATTTGGGATAATTGTAAACAAGCAAACACAGACAGAAAAGACATGCCATCGTGGAAATAAGATAAATAACATATTACCTAAGGGCTATTTAGTTTGTTTAATAAAATAACAAATTGTAATCTGGCGCTATAAAGAAAATCAAATCAAATTTACTTGACCTTCAAGGGAGGGGGGGCGAGCCGTTGGGAGGGGGGGGCGCCCCCCTTATATAATGGTAGGGGAAACACTGGCTGTAGCAGCAGGCGGCGATTCCAGACTCTCACGTTTCAGGAGTCGGGACAGTTGACAGAAATGTCACTTGCACAACCGGGCCATGATTGCATCGTCACTAAAGTTTATCATTTGCATTTCTTTTTAAGTCTTACTAATTTAAATATTCAAGCGATTTTAAACCCTTCAGAACTCGCACTGAGAGATGCTTTCCTATGCGCACAAAGCCGCATAACAAACAGTTTGCGAGTAACAAAACTGAGTTGGTTTTTTTTCGCGAATTATAGCGCTTTAACGGTCAAAAGCACAACATTATGTCTAATGTCTAAATTCCGGTCTTTGAGAGTATCCTCTAAAACCTAATAAATAAATAAAGTAAAACTTAATTAAAATACAAAAAGAAAAAGCATGTGACAGGATAATGAAAACAGTATGGACTGTTCAAGTTGCATCTTTTGCGCGCTCAAGTTCGGTATTTATCCTTTGCTGAAACGTCTTAGTCTTTATGGCGAACACGGCTAATGATTGCTTATTAACGGGGAGCCCTTTTTAAAGAGGAGAAAGTGACAGTAGCCTAATATGTGTCTGTCATTATTGTAGATAAAACAACAAAAGATAGCATTGATATTAAGGAATCAGGATTAATAGCCTGTGTATTCAATTTATACAGGACTAAAAGACTATTCAGTGTTATTTTGGGTGGGGAAAATAGCACCGGCCACCAGCCAATGGCTGGTACTTTTTCAAAGTGGTGGGTGACTTTGCCTTGTATACCAGCCACAGTGGCGGGTAGATTGTAAAACATATTTTTATTGGTTACTACTTAAAACATTCCTTGTAACGGATTGGACAGCTTTTGTCAAAGAATGCTGTTGCTAAGTAACAATAATGCACTTTTAATTTGATTGGTTTTCAGCGGACTGTGACACATATAGCTGAGCTGAGGTACAGACGAAAGGAAAATTAAAAAAATGTGGCGACATATACCCGGTGTTAAGAGGCCCGCCGTGGAGTCAGCAGTAGCTATGAACTGTTGAGGGCGAAGTAAATAAAAAGACAAGGTACTTTTCGAACAAGTGGCACATTAATGATGAAGGGAAAACGAGGGGAAGGTTAGCCTACCTTCCAGTCGAACAGTCCATGCACTGTACTTACTGTGTATAATAATACTTTATAAATTTGAATTCCGGGAAAAAGTGGCTGGTAAAAAATATAAGTGGCTGGTAAAATTGGGCAGCCACAAAAAAGTTAATTTCCCACCCTGATTATAAATATAATCTTTTATTATGAAAATACCTGACATGGCTCGAAGAACACAGGTAAATCAAATATCATTGCAATCATTTATTGTCTTTAAAACATCTTTATCTGCATGTTACAGTGATCTCTGTTAGCTTTGTTTATGTCAGGGAGTTCCTGGAATGTCACATGATAATGGCACTTCTTCGTGTGTTCCATATATGGACTATACTGTGCATAGGGCGCCGGCGCCGGCGCTTATATCTTTTTAATGATGTATAGTTTGTCAAGGTAATAACATTAAATCTTGAACTATTTAAAAAAAAACGCTTCAGTGCGCCGACGCTCTGGCAACTAACAGGTTAAGGCCCTGATAAATGGAACATCGCACCAACTCATATTGAAAATGAATGACTTCCACTTGCTGCAAATTCAATTCAATTGATGCTGAGCAATACAGCTAAAATAATTGCTAAATATTTTGACAAAACTCAATATATATTTTTAAAAATTTATGTATTTGCTCCAATATGGCTACATTGAGTCAATAGAAACCATAATTTCGACCACACAGTCATTGTTGCCACAAGACTTGACACCCTGGCTGAGTAGCTCCGCCGGTGGTACGCCAAAACACTTTTTTTTTTGCTATTTGAATGCTGTTTTACGTTAATATTATGACATGAGTGAACCACAAAGCTTTGTTTACAAAATAAATAATAGGTTAGTAATTAAATGTTACATCGCAGCCATGAACACATTTGTATTCATGACGAATGAGAGTTGTGCGTGAGCCCATATATTTAAGCTTTGTCAGCTTTGTTTTGCGATCTGGTCACCTAGAGCTGTCACGATAACTACTTTTTGATGTGCGATATATTGCACCAAAATTAATTGCGATAAACGATATTATTGTAATTTTCAGACCATTTTATGCCACTGATTACATAATGATAATATAATAGCATAATAATGCAAGTACACTGTTTCAAAGAACGAAGAACATTTTATTCTTATTCTATTCAATATTTAGACATTGTGAAATGTGAAAAAATATATCCCAAATAAATACAACAAGTAAATAAATCATAGCTGCCAACATTGATCATTGAGAATAATGGAGATTTCCCGGAATCCATCCCCAAAATAAGGGATTTTTTTTTACATGATTCTTACCCACAAATTTAAAAAAAAGCACTAATCATTAACAGTCTAAAGAGTTTATAACTACGTGTGTGTGTGTGTGTGTGTGTGTGTGTGTGTGTGTGTGTGTGTGTGTGTGTGTGTGTGTGTGTGTGTTGGTGTGTGTGTGTGTGTGTGTGTGATCGATCAGAGCGCGCTTGCATGGATTAAAGCCTTGTTTATACTCGACTGGCTGGTTGAAAAACTGGGTGGGATGGTTATGTTTTAGGTGCGATTTTAAGTTTGTTGTCTTGCCTCTTTTCGTTGCTACGGTTTTAAAACAGTCGACATACCGGCTCGTTCACGTTAATTAGCTCTCCTCTCTCGTTCGGCTTACAGTCAAAATGTTCCCACACCGGGGCTGAAGATTGCGGCTTTGAAATCAACTGGCTCGCTGTAGATGTCACGAAACAGAACACTTTAAAATGCAGTTGGTTCACGCCTTCTCTTCACCTGACGGTGTCCGCTCTCTCTCTCTCTCTCTCTCTCTCTGTGTGTGTGTGTGTGTGTGTGGACACGCTGCCTGAGCCCCGCCTCCGACACAGAGTGCAGACAAGATGACAGAGGCAGCGCGATCAACTAAAATGTTGGTGGTGACATTCATTTTCATGTAAAAATGAATCTAATTATTATTTTTAATAATAAAGCAAATTATCAGTTGCAATATATCGCGGCACAAAAAATTATCGCGCTCATTTCCATATATCGTGCGATAAGTCGATATATTGACTATCGCGACAGCTCTATGGTCACCCGTTAATCAGCGAATTTAGCAATAATCCATTAGTTATTCCACTGGACATGGAATCTCGTTTCTTTTCCCAAATCTCTACTCATTTTTCTCTACTCAAGTAACACCCATTTTTGCAGGGGATTATAAATGTTTCTTCCTTTGATTTGCTTTTAATTAGGTCTATTATATTCGCATTCTTTACTGTGGTAAAGTAGAAAAAAATGGTACCTTATGTTTACACTATAAGATATGGCGAAATAATACTCTTTTTTTAGAATTATCTTATATAGCCTAGCCATTTTTATTAGGATGGACAGTTGAAGGAACACAACCTTGTTATACATAATACATTTATTTGCTGCTTTAGTGCTTCTTAGCCTACTAAAGTGTTCCCTGCAATTGGAGTATTCTCTGTCTAGAGCGCACAACTGCATGAGCTAGTATTTTGGGTTAAGCTGAGTTGCTTTGACATTGTGGAAAATAGAATAATAGAAACAAAATGTATTAGCCTTTTTACCCGTTATTTTGGGCTGTGCCGGTAAACTTGACAACCGCAACACCGCGGTGGCTTAGTAGCACCGGCGGTGGTGCGCCAAAACATTTTTTGTATGTGAATGCTGTTTAAATGCTTTACATGAATAGAGAGAAGCAAAGGTTTGTTTACAAAATAAATAATAGGTTAGCAATTAAATGTTACATTCGCAGCCATGCAAACATTTGTATTCATGACGAATGAGAGTTGTGCGTGAGCCCATAAATTTAAGCTTTGTCAGCTTTGTTTTGCGAACTGGTCACCCGATTATCAGCGAATTTAACAATATTCCATTAGTTATTCCACTGGACATGGAATCTCTTGTTTCTTTTCCCAAATCTTCACTCATGTCTCACCCGTTTTCGCAGGGCCTATTATATATATATTTAACAAGGCCTATTATATTCGCATTCTTTATTGTGGTAAAGTAGAAAAACACTGTAGGATAGATAGCCTAACTTTTTACTTGCATGTGATCTTACGTGATCTTTTTTCATGTAAAACACAGTTTGTGCTTGTTACACTTGGTAAGGCACGTCAAGGTTATTTGTAAAGCTCGTTTCACACACGCGGGTGATTTTAGTTTCGCTTTCTCTGGCAGCGCAAAATCAATCATGTCTTTCCCTTGTGGAAGATAAAATTCGCTCTTCAGACCTTTTACAACAATTAGAAAACATGAAGATATTAGAAAAGAGATGGTCTCTTTCCTGCGTGTGTCCCACATCCCTCTCAAAGTGCAGAACGGTAGGCTTAGGCTATATCACGCGCATTTGTGTGAAAATATATTAAAACATTTTTAAAATATTTAACTTTATTATATTTATTTTTTAAGTTACCATTATTTTCTGATATTTATTTCAATGCTTTACAGGCAGTGTGTTGTTTCATTGACAGAAGTGCTCAAATAAACACGCATGTCTGTTACGAAATGGATGTTTTTGAGCCTCGTTAATTTTTTTCCTCCGAAGCTTCGAATATTAAGTGTTGATTACTACCGAAGCTTTGAAGCTCAAAAAATGGTATCCAGACCAGCCCTACAGATTTGTAAGGTAAATCATTTATAAACCAACACAGGAGAATACATCAATCTCTTTGCAAACTGTTCATCATGATTTCAAAATTAAAATGTAAACCAACTCTCTGAGTTTGCATGTTTTGATGTCCACGTATATTCTTGTTCAAGAAATTAGTGGCTGTAGCATTTCTATCAGTAAGATGTTGCCAAATATGAAAGATTAAGTGAACATTTTTATATGTAAATTGACCAATATTAAACAAGGATTTTATCTGCTCTAAAGTGGAACAACACCACCACCAGTCCTTTTCTGCCCTTAGCAGGCATTTGTTATAATACATAATGTACATAAGATAATTGTCGATATATCCTACTGCATTTAAAAGTGTTCTATAAAACCATATTACTACTTACTTTTGATACTTTATTTGAACCAAACATTATTGCCTCATTGTTATTATAAATGTATTAAAGGAGTAGTTCACTTTTAAAAAAACGTTGCTGATAATATACTCACCCCCATGTCATCCAAGATGTCCATGTCTTTCTTTCTTCAGTCGAAAAGAAATTAAGGTTTTTGATGAAACATTCCAGGATTTTTCTCCATATAATGGACTTCATTGGGAACCAAACGGTTCAAGGTCCAAATGAGAGGTTCAGTGCAGCTTCAAAGGGCTTTAATCGACTCCAGGCGATGAATAAGGGTCTTTTCTAGGACCCTTCGAGTCATGACTCGAAAAAAGATTTGTTAATTTTGATGAACGAGTTCGAACAGGAGAGTCACGAACGCTCATCACAGAACAGAGCAAGGCGAGCATTTGTTCTTATAAAACTTAAACTTTGTTATTTATTTTTGAAATGACGGATCATTTTGCTAGATAAGACCCTTATTCATCGTCTGGTATCGTTTAAAGCCCTTTGAAGCTGCACTGAAACTGTCTTTTGGACCTAGAACCGTTTGGTTCCCAATGAAGTCCATTATATGGAGAAAATCCTGGAATATTTTCATCAAAAACCTTAATTTCTTTTCGAATGAAGAAAGAAAGACGTGGACATCTTGGATGACATGGGGGTGAGTAAATTATCAGCAAAAGTTTTTTTAAAAGTGAACTACTCCTTTAAGTCATTTTAAAGGCCATTGTTTGCTTAGGTCTATTTTTATTTTAAAAAATGTCAGATTACTCGATTACTCGTAAAAATAATCGACCGATTATTCGATTACCAAAATAACTGTTAGTGACAGACCTAAATCCAATCATTATTTTTGCATTTGTAACTGAAGGTTAAATGCATGCATGTCCCCCTGAGCTGCATTAAACTGTCTGTGTTAATGCATCTAAATAAATGCCACTTCAAATGCAGCTTCTGTGTTTTCTTTGCATTGCAAAGATTAATTTTGTTACTGATTTCATTTGATTGGTAACAGCCATATTGTGTCTTATTATTCTACTTAAACTTGTTGATTAAAATAATTGGACACAGAAGATGACACATACATTTAATTAGGTTAAAAATGGCTTCATAAAGGTAAAAATGCCCATATAAGGTAAAAATCTATCCATTACTAGCACTGACACAGGGAAGAGTTCACTTCTGTGAGCATCACTTTTATGAATTGAGTGAATCCAAGCAGGCATGGTTATAAGCAGGAGTGCACATAACTGGTACGCAGCTACGCATGCGCGACAAAAATCAGGAATGCGTAATGCCACTTGTGTTACAACGCGCCTGTGCGTACTTTAAGGGTAACTATCGCCAAAATGCAACCTAATGTCTTTTTGTTAATCTACCCGAGGCAAACTTTCGTTTAAAAGCATAATTAAAAATAAAAACGCCACTTAAGTTTGACCGTATTTTCGTTTTCGGTCAAATTGCCTTTTGAATGGGAGAGCTAGGGGCACGTATATGATAGCATCAAAAATCGCAATTTTTAAAACACTAAGAAGGCTTGACACACCATGAAACTTAGCTTGAAGTATCACCAGGGGATCTACACATGAACTCGAGCATTGAGAACATTGTTTGTGTACACAGAGTTTACTAAAAAGAAAGATTTTGAACAACTCACTGTATCTGTGTCCGCAGGCATTTTGTCAGTCAAAAATAGTCGATCTCCGAACGCGAATGAACTGACTCTGAATTTTAGTATTATTTCTTATATGAACATCCTTTTTCAAATACAAGGTCAATTTTGTTTTTAACTTACGATAAAACAACAAATTAACCATGAATTTATATGGAACTATAAGCTTTAGGAGCTTTCCATTGTTACTTTCCTCCCTGTTAAGTTGCATTCGGAGATCGACTATTTTTAACTGACAAATCGCATACCGGCTGCCACAGCTACAGTGAGTTGTTGAAAATCATCCCCATGAAGTCTAAAGAACGCGATGGAAATTGAACAATCAAATTACACTTCAAATGAATTTTTTCCAAATATGTTTTGTCATTTTATGTAGTTTTTTTTCACGCTGATGTAAATTTAAGTGTTCATTTTTTTAATAAGTTTGGTCTTTAGTTAGTTACCGGTATGCTATAAAAACGGGAATGTGACATAATGATTGACAGCTTCTAAACTGAGGAGGACAGTGAGGAAGGCTGCACTTATTAAGACCAGGCTACATGGGGTGAGTACCAAACACCATCTCCTGGTACTCACCTGAGTAACTCACTGAAAAAGTTATGTGCACCCCTGGTTATAAGCCAATGCTGAAATGTTGGCTGACTTACTGAGCTATTATCATGCAAGACTGAAAACTGCCAGAGAAATTTAAGGGCCTTAAAGGCAAGTCCTTTGGATGAGACGTTAAACCGAGGTCCTGACTCTCTGTGGTCAGGATATCTTTCGAAAAAGAGTAGGGGTATAACCCCGGGATCCTGGCCAAATTTGCCCCTTGGCCTCTGTCCATCATGGACTCCTAATCATCCCTATATACTGATTGGCTTCATCACTGACTCCTCACCACCAGTAAGCTGGTGTGTGATGGGCGTTCTGGAGCAATATGGCTGCCATCACATCATACAGATGGATGCATCTGTAATTGATTGGATTGTTGTGGTTTGCTATTGCTGTGATCTCACAGGAGTGACAGGTTGTCCAGCCCTCGCGCCGTTGTACACGTCATCAGAGAAGATCAACTTGTTGTTTAAAGTGAAAGAGGAAGTTCCATGATTTCAAATAGCCTAATAATAATAATGTGCACAGATGAATAATTTATAGAAAAGACTGCAATATTCCATACAAACCCAAATTTATTTTGCATGGAATATGTGAGAAAAGAGTGAAAAATGCGGACATGACTTCGGCGACCACGCCCAGTCCACACACACCAGCAAGCAGCGCACAATGTTTAAACAAGACACCTCTATCTATCCATAGGACTGATATCCAGTCTGATCACGGTCCATCCGGGGATTTATGCGTGCGAACTACTCCCGCCCAGCGCGCGCGTGTCCAACCGAGTGCGTTCCGCTCTTTACCTGACATTACGTTACCTTTCTAGTATCCGCTTTGTCTCAATACGAAACCAATGCTAAACTAGGGGTTTCTTTGCCACATTTTATCTTCCAATGACCTTTTAGACTATGAGAATATATTAAATTGTGCAGACAAAGAGAAAAAAACTATCATTTCCATAAGCAAATGCACACGGTCGATACCTTCAACTGACAGGAACTCCACAGTAGTAAAGCAGTGAGGTAAACGCCCTACTTTTTGCCCAATGTGCCCGACAAGATCTAGCTTGCCAGATGTCCTCTAGGACTGCGCTTGATTGCGATAAATCACAATTTTACACTTATATTCTGAGTCCATAACATATGAATGATTACAGATGAAGTGAGATTTCTGTGCGGAGGAGGAAGACTCATCCTTCCGTTGTCTGGAAATCTTAAACGGCTTGAAGCTCTAAGAAGGATATGCGGAAAAGATATCTAAAACAGCGGTTATTAAGAGAAACAACAGCCATGGCTGCGTTAAAACAAGTAATTCACAGCGAACTTTGAATTCTGGTATGATCCGTACTGAACCACGAGTTGTTTCTCAAGCAAAAGCTTTGAAGCATCCCTGTGGCAAGTAGCTATTTCAAAACATTTGCTTCGCTTCGAATGATATAAATTGCTCGGTTAAAATGAGCAGACTCGGAACAAAGAAATACAGTTCTTATCTATACAACGATACACTGAAGAGTTGAATGAAACGAAAGTAAGCCAACCTGTGAATGAGAGTCTGTCTCCGGCTGTACAGTTCAGCTGCCACTCACTGACTGACTGTGGCGCGCAGCACAGCGTTCCCGTGCGATCCACGGGGTTTCCGTCCCACTCACGCGCTGCTGGAGCAGGGACTGGGCAGGGGCCATGACGTCAACCGCTGCCAAGGCAACCGGATTTTTGATTGGCGTGCGCTGCTATGGCTGCAAGGAGCGCGTTTGATTCTGAGATTAATCTAAATGGGGAGAATTATTTTAAATTAACCCTATAAACCTATAAATATGAAATAGTATTTTTGGAATTAAATAGTTCATAAAAAATCAAAAACAAGTTTGCATATGTTTTATATGATAATTGATACATCAGTCTTTTGTGTAGGCTATCTATCTAAATTCTTTGGCTTTTATGGTCCATATAGTATGATATAATGAGAATAAAAATAATATAAAGCTCATATTGAGAAGGAAAAAACAGAGGCCCAAACTGAGCAAAAATATGCATATAAAATGAAATTCTGAAAGCTAATGTAATACATGTTTTAAGACAAAAAAATGTACACTAAATGCATATAAATATCAGTTGTCTATCTCTCAATCATATGGCTTAGTAAAATTATATTTAAATGCTTAGTTTTATGATCAAACCTTTGTATTTTTTTATTGTAGGGGGCAAAACATAAGTATATGATTTAAAGCAATACAATAATGATTGAGAGATTGAGATTGAGAAGTTGCTTCAGTCCAGCAAATGTTCATGTTGAAATATTACTAATAAAATTGTTTAGTTCATAAAAATGTATAAAGATATGTGACACGTGAAGAGATGTGTGTATCACAACCCGATAAAATATGTGATAAAAATTCTAAATGACCAATCAGACGACAGACATCAGTATATTGTGTATGTGTACAACAAGTTTTTGAGCAAAGTTTTGATTATGATGATAATTTAGAGGCTTTCATATCAAATATGATATAGAGTTTATAGGGTGAATATGTAATTTATGCCTTCAACACATTAATCACAAGAAAATATTAATATATAAAATATTTATATTTTATAATTATTATTAATATTTACAACAAAATATTAATATAATTATTTACTCCTTCCAATAAATAAAAAATATAAGAATTCCCTTTTTTTATCTAAATGGTATATTATGATTATACACATTCAATTGAACAAAAAAAAGTTAAAGTTTTTTTTTAATGTTTTTATAATAACCCTGATTATCGTATGTTTATTTGTATAATAAATGGCTTCTGTCCACTATAGAGGAAGTCATGCATCACAATGTTAATGACACTGGTGTATAACTCTGTTTAGATTTATCTGACTCAAATGTATTGCTTAATTGTCTTGCGTATACAACTTCTGTTTCGCTGTAATTAGTCATAATGCAGCACAAAGTTGACCCAGAGGACATTGATGTGTCAGACATCATGCTTGCTAGACACTGTCTGGTATAAAAACCATTAAGCAGTCGCAGTCTGACACAGGTAGGAAGACAATATTGTCTGATCTGATACATGGTCTGAACACACTGTCAGAGCAGCTCGCCCTCGAAACTGGAGCAGAGGCACGAGATATTAATAAAAGCAGAATCTCAATTATCTTCCATCGAGGTCCATAAAGAGAACATGTTCTAATTTTTAACAGGGTCACATTTTCTCATTGGAAAGTCGTGTTAAGATATTACAACCCAATTTATGACTGTAGCCAGGCAGAATTGTAAGATCTCAATGGCATGGTTTTCTGTTGCTCAAAAATAAGCTTTCTCAAATGTAAGATTTTGACTCATAAGGGATTTTTACCCCACCCACAACCACACCTACTACCTCAACATGTTCAGCGGCGATAAACCATCGTTGTCACTGGTGAGTCATTGATGACACAGACTAGAGATTTAACTGAGGTCATTTACACAAATCAGCTCTATCCAGGGACAATTGGTTAAAATACACAGTTGTGCACTGCCAAAAAAAAAAACTAAGAAATTAATCTTCCACTTTCCATGATTATAAACTAGAGGCACAAATCCCAAAATGGTTGTGACAGCTATATAATGCTTGATTAATAAACTATTAACCTACCATGAGAAGTAATTTGATTTAAACAACAACAAAAAAATGTCATCTTTAATATGGTGATTTTGGCGTGTCATGTCTCAAAGGTCTTGACCTTTCACAAAAAAAATCTGTCAAATTGATATTCAATTAAGTGTCGTATAAAGCTATTTTCAATCTTAACTACTGTAATTCATCATGTTTTAACAATTTCAAGTCTTACACTCGCATGAAAATGTAGGGCGGGACTTGATTTTGTCCATGGTGTATTGATTGGATGGCTGTGGTTTGCTATTGTGAGTGACAGTTTGACCCGGCCTTGCGCCAGTGAACATGCCATCAGAAAAGAGATGTCATTGCAAGTGATTTTGATTAAAGATTAAAGGGAAATAAATTTAAAAACAAAAGTAGTGCACAGATAAGTCATTTATCATAAATAATGCAATATTCCGTTAAAAAAAATCATATATATAGGCTACCAATCATTTCCGGTGAGGGTCCTACTGTATTTCGACTTGTAACTATAGCCTTCCTATCAGAATGATTTATTGGAGGGTGTGCCCTGTACGAGAAGAGCAGCCCGACTCGTCTCAACCTGCAGGGCAACTTCCTGTTCTTCCACATAATCATCGACTACCTGCATTCTCCTGAGTGAGAGTGGGACAAATGGGGATTTACTATGGGGAAAGTATTATTGTTCCCTGAATGTGATAAAAGCACCCTGCAGTTAAATTCCTGAGTTCTCTTGCGGAAGCAATTATGACAAACTGATTACCAAAATGATATTTACAAAAAAAAAAAAAAAAAAAAAAAATCCTCTGTTGATCGAACAACATCCTTTTAACTCTGACCTAGTTATTTATTTAATTTTATTTAAGTTGCAAATGCATTATTTAATCAAGCAGATGCATTTAAAAGGTTAGTTCACCCAAAAATGAAAATTCTGTCCTTTGTTCATCTTCTGAACACAAATGAAGACATTTTTGATGAAATACGAGAGCTTTCTGACCCCCAATAGACTGCAGAGTTATTATTTCAAGGCCCAGAATAGTCCATGTGACTACAGTGGTTCAACCTTAATGTAAAGAAAAGCGTCAAGAAAACAAACATAAAAATAACAACTTTTTGAACAATTTCTTCTCTTCCATGTCAGTCTCCAACGCTCTTCACATTGTGTAAACAGTGCAGTGTTTCCGGGTTCTACATCAGAACGTTGGCTTAGCATTCGCCGTTCATGTGAGCACGACACATGCGTGCGATGCTGACGCAGGAGCCAGCCAATATTGAGCCACTGTTTACACAACGTGAATAGAGTAGGAGACTGACATGGAAGAGAAGAAATTGTTCAATAAAGTTATTTTTATTTATTAATTTTTTCGCACAAAAAGTTTTCTTGACGCTTTTCTTTCCATTAAGGTTAAAACACTGTAGTCACATGGACTTTTTTAATGATGTCTTTACTACCTTTCTGAGCCTTGACTGGTAATAAAGTGGTAATAACGTTGCAGCCTATAGAGGTCAGAAAGCTCCCAGATTTCATCAAAAATCTTCATTTGTGTTCCGAAGATGAACGAAGGTCTTTTGAACGACATGAGGGTGAGTAATTAATGACAAAAAATATTTTTTTGTCATAAACCCTTTTTTGAACTAACCCTTTCAGTTTCACCAAACGAAAACAGTTTTTAATAGTTTTAATTGTATAAATGCATGTAATAGATCAAAAAGACTTTAGTCTGATTCTGTTGTGATTAATAACCTGTCATGTTGTTGCTAAGGTAATTATGCATAATAACTGCCCTAGAAACACTTCTCATTGTTGCCACTATAAACAATTTTTTTTCCCATTCATACACTAAATTAGATTAAGGTTTAACTTTTTAGACTTATAAGAAACCAGCAACACCACTCTCATAATGGTCAACAATGACTTCAGCAGCTGTGTTGAAGACATGCCTCACAACTTCTTAAACAAAGTTAAATTTTATTAAAGAGATATATTACATTGGTGTGGAAACCAGGTGGCTTGAGCAGGAATATCAAACATTGAGGCGATATTGTTTGAGATAATTCCAAAGAGAACTAGGAAATTCTGCAGCAACATTAAATTAAAAATACAGTTACCTCGGGCACATCCAGTGATTTTACAGAAACGCATTAGATTCCAGTTTTCAGTGTACAGAACCATATTTGTTTTGGACTACAAGAGTTTCAGTGGAGAGCAAAGTTAGTAAATGAGAAAATGAAGGTAAAAATCAAAAAATATTTTTGCCCAGGCTAAACGTCAAGTAGTGAGAAACTGCTCCCGTATCCATTTGCACTCATCTTATCTAAAAAGCAAATATGTCTGTGACTACCACATTTATATTCAATGGATGAAACTGACTTAATCACTGGTAGTGTTCAGCTAACTTCTCTCAATCCGCTAAATTAAGCAAGTAAGATGAGAAAAGAAAGCATGTGAGCGCAGGCTGAGGTAATGCACCGATCTGATCGTAGCAAAGGCAAGTGCTCTGAAACGGTGTCGAGAAGCTAAACATCATCAGTCTTTGATCCACGGGACTCATGTCTGCAGTGAAGGAAAGGAGGATGCATGTATAAACTCAGGTAAGAGCACTGATCGTGTCCTGCTGAACAAAATTTGAGATCAGGACTCTTATTATGAGGTTTTATACAATCAGCCTCCGGTCTCTGGGCCGTTCATGCCTCAACGCCCTCCAGCTCTGGGGGAAGGGGGCTCTTGGGGTGCTTGCTTTCAAAATGTTGCTTGAAGGTCTTGGGATCTGGCATTTGTGACTGCAAAACAAAGAAGTTTCATGGTTTAGTTCATCACAGTATGTCTCAAGGAATTTATCATTCTGGTATGAAAACAACACTTTTCAAACTTCATTATCCAATCAATTCCTGAAAGATAAGGGTGAGCGGTTTGACCAAAAATCACATAGTTGTATTTTAATTAATTAACCGTCTGTAATATTGACCAGACAATTTTATCATTTTTTTTATTCTTTCATTTGACTTTTGCATTGGTAATGTTTTCATTCTTGAGGTTGCCAAATGTTAACAGTTTAAATCCCACAATCAGAGCTTTTACTTTATGCTATTTTATTTTATATACCGTTTTATTCATTAAAAATTGTTTCCAAGCAACTGCACGTTAATAAAACAGGGAAATAACAGTGTTAATGTTGTAAAATTAACAAATGATGAAACAAGTTCAATTCTTAATTCAGCTCTACAGAAGACAATAGTGTCATTATTTAGCTCAATTTAGTTTTGTTCGCATCCAAAAGTAGCTTTGTTTCCACCCACCTATTTTTATGCAAATTTTGGATGGAAATGCCAAGATGCTCATAAAAAAACGTACGCACTCAATTAAGGCAGATACATTTTTATTCCATAAGATATGCACTAAGATGAAAACACATCTACCGAATAAATCCCTCAATGCGCAACAAAGAACTCACGTGACTTTGCCTCAACAGTGGATATGATTGGATAACTGGGCTAACCAGCAGACCAATTTTATTGGACAGGATCTCAAAGTTGGTTAGATAGGCCTAAGCCAAAATATATCATCAGAATGATTTAATATAATAACCTCCAGGAAGTGTCTCACATGATTGCATTCCCAAACACCAGGCATCCAAACACAAGATAACACGACAGCTTTTAATTTAGTTTCGTCTGCATGTTCTGAAATGCATGTCATCTATGATGTAATAAAAAAGAGCCACAGTGTTCTCTTGAACACATGGGATAGAAGTGCTGCTTTATTCGCAAATGTTTTATGTAAGAAAAAAGAGCCACAGTGGCTTCCCCAATTGACCCTTCGCGTGGAGCTTGATTGACAGGTGTTCTAACCAATCATACTTCGCCATCCGCCATTTTGTCCGAAAAAGCAGCCAGTAGAGTTAGGAGGATTTTAACTTGGTAAAATGAATATACTGACGCCTTTCCGCGGTTAAAACAACATTACTTCTTATGTTCGTTCATGTTTATTTGATGCTATAAATGAACTAGAAGGAAGAGATGATCGGATCACGAGCAGCTTCAACTGATGCTCTACAGCGATCTGTCACGGCACATTAAAGAGCCCCAAACGGTATTTATTGTTTAAATTTCTTCAAAAAATGACCACATTTGAAAACTTAGACTTGTTTAATATGTTTAATATCAAAGTAACCGAAAAGTAACCTGGTCTGTCCTGTCTGTCCGCGTGTTGTCAGTCTCCTCTCTGCTCCGCGATGTATTTTTCACTGCGTGAGAACATGGTGAGAGCATGAGAGCAGCATAGCTTGTCGGAACATAGCGACAGTAACTAAGGAGGGCGGTCTTTGCGAAGGTCAATTGCAGCAACTTCCATATTTATTACAGATATTTCAGGCGATTTTGTTCTCTTGAACACACGGGATGCAAAAGCTGCTTTATTCGCAAATGTTTTATGTGATATTTTGAGCACAAGTTAAATTGTCAACTTTCTATGTAAACATAGCTAATGTCAGTTTAGTTAAAGGTGGGGTATGTGATTTTCTTTTTTGACCATTTTTTTCAAAATCCTATTCCTAACCCACTTACAGCCATTGAGTTAGAAGCACTGAAATGAAAATTAAAAAATGTAATCATCTGTGGAACGGGCAGGACTCGGAAAACTCCAGCCAATCATTTTCAAGACCATCTAGAATCATTGGACAGTCAGTGCGTCAATCAAACGGTCGTACCACACCCCCCTCCCCTATGCCCCTCTTCGAATGGGTGGAGTGGGTGGAGTCAGGGAAAGAAGGTAGGACCTTTTGAGTTGTGTATTTTCAAAATCTGCCGGCTGTTTTGCAAATCACATACCCCACCTTTAAATATTATTAAATATCAACTATCTTTTAAAACCCAAATAAGCCAAAACCGAGTCAAAGGCGACAGTTGAATGGAACCCAAACTCCATTAAGTGACAGTAGTGAAGAAAACAAATCTTCCCAACTTGGCAACCATGTGCATGTGTGCAAGTAATGATTTCCATTGCCAAATTCTGCTCAAATGAAAGTGTATTACAGTCTGTGTTACTTCACTTGGATGCTTGTGCTACAATACAATGTCGTTGAATATAAAAATGTTAACATCATATTGAATTGATTTTAGGAATTTCACCGTTTTCACTTCTGAGAGAAGCTTCTTAAAGTTTTGCCAGTTTTCACAATGTTGAGAGCGTGTTGATGTATTATTTAATAAATGAGGAAACTATATGTAAATCAAATAAACCCTGCACATGAGTTGATGTTCTCTTGAATTGAGCTCATGTAAAAGTGCAAATATTCTGATTAAATGTTTAACAAAACCCCCCAATGAGAACAAATAATCACAATTGTGGGTTTTGAGCAAAATAATTATATTTATCAGTTGTTTAACCATTAACGTGCACCCCTAAACTGTATATCACCAGTTTTATTGGTTATTTCATGACGGTCACTCTGAACATGGTTGCAGTGCCATTTCATTTTGACTTTAAACAGTTTTATGCCCATGTGTGAATTTCAGTAACTGGTAATTAGTAGGTGTACTGACAAGTCTGATTTAATACCTACAGTGAATAACTTTCACAGTCAGAGACAAGTTTCAACTTGATGATAAAATTTCCCAGCACATCCATCCTCTGTATACACCCATATTTAAAATCAGCTTTATATAGACAACATATATTTATGCAGGGCAAACATGGGTTCATTTCTTGAGCTATGTTCAGTAAAAGTTCAAAGTGCATGAAATTTGATTCAAAAAGCATTAAAACAATAGAATTTATACAAGCTGGCATTGAAACTTGGTTGAAAAGAACCTCCAAAGATGATCCGTGGGGTAAAAATAAACTGTTTTAATTGACACTGACCCTGCAGACGCCACATGTGAACACCAGTGCCGCTTTCGCCGCGGTCTTCTGGTCGTGGCCTTTGGATTTCTTGATCTCAGCCTGCTTCTTGGCGTTTTTCTGCTGAGACTGGATTTTCTGGTGTCCACGCGCCATGCTGTTGGATTGATGACAAAATTACATCAACAACATACAGAGACTGAAACGGTTTCACAGACAAAGTCAAAAGATTTACATACGCAGCTGTAGAATAAGCAAGAATCAATTGCAAAACATTACATTATCTGAGGGTTTGGTGTGGTAATTTTCTGTCAACAAACCAAATTCCACAATTTATTGTGCTAATAAAAATGCTGTCTGATAAAACTCCAAGAATGTGTCCTTATAGAGGGCATATGATATCAGAGATTTTACTAAGTTAGTGTACACCATGTTCTGCCTTTGGCTCAGTTTGAACCAATAACAATGTCAGGAGGCAGCTAATGTTGTTGTTTGAAACAAAAAAAAAAAAAACAGAGGGAACAAGGTTACAGGAGATATTACATATTAAAAGAGAATAATATCTCTAATTAACAACTATTACAGCATTGTTGCATTCAGCATTTTTTAAATCACAAATAATATATCAATACACAATAATGGAGAATTTTACTGTTCCATGTTAGCAGTTTGAGCTAGCTGTCAATGCAATTGAGGCTCGATAGCCCATTAGCTAGACATTTAGCACTATTTCATACAACACAGTCGATTATGCAGACTTTAAAAGGACATTCAGGGGCTAAAAACTATATATTAGCTGTAAAACCTCGCATACCGTAAGAGATGAGGTAGATTAGTGAACGGAGATACTGGGCTTGGTTAACGACACCATATGGTTAGCCAGCTAGCTGCTAGCATGTTAAACAGACTAACAAAACCAAATCTTTCGGCACAGCTACACACGAATACTCAGGCAAACCACGTGCATACGGGTTCTTAAAATAATACTATGTGTTCTTTTCTATCTATAACTAAATACTATGAGCATACCTGGCGAACAGATACGATCCGTAGGCAGCTACAGGCTTGTACTCCCGCACGCTTATGACAGCTGTGCTCTTCCCAGAGCTACTCTCGTGTAATTCCTGCACTGACCACAACAACACTGAGCGCTAGAGAGCGACATGCGCACTACGCGACTGGAGGGACATTTGCCTGTAAGCCGTACGCCATATTGGAACGGTCAAAGCCGTTCAAAAGTACCGTAAGAGCGTAGACTTGCAGATGATTTTGCAACTAACACGATACAGCAAGACGAAGGCGTCAGCAAACACGGCAGTAAATGTTACCACAGTAAAAGTAAAAACATTAAAATGTGCCATAGTAAAAAAAACATGTAATATTGAGTTCATACAAAAACACAGACAAACTTACCAGTGAAAGGTTAACCCATTTCTTTGGGAATTTAAATCTCGACGGTTTCACAATCAAAAGTCGCGTAATGTTGTGGCATCATTGATTCTTGCTGTGAGTGATGACACGCTGACCGTTCCAAGATGGTGGGAGCGCCGACTACCTCACATGGACCTACCTGAAAGACAAGATATCACTAAAATAACGATCTTTTATGACAGCACGTGGCTCTGTGACTTCAAAACAAAAACAAAAACATCAACAACAACAACAAACCATTGGGGAGCGAGCGAGCGGCCCACCATTTATTTATTTATTTATTTATTTATTTATTTATTTATTTATTTATTTATTTATTTATTTATCATAAGCATTTCATAGTTTTGAATGGCATGCATGTAGATGATAACACAATCTTCACTTTTTGGGTTAACTATTCTCCTCTATATTTTTAACTCTCTCCATGCACATGAATCAACTGTTGACCAAAAAAAAAAAAAAAAAAAAGATACATTACCACTTGGATTTAATGAAACAAACCAATCAATAACACATTTTTTTCAGTTTCATGTCAAAGATAGAAATTCGTTAATGCTATAAATGCTATAGCGGTTAATCATTTTTAATGTTTTAAATCAAAACTTTAAAAGTATTTTAAATTCAAACAACCTATACAAATATTTATTGAAATAAAAACTAAGTAGCAGGGTACTCTTTTTACAGTCTATGCTCTGAATGGTCAGTCCTGACCTGGGCTGAGAAAATATACACGTAAAAATAACGAAAAATAACACGTAACAACACCCTCTACAGTCTGCATAATAAATTACAGCTAACTAAATTTACTAAATTTCACAGTAAATAAACTTTACTAGCTATCGAACTAATTCTACTCAGTTTTAACCCATTCTAATTATTTATTGACATTAAATCTCATACGTTATGTCGTTACTGTTTATTCCAGCATGAAAGCAATCACGTGTGATATATTCTACTACACACTGGAATGTATAATTATTGCACTCTTTATAATTATACCCAATCTATTAAGAAATCGTCCAACATCTAAAAAATGCAACCGTTCAGTTCATAACACAGAGGGAACAAACCATGCATGAACTAATAAGCTTTTGATGTTTTATCCTATTGTAAATCATATTATTTACAAATGATTGCAGTATTAATATTTTGAAAGACTTATTAGAACATAATAAAACAAATTTATATTAAAATATATACATTATTATTTATGTTTATGTAGGCTAATAAAATTAAATAACGATGACACACACACACACACACACACACACACACACACACACACACACACACACACACACACAAAACACACACACACACACACACACACACACACACACACACACACACACACACACACACACACACACACACACACCAAAACAAAACAAAACAAAACAAAACAATCTCTTTGCTTTTATTGTGGAAATGTAATGGTTGGTTCAGTTTTGGTATTATGACTCCTTTGCGAGGCTTCTTTTCCCACATGAAGTGTATTTTCACACTCTACCAGTAGGTGGCGGTATTAATCTTTATAACCCCTGTTGGCTTCTTTCTTACCTCTGTAATGGCCAGGTTTAACCATAATTAAAAATTAAATTAAAATTGAATTAATGAAGTAAAATTCTAAAGTTTGTGCTGGTTGTTTGTTTACCCATAGTTACAATGAATGGGGACTAAAGCTTTCAATCATAAACAAATCCATACGTTCGTGTGATATTGCAATCTCTGACTCCACAGTTTCTTTTCACTGTAATTTCATGGAAAAGCAATTCAATCTTTAAACTACTATAGCATTTCATAGTTTTGAATGGCATGCATGTCAAGTCAAGTCAAGTCACCTTTATTTATATAGCGCTTTTTACAATACAAATTGTTTCAAAGCAGCTTTACAGAGATAACAGGAAAACAATGTTGTAATAGTATTGTTCAATTGAAAATTAAATGTCCCCAACTAAGCAAGCCAAAAGGCGAAGGCAACAGTGGCAAGGAACCAAAACTCCATCAGGTGACAGAATGGAGAAAAAAACCTTGGGAGAACCCAGGCTCAGTCGGGGGGCCAGTCCTCCTTTGGCCAACGAATGAACAGTGTATGATTATGAGTTAGGCAGCATAATGCCAGGAGTCAGATGGGATCAGAACTTTCACGATATTATCCAGTTCATCTGGTTGGGTTGGGTCATCCGGCCGGTGAGGAGATGAGTGGTGGGTGTCCATGGACCTTCACAGCCCTGATAATGCGTGTCGACGTGTCCATGTGATGGTCCTTCATCAGATCTGGATATGCCCTGGATCCGGCGGTCTGCGGTAAACCTCGGGATAAACAGAGAGACTAATATTAGCGTAGACGCCATCCTTCTTATGATGTACAAAGTACATCAGGAATTATGGGAAGTGTTCCCGGTTCCGGCTGATCTAATCTATGCAGCCTAACATTGAATTATAGAAATCTATAATGTGTTATGTGTATGCTAAGCCAAAGAGATGTGTTTTTAGTCTAGATTTAAACTGACAGACTGTATCTGCTTCCCGGACCGTGTTAGGAAGATTGTTCCAAAGTTTTGGTGCTAAATAGGAAAAGGATCTACCGCCAGCAGTCGATTTTGATATTCTAGGTATTATCAACTGGCCAGAATTTTGAGATCGCAATAGACGTGAAGGACTATAATGCGTTAAGAGCTCGCTCAAGTACTGGGGAGCTAAACCATTTAGTGCTTTGTAAGTAATCAGCAATTTTTAAAATTTATACGATGTTTAATAGGCAGCCAATGCAGTGTTGACAGAACCGGGCTAATATGGTCATACTTCCTGGTTCTGGTAAGAACTCTAGCGGCTGCATTTTGAACTAGCTGTAGTTTGTTTAATAAGCGTGCAGGGCAACCACCCAGTAGAGCATTACAATAATCTAGCCTTGAGGTCATGAACGCATGAACTAATTGTTCCGCATTTGTCAGTGAGAGCATATGACGTAATTTAGATATATTTTTAAGATGGAAAAATGCGGTTTTACAGATACTAGACACGTGACTTTCAAATGAAAGATTGGTATCAAAGAGCACACCCAGGTTCCTAACTAACGTCGAAGACTTAACAGAGCAGCCATCAAGTGTTAGACAGTATTCTAGGTTATTAGGTGAGGAAGTTTTTTGTCCAATGATTAGAATCTCTGTTTTTTCAGAATTTAGTAATAGGAAATTACTGGTCATCCAATTTTTTATATCAGCTATGCATTCCGTTAATTTTGTGAATTGGTAAGTTTCGTTAGGTTTTGAAGAAATATACAGCTGAGTATCATCAGCATAACAGTGAAAGCTAATTCCATATTTCCTAATTATATCTCCTAATGGTAGCATGTACAGAGTGAAGAGCAGCGGTCCTAGTACTGAGCCTTGTGGTACGCCATACTGAACTTGTGATCGATAAGACATCTCTTCATTTACTGATACAAACTGATATCGGTCAGATAAGTATGATTTAAACCATGCTAGTGCAATTCCGCTAATGCCAACATAGTTTTCTAGTCTATTTAAAAGAATGTTGTGGTCGATAGTATCAAATGCAGCACTAAGATCAAGTAACACTAATAGAGAGATACAACCACAATCGGATGATAGGAGCAAATCATTTGTGACTTTAATGAGAGCAGTCTCAGTACTATGGTACGGTCTAAATCCGGACTGAAAATCCTCGCAGATATTATTTCTTTCTAAAAAGGAACACAGTTGTGAGGATACTGCTTTTTCTAGTATCTTTGACAGAAAAGGCAGATTCGAGATCGGCCTGTAATTGACTAATTCTGTAGGATCAAGTTGCGGTTTTTTAACAAGCGGTTTAATCATAGCCAACTTAAAGGTTTTTGGTACGTATCCTAATGACAAGGATGAATTAATGATATCTAGAAGAGGATCTATGACCTCTGGAAGCATCTCTTTCAGTAGCTTAGTCGGTATAGGGTCTAGCATACAAGTTGTCGATTTAGATGAATTAACAATTTTGCAAAATTCTTCCTCTCCTATAGCAACAAATGAATCAAAATGTTCCTCACAGAGACTACAATATACTCCCTGATGCGATACTGTAGTAGACGGTTGCATAGTTATAATTTTGTCCCTGATATTATCAATCTTATAAGTGAAGAAGTTCATAAAGTCATTACTGCTGTGTTTCTTATAAACTTCTGGGCTTGAAGCTTTCTTTTTCGTTAGTTTAGTCACTTGTTCAAATAAATACCTAGGATTATGTTTATGTTCTTCTAATAGGGTTGAAAAATAATTTGTTCTAGCATCTTTTAAGGCCTCTCTGTAAGCAATCGAGCTCTCCTTCCATGAAATCCGAAATACCTCTAGTTTTGTTTTCTTCCAGTTTCGCTCCATTTTTCTGGCTGCTCTCTTAAGGGCCCGGGTGTGCTCATTGTACCACGGCGTTGGACTATTTTCTTTGATCTTCTTTAAGCGCAGCGGAGCAACTGTGTCTAAAGTGCTGGAAAAGAGAGAGTTAAAAGTTTCTGTTGCAATATCAAGTTCTTCTAAGCTATCTGGGATGCTGAGATTATGAAACTGATTTGGAAGATTATTGATAAAGCAATCTTTAGTGGCAGAAGTGATAGGTCTAACATATTTATAACACGGAGTCGGCTTTGCAGCCTTGGCTAAATGTAATTTACACGAGACTAGATAGTGATCGGAGATGTCGTCGCTCTGCTGCAGAATTTCAACGCCATCAACATCTATTCCATGTGATAATATTAGATCAAGAGTATGATTACGACAATGAGTAGGTCCTGACACGTGTTGTCTCACTCCAATTGAGTTTATAATGTCTTTAAATGCCAATCCCAATGCATCTTTTTCATTATCTACATGTATATTAAAATCACCAACAATTAGGACTTTATCTGCAGCCAATACTAATTCTGATAGAAAGTCAGCAAATTCTTTGATAAAATCTTTATGGTGCCCTGGTGGCCTGTATACAGTAGCCAGCAGAATTCTCAAACGTGATTTATTGTTTACACTATAAATTTTTACATTAAGCACCAACACTTCAAAAGAAGTATATTTAAAACTAGATTTCTTAGTGGTTTTCAGAATATTACTATAAATTACAGCAACACCTCCCCCTTTGCCTTTCGGACGAGGCTCATGTTTATAACAATAATCTTGCGGAGTGGACTCCGGAGTGGACATGTAGATGATAACACAATCTTCACTTTTTGGGTTAACTATTCTCCTCTATATTTTTAACTCTCTCCATGCACATGAATCAACTGTTGACCAAAAAAAAAAAAAAGATACATTACCACTTGGATTTAATGAAACAAACCAATCAATAACACATTTTTTTCAGTTTCATGTCAAAGATAGAAATTCGTTAGCCTTCCGTGCTATGGCATGTCGGAATATGCAAAACATCCTCACTCGACTAGCTTGAGGCTATGAGTTTGAAATGTTAGTAAACATGTATATGACATGTTTGATTCTTTCAAGAGGGAAACTGAATCATTGTGAGAAACATTTTTTGTCAATGGTGTTATGTTTCTTTTCTATTCACGTCATAAGAAAAGAATATGATTCTGACCAGTATCATTCCTTATGAGGACAAAAGGAAAATGTCTGTAATTCCCTTATATACAATGAGGAAATAATGTTATCAAGCCAGCTGTTTTTTATCATTTGTATCTTACACAATGTATCATAATTTTGTATGAATGCTGGGTGAAGTTTCGACCATGCTTGGGTGGAGATGTCCTGCCTGAGGGTTTCTGAAAGGAAATCTCCCGGTATCAGACCCTCAATTGCAACACGAGAATTATATCAGTCTGTCCTTTGTTCCGCAAAAATGAAGGATTTTCAACAGACATCTCTGAGATTTTCCCGTTTGGACTCTGTTTGTTTTTTTAGGACCTTCTGGGGGTGAAAACTGCATTATTTTATCACAAAACAACCATAAACCATTACCAAACTATTTATTGTGATAGTGCTAGCATGCACAATTTGCCACCACAATATTAATATGTGGGTGGTTGCTAGGTTGTTTTGTGCGGTTGCTATTACATCTATTATAATACTTTCTCTACAACTTTACAATCCCAAAAGTAAAGGTTCTAAATTCTATCATTCCATGAATAACCTTTACTATTAAAGGTAGAATAGGCAGTCTAGTAAATAGCGAGCTAGCTTTGAAAGCATGAGATCCCACCCTCCCTTCAGAGCGTTTTCAAAGCCACGCCTCCTCCAAACACATGAATGTGTACAGGAGCAAACAAAAGCGTCATAAGGGGCGGCATACCTCATGTCTCAAAGCACATAATATTACAGTTATAATGAGCATAAACAACTTAAAGAGCTCTACTTGTACCATCTGACTGCTGCAGGTTCATTTCAGTGTTGATAGTGCTGCCATTGAAACGCATAAATTCGAGTCACGAACTATAACGTCACAGGTTTCCATCTCTTCCAAATTACAGTTATGGTGTGAATGCAGCATAAACTTATTGTTTTGGTTCAGGAGGAACTGTAAAAAGGGGCTGCTGTTTAGGTAGCAGGGTGCGCGGAGGTATGAAAATAAATATATTGACAGGCAGATAGGAAATCATATCGATTGGACGAACATTTTATGGTCGTACGCCTTCCACAGACGATACCTTTAAAACACTTAACTTAGTGATTGCTATCAGGATGTGAAGAGACTTTCAACCAGCATAACAAAAACATTTTCTGGAACAAATCACCTACCCTGCATTTAATAAATCATTTCCATCACAAAAGGTTCTCTCTTTTTTTTTTTTTTTTTGCCTATGATATCTTCCACCAGGCAAAAATTGCAAGTTTGATCCCTCTGAACAGTAAAGTTGCATGATTTGAGCAATCATTCATGTTTGTACTTGTCAAAGTTTAATATAAGGTTAGGGGTTTATTAATATCCCTTTATGAGCAATATAAGAGTTGCTTCCTAACAAACACCACACATTTTTATTAATTTAAAATGTTATTAAATTAGAGGGAAAGTCAAAAATGAATGCAAAATAATACATTTTCAAGAATGTAGCAACTAAACATTTGGACAAAAAAAAAATACAAAGGAAGTGTAAGGGTTGCTCTGTCGATGAAGGCACAAAGATGAAAGGTTTCCAAGATAATTTAATAATCCACAAGGTAATTCAGACAGCTATAGTGCAGACACATCCACACACATATGAGACCGGACAATGAACATCTTCTTCTTCTTCAATGGGAACCAAAATTTTTACCATTCTAATTACCATTTTTTTTACCATTACCGATTACCATTCTTCAAAATATCTTTGTGTTCAGCAGAAGAAAGAAAGTCATTCAGGCTTGGAGCTATATGAGGGTGAGTAAATGATGACAGAATTTTCATTTTTGAGTGGACTTTTCCTTTAATATTGTTAAAGAAATAGAAAAGATTATCCTATCATTCCCTGCATGCTTTTCATTACTTGAATTGGGCGTAAAATTAACTGTAATGAGTAGCTATCATTTTTTTCTCAGCTTTTAAGAACTTTGATCAAGTCTCGACAAATCTGTGGTGAAATTCTTGTGTGTAAATGTATTTTAATGCGCACTAATTGTGTTTCTCAATATTCTCAGATGAGGGGGAGAAACCCAAGCTTGACACAAGAGGAAGTTGTTCTGATCAGTCCCGTTACAGTTACTTCCTCTGTTATCCACTGACATCCAACCATATTAAAAACAATACATCAAGTTCACCACAATGGCAGAAGTACTGACAAATGTTCCAGTGCTCCCTTGTAAAATAATTGTATTGAATGTGCACTTAAGTTGTAGTCATCCTAAAAGTATATTTAAAAAAAACTGTACTTGCACAAAATTTAATATCAATGAAAACACGTACTTAACACGTGCACTTTCATGACTTCTACTCTTTTAAATAGTGTACTTTGTCATAATGTCAAATTAAAATTTTTACTTTAAAGTACATTTTAAATCATTGTTTTACTAATCTTTTGTCATGCTTTAAGTGCACTTTTTTGATGTGTTGACTAAAAAAAGCACATGTGAAGTAATTGAGTAGTAAATTTTAACTATAGTGTGTTTTTCACATTATCATGTTATCATTAAAAATGTGCAACCAAAAAAAACACATATACGTTTCAATAGAAATTTCATTAAAGTATATTTTAGTTTACCATAAATTCTTGTCAAAAGACAATAGTATTAATGAAAAAAAATTTAAGAAATAAAGATATATACTGCTTAAGTCTATTAAGTGAGTCAAAACAGTCTAGTTTAGCTAATTTGATTTGTTATAAATTTAAACAATAATACATTTTCATTAAATTGCAATTAACATGCAATTAAGTGTCTGAAAACATTACATTCAGTTCGCACTAAATATTATTTTAGAAGACTTATTTTTAAGAGTATGCAAAAGTATAGGCCTACATCTTTTTCATTATCGACAATTTTAATTCTTCTGAGAGCTTCCTATGAAGTACAATTGAAGCGTGACACGCAGCTGCCAATGCAAATGCATACGAACGGCACTGCAATACAAATTCATCATTGTTGATTGCAGAGCCACAGAGACAGGTTTATGGTGCTGATGCAAAGAAAACGATCATCTTCACCCAACCTGTTCAGCAGCTTCCCACAGGACTGGTTTGGATTGAAGACACCCTGGCATGTGCAGAGAAAGCGGCGCTGTCCCTTTAAGGGCCACTGGAATGCAAGTGACCCTTCCACCACCCCTCAAAAAAACGTCTGAGCCCTGATTGCACACCTGTGCAGTAGCCGGAGATGCGATTGCTGTCCAGGAACCTCCTCCTACTGCATTCCAGCCACTAGCCCACACTCCCGCTGCATGCTGGGCCTTTACCTGCCAAATGGGTGTATGCGCTGCAGTAGTCGGGCAGGTCCTAACAGGCATCCTATTCCCATCTCAGAAATCCATGGCATGCGGAATACCTCCCTCTTTTTCTCATAGCCGGCCCTGCCTGTGTTTTCATAGGAATGCGATGGATAGATAAAAAAAAATCGTGACACCCCGCACACTTCGTGCCTGTGCCTGTCCGCCACTTGTCAGGTTACTACTTCAGCTGTCAAACTAGCCCAGCTTGGGCTGGGGACGTTTTAAATTTTAGGTATACTAATTAATACAATTAATTCATTCAATAGTGGGCCTTGACTTTTGTTATGGGTTACAAAAGTTTGTTTAACTAGTCTTAAAGAAGCCTTGGCTGCTAAAGGTTTTGCTTGTGTGTACATACAGTGTGTAATCCACTCCTTTTGTTGCTATCTGGCTTTCTGTACATCCTGTCCTTTTACTGTGGGCAGTCCGGGCATGGTGAGACAGGTTGTTAGCAATGTTGCGGTTTTTCTGCATTAGCTATAAGCCTTCAGGTAATACCGTTTTGAGACCCCACCTGTATTTATTTAGCAACTTCATTTGCACACAGAAGTGAAAACACCAGGTGCTCCCAATGTGAGAGTAGAAAAGATGGGTTACAATATAAAGACATGCAAAGTACTCATATCAAGATCAAAAAGATGGTCTAAGTGAATCTACTATTATGCTTGATGTTGCTGACAAAGATTTTATTAGTGGTGTTTGCCAAGCATCAGTATTACTATTGCTCATTCTCAAGGTTAGTGATTTAAACCACTAAACCTAAATATTAAACTTTGGCACGTATACTCATCTTTCAACACCGTTTGGGCTATGGACATGAATAATAACACAAATGATGCTTAAGAGTAGCATTTAGTATAGGAAAGCCCTGGCAACTTTTGCATGGGCATTGACAAATTATCTTTAGGAATGGTAAAATCTGGTTTATATACCAAAATGTATAGTTATTATTAACCAAAAAATAAGGTAACACTTTATTTTAGTGTTCTTGTTACATATGTTACATGGACTTAGTAATAACAGTATCATGCATAACCTTAAAACATGCAACTAACCTTAAACTAAATTATTATTACTCAATACTTTAATGTATAAATGCACTGTAACAAGCCTTAAAATAAAAAGTAACAAAAAAACTAAAACTATTTAAACTAAAACCATATTACATTTTTTGGTTGAAATAAACCTGAAAAAAAAAATAGAATATTAGAAATGTTGCCTTTTTAACAAACTGATATAAATAAGTTGAGGTTGTTGAAGTACTAAAATTAATAAAACTGAAATAAAAATATATTAAAGCTTATAAAAAAAACAAAAAAAACAAAAATAAAAACCTAGTATACAATTTCAAATTTAATAATACCTAATTAAAAATAATACTATAATAGTATTAATGTGCCTCTTGTTTACTTTCATAGAGTTCAGTCTAATAACAATATATATCAAGAATATCATCACATCTCTTTGAAAGCATCTCGCATTTAAATGACAAATAAGTCAGACTTTTGCTTCATTGTTCTGGTACTGTTAGGAGTCTCAGTGGTCTTTTGTGAGCATCCAGAGAGCATGAGGTCAGGCCAGGGGTCTTAAGGAGAAGGCAGACCGTGGAGATGTTATCAGACTCATTCTGGCCCCATTGCTCCAGTACCCTTACCTGACCTGAAGCAGGAACCCATTGTCTCCGGCCCAGGCTTTTTATTGCTTCTCTTGAATGACTGGGCTATGCTCAAAACAAAGGCCTGTGTTTGCTTGCCCAAGGTGTCAGTCTTCAAACTCCCTCACAATGGATGCCCAGTGTTTACACTCCAATGACCTAAGGTTTACCAAAGCTGCCGCAAATTGGTTTGTTTAGAAGGGGTAATGGCAAACATTACATTCAATCACAATAGGTTCATTAAGAAGACAATAGCATTGGGTAAACAACTTATTAAGCTCTCCATGGTAGAAACATTGAGTAGGCTATATTGTGCATTTCAATTAAGAAAAATAATTTTATATAATTTACGGATTCACATTCAGAAGATGTGAGTTGTGTAACCATCTCAAGTCTTTAAAATATTCTAGGCTCTAGCTCAATTTTCAATTTAAGTCCACAGGATGGTGTTTTTATCCACTAGGTTAAAGGGTACCTATCATGGAATTTTGAAAATTACCTTTCATGTAGTGTGTAACATAGATCTACGTGAACAAAAACATCCTGCAAAGTTTTAAATATGAAAGTTCACCGTATACAAAGTTATTGTATCTCAAAAGTAAGAGTCGACTCTGAGTCGCTGATATGAATCGATAGACGAACGATGCATTTTCTCTAGCTTTCGTACGTCACTTGTACAAGTTATTTGAATTCGACACGCCCACTCAGTGCGCGCGCCGAGCAGACAGAGAAACCTGACAACAACATGTCGACGAGACTCTGTTCTGAAGTGCGAATCAAAAGCAAACTTTTTTTTTCACTGCCCAGGGACAAGCATGTGAAGACTCAGTGGCTAGAGTTTATATTTACAACTATACCACACAAGTATAGCCACCTTGAGCTGTGTTCGCGTTATTTTAATGACGATCGCTTCACAAACACAAATGCTTTCAAGTGTGGATTCGCGAGTCGCCTGATACTGAAGGAACGTTCAATACCAAGTTTATTTGGATCAGCTTCCTCCTCCGAATCACAACCTGTAAGTACTATTAATAATTGTTGCTTTTATGTGTGTGTGTGTGTGTGTGTGTGTGTGTGTGTGTGTGTGTGTGTGTGTGTGTGTGTGTGTGTGTGTGTGTGTGTGTGTGTGTGTGTGTGTGTGTGTGTGTGTGTGTGTGTGTGTGTGTGTGTGCGTGCGTGTGTGTGTGAGAGAGTGAGAGTTACGCTCAGCAGCTTCTAGGTCTCCAATGTCATTTTTTTTGTTTTTTGAAATATGTGAAATTATGTGAAGCGTATTGTAGTAGGCTACTGCAGTGCTTTATCAATATGTTTAAGCTTTGGGCTAACGCAAAATATAACTGACTGGGTCATCTGACCAATCACCGCCGATTAGCGTCACGCAAAGGAGGAGTTTGGACAAATGAGTCGTCAAACGAATCATTAGGGAGTCGGTGAGCAAATCAGGTAAAAATAAATGCATATTATAAGACAACAAAAGTGTTTTTTGTCATTGCATGCATGTAAAACTGTTGTTGGGGACTCCCAGAACAATATTAGGAACATTTTAAATGCCATAATAGGTACCCTTTAAATAAACCGAAAAGTAAAATCAATACTTTCCTCAACAATCAGCATAATTTGATATATTATTCATGTCCTTAGCGCAAATCTGTGGCATAGTACTACATTATGTGCCAACGTTTTAGAGCAGAAAATCTAATAACAGTGTAATAAAGGTGAAATTTAACTTAGAAAACAGCACTAATAATATTTGAGTAATATATCATTCTTCACATCATGTTTGGTATCAATGTTGCTAACTTTCCATGTAATAGTCTAGGTATTGTTGTGTTTTCAAGTTGCATGAGTAGTGTCTTATTTCCCATGTTTTGTCGTCGAGTGATGTCACTATGTAGCCTACATGTTCACACCTGACACTTGGAACAAAACGAGATTTTCCAGGGCCTGAAACTGTGGGAAATGTCACTTGAATTTTTCTCACACAAAATTGCACTTACCTCTTTAACGACCTAATATTGACTGACTAGCTACTATTTATCTTCAGGGCGTGTCAGGTCTTGATGATTTGAATTCTTAAGATTCAAAATAGGATGTGTGCTATTTGTTGCGGAACAAGTCAACTGTACACTGTGTTTCTAATATTAACATAGTTAAATTAATTTTATGATGCAATTGTGGATTGAAAACCTTTTGGATTTCCATCTTCTTGCAGTCCATCTTCATTGCACCTGCTAAACTAGTCCAGCATTTTGTGGATAAGAAAGAACCACTATGGACATTGAGACACATCTCCCTAATATAGTTGTCAATCAATATAGGATTTTCTTCCACCACACTTTTACATTTGGCCTCCTTCAGTCTTAAATATTTGGTTAAAGTCATTACCAAACATTAAGATTTTATAGTTCACTAAGGAAGGGAAGCGGATAAATAACAGACAACTTATTTCCCGAAACCACACAAAGACTTTCTACATCCTGCCCTTCATTTCTAATATTGTACACAGGTTACAGGTGAGGTGGGCCTTCTAACCCGTCTTCTGACGCTCCAGCCAATCAGCGAGGGTCCTTTCCTCACCTCGACCAATCAGAGCGCTGACCAGCCCCTACTCGAACCCAAATACTTTACACAGGGGGAAAAAAACATCAAAGTTTACCTCTAGGCTAGGTCTATAAGCAAACAATTCGAACATTAAACGTGGATTTAACCTGTTATAAAGATTTTAAATATATTTCTGAAACTCAAAATTAGGCTACACGTGAAAATCTCCGAGAAGGACGGGACAGGGTGCTCAGGTGCTTCCTACCTGCTCCTTCAGCCCTTGAGAAATAGGCTAATCAGAGAGGGAAAAGTCGATATACCTGTAGCCCGGGTTCTGGCATCTCTCACTCGCGCTCTGTCTTCTGTTACCTGCACCGACTTGAAAGTCCAGTTTCACAAGGAAAAACCGCGGAGGAAGAGAAATATGTCACAGGAGACAGACAGGTAAGAGTCATGACTGCGACACAATCTTCCATTACCTCAACACAAGTATCGGAACGTCAACGAGTGCCATTCTGCATGTTTAGCTACTTTACTTTCATAGAAGTTAAATATTCTCTCTAAACTCTAAAAAACTTTATTTTATAGTCGCATTAGCTACGTTAACGGCGCATTCGATTATACATATTTTGTCTGGTTTATTGTTGTTTTTATAGATAAAAACCACCACAGAGGGAAAGTCTTTTTTTTTGCGGTCAAAACGCCATTTTTCACGGAGGAAACACCTTGACTATAAATTACCTGAGATTAATTCTCATTTATTTACTATTTAAAGAGGAAGGTTTATTCGCCGTAGTTTTTTTTTTAACGAAAAACAAAGTTTTTTTTAGCATTTGTGTTCTGTTTTATTTCGTTTATTTCGCTCATTGAGGATCATCTTAATTTAGAAGTGTTTATCATAACGTTTTTGGTTTTGTTTTAATTCAAGATTTTTTGTTTAATGTGAAGTTTGAAAAGATTGTGTTTGTTTTGATTGTTTTAATCTATAGCCTACTGTGTGCATGTCTATTGGCTAATCCACAATAAGAACCCATTTATGTATGTTTGTTTG
Source organism: Chrosomus eos (assembly GCA_036326025.1). Lineage (NCBI taxonomy): Eukaryota > Metazoa > Chordata > Actinopteri > Cypriniformes > Leuciscidae > Chrosomus > Chrosomus eos. The sequence goes on from CM070827.1 coordinate 17,222,175, forward strand.
TGGTGACTAAAACACATTTTGTTTATTAAAGAGACTACGTAAATGGACTACTGATTTCTCTTTAGGGCTGTTGCTGTAATACAGGTCTTACATTTCTCATAGTGTGATAGCTAAATCATCTCTAGGTGTGTCAAATAATTAGGTAGAAAACGTAATTTTTGTTCTATTGCACTTTTACTGGGTGAATATATAAAGTGGGCAACTTTGTGATAATTATTTTGTACATAAAAATATGTTTCAGATGGTTTAGCTCCTCACACAAAACCATATTAAATAGCTAAATCACCCACACTACAGATAAAAAGTAAATAAAAGGTAAATACAAAAACGTGTAATTCCCTTCATCAAAATATGTCACACTATTTTTTTAAATATATTTTTTTAATATAAGCTCAAATGGTCATAACATGATTTGCATGAGCATACTTGCCTCATTTTACACCGTGCTCCAAATAATCCTCTGAAGTTGTCAAAACTTAGGAACTTAACCTATTTTGTCATTCCATATGCTGATTTTTTGGTTTTGTTTATGGAAGAATAAACACATAATGGTAAAGATGAATTAGATTAAGTGTCCCAGTTTACCTTATTCTATACCATGCATTATTCAGTGAAAGACCCCACAGGAGTACGCTCACTGCTTGTATTTGTGCATCTGTGGGTTTACTAATGTGTTGTGAAAACACCATTTGTCACTACTATAGACTTCAATATTTTTTTAGAACATTTTTACTAAACTAAAGTGAACCCAACCCAGAAAAATTGGGTTGGCTTGGAAAAATATATCTATGTAAATATATACCCATGCATTAAGCAGGGTAAGAAGGTGTAGTAAGATGCCCCTCTTGAAAACAGTGTGCATAATAATACATTTTTCTACATCAGCACAGAATTTAAAGTCAGGATTTTCTCACCCTAGTTGGGTAAGATGCCCAACTACCCCCCTATCTTTCTTCATGCTACAAGGGGCTTTCTTTTGTTTTCAAAATAAAACATTTAATATTATGTTACCATATGAATTTGAACAAATTTCCATTCATAAAATATCCAAGTAAAAAATAAATAAATAAATAAATAAACAAATTCCTTATATCCAACACAAAATAAATTCACAGATCACTATTGTCTAATGAATCATTTACCCTCAAAATAGTTAAGATGGAATAAATCTCACAAATGATGTTCAGATAAATGACAAGATTAATTAAAAGAGCACAAAGAGCATAACCATTCAATAAATATGTTCTAGTAACTTTTTTTCTAAATATATCTATAAGACTTTAGACATTATACAATTTTTGTTACCTCAATTTTATTGTATATTTATCTTTAGGTATGGCTTAAGTATCCAAACACTCTTTGGGGGCCTCTGTATGTTACTGAATATTTTGTTCATACTGAAGAATGAAAGATTTAATATAATACAATATCAAGTTGGGACATCAAATAAGGAGACTTGCACATCAAAATACACTAAAGCCAGCAGTTGTACTTCCTCATGCCATGTGTCATACATTTTAGCTCCAGTTGTCTGTCAGGCAGTAAAATGCAGAAGGAGTTTATGTGGTCAGTATTTCTTTGGTTAGATGTTCTCTGTCATCAATATGCTGTACATCACACTCTCACAAAAGGCGCAGTGTGCAGGGTTGTTTTCATCAGTATGCAAAATAGAGCTTTTACATGAAGCTTTATCAGCTGGATCATTTATGTTTGTGTTTCTGTCGGCTAGTGTGCTGATATACTGTTTTATGTGTGTGTGTGTGTGTGTGTGTGTGTGTGTGTGTGTGTGTGTGTGGTGTCCAGTAAGAGGCTGGTTGTAGTGGTGCCCAATGAGACATCCTTCCACCAGCGTCGGGCCTACACCAGTGAGGATGAGGCCTGGAGGTCTTACCTGGAGAATCCGCTTACTGCGGCTACAAAAGCCATGATGAGCATAAATGGAGATGAAGACAGTGCTGCCGCCCTGGGGCTCCTCTATGAATACTACAAGGTCAGTGTCATCAGCTAAGACTCACATTATCAACGCTCATGGTGTTCAAAACCTCTCTCTTTAGTGAAACACAAAGTTCAGCAGAATGCTCACTCTGCTCTTTTCATACAATTAAAGTGAATAGTAACTGGGCCTATTTAAATAACTGGACCTATTTTTTAATGCACAATTACCTGGTTATTAATTTCTTATCAATAAATCCAATTTATTATATGTAAACCGTCTCTGGTTAAGACTTTAACCTTTGTTCCCATTCTCTGCGTGATAGAGTCTGAATCGTATGTGAAACTAGATGAATAATGATTGGTGCTACATCTTGAAGTAGCGTGTGATGGTGTACATGGAAGCTTACAAAGGCATTTCGGAAACACAACAACGTTAGCTTATGATAGGCTGAAGCAAGCTGCTCTCGTATTCAGGAGGTGTGGCAAAGTGACGCAGCGTCTCATTCCTTTCTCAATGAACAAGGATTACAGAAGGTTTCCTTCTCAGAGAACAAGGGTTACAGTCGTAAACCGAGACGTTCTCTTTCGAGGGAATTAGCGCTCCTTCGAAGACGACACTATGGGGAACGAATACCCACTGCGCCATGCTGACTAATGTCTGCCTGTCCTGGTGTGAAGCTATCCAGGTATCCAGACTGTAAAATCTTATGAAAGTGTGCGGAGAGGCTCAGTCTGCCGCATCACAGAGTTCCTGAAGGGAAAACACCCGAAAACAGGGCTTTAGAAGATGCCATACTTCTAGAAGAATGAGCCCTGATTAGCAGATATATAGACAGGAATTTGCAGAATAAGCCATTCAACGAGATTGCCTCAACAATCAATTTGTAATAGACAGCTGTGAGGATGGGGAATCCATCCTAGGCGACCCAAAACATAAAAACTGATCCAACTTCCTCCAAAGAGACGACCTATGCACATAGGCCTCTAGAGCTCTAACAGGGCACAACAAGTGAAGCTTATCTTAGTCTACTGACACAGGTGGACTTATTCCGAGGCGCTGCCTCGGGTCTGGATGCATGAAGGAGAACCACAGCGGACAGTGGGTTGTCTCTTGAGATGGTAACAGAGCCACTTCAATTTAATTCAATTCCTCCAGATTAACTCCAGCATCTCAGGGTGGAGTCTCTATTCCCCGGGCCTCAGCCCCTGCCTCGACAGGATGTCAGCCCCAACATTCTTGTCCCCAGGGATATATAACAATTTGGTTCCCTATCCGGAGCAGGAGCGCTGGAACCGGCAAGCAAGGTCCAAGAAAGGGCCGAAGCCGTCTCAAGCTCCTCTGCCAGCTCCATCTGTGACGCCTACAATCTGAGCCACTGCGACTCTTCGGCAGACGCGCGACCCGAACCCGGGGGAAATGTTTGATGAAGGCCATGCGGGAGCGGAGTGTTGAGAGCTGCCCGTCCATGCTCCGCTCCCAGGCAATGAACACAAAGCTTGTGTGTGTCCCCACCCATGATGTATCTTGGGCAGGGAGGCACACACTGCTTAAATTGCCTTTTGTTCACCATTTCTTAGATAATATATGTATCAATTTGGACAGACAACAATAAACAAGGCGGCAGTTTCACACACAGAACTCTTGCTGAAGAACAGAAGCTAACACTGTAAGCTTGTGCTTGTAAGCTTCCTTGTACTCTGTCACATGCTACGTCAAAACATTTTTTTTGTGCTGATTTATGCTGATTTTAAGTCATTTAGTAAATACATTTGGAAAATATGATTATTTATATATATTTAAAATATATGCAAATACTTAATATATGCAAGTAAAAAAGTGTCACATGGTTACTTCTACACTACCACTTTCCATAATTTTTCATCCACAACTAATGAACAAAAACATAACTATTTAATTGTCAATGCAACCAAGGTATAACTTTATAGCTTACATTACCCAAAATATAAAATCATAGTAAGGATATCGGTGAAATTATGCTTCTTTTCTTTTTTTGCTGCTCTCATGTTTAAGTTACTGATGGAAAGTAATCAGACAGTTTTCAGTTTTCATAAGTCAATTAATTTATCTCTATGAAGTGATAAATCTCCAATAAAACAATTTTAGTGAAACAGTGCCTATGATACTATCAGCACTACAGTATATTGATGTTTTATCCTCTGCAGGTGCCCAAAGATAAGAGAGTTTTACCAATCAGCAAAGTGGTTGAAATTTCAGAGGAACCGGGAAAGAGGTCAGTGAAATTATTACAACAATGGTGAATATGGAGTTGAATAAATGGATTAAAAATGTGACTTATTTCAACTATTAAAGGGACAGTTGTGGCCTAATAGTCAGAGAGTCATGCTGGTAACGAAGGTTGCGGGTTCGATTCTCAATGCCAGCAGGAAATGACTGAGGTGCCCTTGAGCAAAGCACATAACCCTCAATTGCTGCCCATTGCTCTGGGTGTGTGTGTCCCTAGTTTGCAGTGTGTATGTGTTCACTACTCACTGCTCCCAATGTGTGTGCACTAACCTGGGCTGCGTTTCCCAAAAGCATCGTAAGCCTAAGTTGATCGTAAAAACGATCGTACGACTGATCTTAATACTATGGTCTGTTTCCCAAAAGCATCGTAACTTAAGTAGCACTTGAAAATCTTCGTCGAACTACGAGTGCTCTGGAGTAATCGTAAATCCCCAAGTGCATCGTAAGAAGACATATCTATGAGGTCACCTGCAGGACATCCGGCAGATTACACTTTTATCTAGATTTAACAAATTACAGTGCAACGTGAGTATAATATAAGGTTTTGATTGTACTTTATTGTACACTTTATTATTGTACTCGTGTTTTGTTTAAAGGGGGGGTTAAACACTCAGTTTCACTCAATCTCATGTTAATCTTGAGTACCTATAGAGTAGTATTGCATCCTTCATATCTCCAAAAAGTCTTTAGTTTTATTATATTTATAAAAGAAAGATAGGCTGTACCGAGTCTTTCCGGAAAAAGCCGAGCGGGTGGAGGCGTGCCGTGTGGGTCGGGAGCGCGCTAAGCTTTTGCGTGTGTTGTAAACAGACAGACTCGTGGTTTATGAGGACATGATTTAGTTTTACAATAAACAAACTGACACCAACAGTGGCCAGCTAAAAACTGCATTTAAACACACAAACACACACCATACATCGCATGCTCCATCGATACATTAACTGTACGTGATCATGTTGTTTACTTGCTGTGCTTAGCTTACAAGCCGATAGTTAACAACACACAGACATTTGAAGCAGTTTTACTCACCGCATGCGGTTCCGTGAACCTTTATCGTTGGGACTGCTCCATCTTTAAGTATTAGGCTTAGGCTTTAAGTATTAAGTATCGAACTGGGCCTTGTTTATAAAACTATTAGCAGATACCGCCGAAATGAAGGGAACAAACAAGAACACTTGCGCAACTCCGTTGCTGCTCTGGAAAAACAAAATCCATCCACAGGTCCCCTAACTCTGGGTTCTTTGGAAATTTGTGCAGTGTTGTCTTGCCCTGGCAACCAAAAACACACTTTTTGGTGCCATTTTTTTGATTGCAGCGCAGCCGAGCCCAGCGCTCTGATGGACGCTCTGTACGCTCTAGGCTACAGCTGCGCGCGCACCCTTCCGGGAGAAGTGCCTTAAGACCCGTATAAGGAAATTCCGCCCACTCTGACGTCACGTAGTCCCGTATTCGAAAAAAACTTTCCGAAACTTGTGACAAACCGGAAGGAGTATTTTTGGAACAGAAATACTCCATCAAACTTACAACTTCATTTTTGAAACTTTGTCCATGTTTACCATGGTAATCCAACTCTTTAACAGTGTAAAAAACTCACTATGCATGAAACAGCATTTCACCCCCGCTTTAAATGAATGTATAAATGAAATAATTAAAAAGGGAAGAAAAAAAAGAAATACACATCTAAATTAAATGAATGAAAAAAAAAATCATAAACGAAGTAATGTCGGAATCATGTTTTAAAAACTGGGCAAAATAGGGATGAATTTAAAAAAAAATTGTCAATGTCTTGCTGACGTGTACGAAAACCAGCCATAGGCTTATTTTGCGGACCTCCTTCCCTGATCTTTGAACGCCGCTGGTTGCAGTTAGTTTGCAATTAATGTCCTCCCTGATGTTTTGTTTTTCCTTATTTGTATGGTGGAGCTTTTTTAAAGGTATCTTCTCTTGTTTTTTTTTCTTTTCTTTTTTCAGCCATTTTGTCAGTGCCTCCGCCTGTATAGATGCTTTAGACTTGTCTTGATTTCTTATCCACAACAAATGACGATTTTTAGGTTAAACGTTCAGAATATGGTTCCATATAAGGTTATATTTCAGCACTTCGCGAATGGACAGCGATGCTTAAGTAGCACGTAGAATGCGTTCTCGCGCGTTCATGTTTAGTGCACTTTTGGGAAACGCACGTGGAATTGCCGCGAGCGTTCGTAACCTTGCACGTAGAGAGCGCTCTTAAGAGCTAAGATACATCGTTATCGGGAAACCCGGCCCTGGATGGGTTAAATTCAGAGGACAAATTCTGTACTTGTCCTTCACGTGGCTTAACAAAAAGAATTTTTTTCTGCTTTCATATACTGTCTTAGAAACACTACAGTTGGAAACAGCAGTCAAATGGAGCCGGAGACAGTGGATAATCATGTGCAGGTACTGAAATCAGTGCCCGTTAATCTGACACTCAACACGGATCACCAGGACACCAAACGGGAACTTTACAGCGTGGCGGCTGGAGAGAGTGGGGCCACTGCTGTGGTAAAGGCTGAGGTGTACACTCCTGCTTTCATGGCTTCGGGAGTTCACTACAGGACAGAAGGAGAGGAACAGATGCGGGTCATCTGTGAACAGGACCACTCGTTCGACACCTCGGCTGTATGTCATAGTGGATATAGGAAGGATGACCATCGCAGTAGTCCAGATAGCACCTATGAAGAAGACAGCAATGAAGTGAGATTAATATCTGGTGTTTAAGAAATATTTGTTTGTTATAAAACCTGGATTTATTAAGCAAATTAATGGGTGATCATTTCTTTGACGTAGAAGTACCCCCCATCGTCGCTTGGAGCTGATGACTTCATATTTGAACAGTCGGATATGTTGTAAGTGTTATACAGAATGTATGTACACCATTAGGCTTGTATTATCATGGTGAATCAGCTCTCACATAACTGAAAAACATGTTGTAATATTCTACAACAGAGACACTTTCCAGTACACATTAGAGGCCAGCAGGTCGTTGCGACAGAAACAGGGTGAGGGGCCTATGACCTATCTGAACAAGGGCCAGTTCTACGCTATTACACTGAATGAGACAAGTGCCAATAAACGCCTCCGACATCCCATCAGCAAAGTGAGGGTGAGTGATGTTCTTCTATCAAACCAGATATTTGATATAACTAGGAAGGTATAATGTAACAATGTAATGTCATTGAATTATATTAATGTGGGAGTTTTGATTTAATTGCCATATGTATTTTATTGAGAGCTCTTTTTGTAGATTGTTTGTAGATAAAACTATACTACCTTTCAAAAGTTTGAGGTCAGTATGATTTTTTTAAAGAAATTAATACTTTTATTCAGCAATTGATCAAAAATGACAGTAAATACATTTAAAATGTTATAAACTTTTTTACAAATTTTTTATATTACAATTTTTTTTTGAAAGCACTGTTTTCAACTGTGATAACCGAAGGCTGAAAATTCAGCCTTCTCACCAGGAATAAATTATATTTTTAAATATAATTTAAAGAGAAAAAAATAATTTTAAATTATAATAATATTTCACAACATTACTGCTTTTACTGTATTATTGATAAAATAAATGCAGCCTTGGAGAGCATTAGACACTTCTTTCAAAAACATTAAAAAAAATCCCAAACTTTGGCATTGTAGTGTATGACTATATCGTCCATTCTGTTATGGTAATAATTTATGAACATGCTAGTCAGCTCTTGATCATTCGGAATAGACATAAAGTAATTGAGTGGATTGTGATAACCTCTGTTAACCTCCTTTCTCAGAGTGTCATCATGGTTGTATTCAGTGAAGATAAGAACCGTGATGAGCAGCTGAAATACTGGAAGTATTGGCACTCTCGCCAGCACACTGCAAAGCAGAGGGTTCTAGACATCGGTGAGGCTTCCTCTCCATCATTGTGTTCAATGTCTAATCTTGATATTAAATCAGGAATTGCCGACTTACTCCAGCTCAAATATTTGCACATTTTGAATGTGTCCTTTGTCTGACACAACCATTTCAGGTCTTGTAGTTTCTACTGAAGAGCTAATGATCTGAATCAGGTGTGTTTGATTGGGGAGCCATACAAAATGTGTAGTGTTGTGGGTCCTTGAGGACCGGGGCTGAGAGACACTGTACAAACGAGTTGATGAGTTGAATTAGGTGTGTTTGATTATGGAGAATTGGGGATACTACAGGACAAGGGTTGGGAACCACTGCTCTACACAAGTATGCAAATGCAGACATATGTGCTTTGGCCAATGCATTGCAAGAGCGCAATCTAGTTGTATATAATGGGTTGAATATAGTTTGCTGTACAACATACTTAAGGGGGCAATAGATTTACTTAAAAAAATCTGTGCCATTAAACCAGGGGTGTCCAGTCCTGCTCCTGGAGGACCAACTATTGCACAGTTTAGCTCCAACCTGCTCCAACACACTTGCCTGAAAGTTTCTAGTGATCCTGAAGACCTTGATCACTTGAAACTTGGTTCAGGTGTGTTTAATAAGGGTTGGAGCTAAACTCTGCAGGACACTGGTGGTCCTGGA